>VXBA01004450.1:0-15374 GCA_013399895.1 Serilophus lunatus | reverse complement strand
CCTCTCTGCCTGGGCATCCTCCAGCCACACCGACCCCAGCCTACATCTCTGCATGGGGTTATTGCGGCCAAAGTGCAAATCCTGACACTTGGATTTATTAAACCTCATGCTATTGGGCTCAGCCCATCTCTCCAGCCTGTCAAGGTCTCTCTGCAGAGCCCTCCTTCCCTCTGACAGATCGACACTCATTCCAAGCTTGGTGTCATCTGCAAACTTACTGATAACGGATTCCATCCCCTCATCCAGATCATCAGTAAAGATATTGAACAAAACCAGCCCCAACACTGAACCCTGGGGGACCCCACTGGTGACCGGCCTCCAACTGGACATGTCTCCATTCACCACCACTCTCTGAGCTCAGCCATCCAGCCAGTTCTTAACCCAGGACAGAGTAAACCTGTCTAAGCCACAATCCACCAGTTTCACCAGGAGTTTACTATGGGAGAGGGTGTCAAAGGCTTTGCTAAAATCCAGGTACACTACATCCACAGGTTTCCCTTCATCGACCAGACAAGTTACCTGATCATAAAAGGAGACTAGGTTGGTTAAGCAGGATCTTCCCCTCCTGAATCCATGCTGACTACATCTGATCTTCTATGGGCAAGATTTTCCAGTGCCTCATCGCCTTCACAGTGAAGAATTTTTTCCTACTACCGAGTCTAAATCTACCTTCTTTCAGTTTAAAACCACTCGTCTTTTTCTTGTCAGTACATGCTCTTGTAAACAGTCCATCACCTGTTTTGACATCAACTACAGACGACCATGTCCTAGGACATGACTGGGCACTTGTGCAGGGTTGGAGATGCAAGTGGTGGTAGAGTAGATACAAATCCCAAACTGCTAGCTATGCCATGATTGTCAGTGATATTAGAAAATAACCCAAGGGACACAGTTCCAAACAATGATGATGAGAGTTAGTGGAAGCTGTGGAGCTGTTGTGATTCCATGTGAAGCAGAAAACATGGATACAAAATGATGCACTATCCCAAGCTACCAATTTTCATGAACAACATCAATATTTGAAAATAATGACTACCATCTTGCTGTAATAACTGTACCAAACTCAACTTTTTCCCAATAGTAAGGATTCTTGATAATTTTGAGATGTTTAATATTATACTTGTGAAGTTTGAACTTCATGTGACAGAGAAGTATATAAAATAAAAATCTGACCAACTTCTAAAAAAAGGGCTATTTTTCTAATTAATTCCCTTGATCTTTTTGTAATAATTTATTACTTTTATTGACCTATTTTTTTGAATGCTCTTCTGATTAATTTGAAAACCCTGGAGGACAGAACATCAGCCATAGCACTCCTGAAGATAATACAAAATAGTGCATAGGTCAATAGAAATTGTTAGCTATCTATCTAAAATAATTCTGTAGAGAAGTGTTAATGGGTCCCATTACTCAGATAGATACATTTCATTTCTTTGTACTTTGCTTGTCTTAATTTTATAGCTCAAGCCTATAGCTCTTAGAGGAAATTCCCTTTTCTCATTAAGTCTGTATTTCACACAAATTAAACAGCAGTGAAGTAGTTTGAAATGGGAGATTTCTAAAAAAAGGTCTTTTCATAAAAAGAAAAAAAAAAGTCAAAAAAACAAAACTAAGAATCTGATTCTAAGTGCTTTAGCTGAAAGTGATTCTTCCAAGACCTATATAGTCAAGTCTACTGCAAAATTGAATAGTATTTTAAATGGCATACACTGACATTAGGTATTTCTAATCCTTTCTTTACACTTAGCAGAGTTTGAAGGGTATTCAATGCACCAAGGTTGCCTTTAGAATTGTCATTTTTCCAATTCAGCAATAACTAATGACAACAGCAAAAAAAAAATATAGCTGGTAAAATATTTTAATGAAAAATTTTCCACAAAGAAGAGTATCAGTAGATATTACATTTTTTTCTGTATGATTTACACTGACATAAAACTTGAAACTGACAGGCCATTTAACAGCAGATGCCTCACCTTTTCCTAAGCAAACTCTAAGATACACAAGAGTGTTTGTACACCAAAAAACGTGTGGCAGAATTAAAAAGGAGTTTGGCAAAACCTGTCTCTAAATCTTTTATTTCTGGCAATATAGACCTCTTGGTTGATTTAATACATCTTCTCTGAGGGGGGAAAAAAAATTTTAATTTTTGACAGGTTTTTAAATAGTATGTTAGCAAATAATTCTGCACAACAATGTTAGCCTTCTCTATCTACTCACTGAAATGTAAGAAAAATTGATAATAGGAAGAATAATATTATTTCTATGACACAGAAATACTGTTTCAGTTACTTTTAGTTTTGCATTTTAAAATGTAGTATTCCTAATTTCAGAGATGAATGGATCCAAAGGCTTTACTTCAATGGCTTAAAATTGTCGTCACTGAGCAATTGATTTATGAGACAATTTTACTTCTGCAGTTTCTGGAAACAACTTATTTTTTTCTTCCATGGCATTTTACAGTCAGTTAAATTGGACTGCTGACATGCAATGACAAGTTGTGAATTGTCAGGGGGAGTTCTCCTATCAGGAGCGAAAACCAGAACAAGTCAGGGAGCTTTCATCTAAACCGTGGGTAAACTTCTTTACTTCTTCTTGGAAGAAGGACAGTCTGATAGCTACAGGTGATGCTTCCTATTCCCTCATGAGAGAATTCCACAGCCAAGATATCTCATAAAGCCTTTCTTAGTCAGTAAATTACTTGTCTTCTTCTGAAGAGAGTCTCTCTGATGAACAGTCTGAAAACTGCACTGCTGTTCTCTTATTTCACAGGCACTTTCTAATTATGCTGCTTCTTAACAGTGTCTTCCA
Source organism: Serilophus lunatus (assembly GCA_013399895.1). NCBI lineage: Eukaryota > Metazoa > Chordata > Aves > Passeriformes > Eurylaimidae > Serilophus > Serilophus lunatus. Next base: position 12,566 of record VXBA01004450.1, on the reverse strand, counting down.
AGTGCTGCATAAATGAACTTGCTCATCTCACAAGATATTTCTCCTTCCCCTGAAATTCTTTTTGTGTCTGGGCTTTGAACATGGCAGTGCATGAGGAGAGCAGGCTGGAACTGCTGCAGCAGCTGTACCTCCCACTGTCCAGAAGTACCAGTTGTTCAGCTAATCTTATGCATATTGTGCTGAAGATCAGCTTCATCATTTTTCTGCCAAGGATGAGTGTCAGTTTCTCAATAGATCTGATTGCGAATGAATATAAGGTTTGAGAAACAGTGGTGGCTAAGCTGGAACGTCTAACACTCCCAGCAACAGAATCAGAGTGATAAGGGTAGAGAAGCAGGCCATTATTGTGCATACAACCCCTCCCGAAGTCCATATTTCCTGGGTATATAAGGAGAGTTCAGCTGAGGTGTTTTCCACCTCCCGCCCGAACTAGATGGACAAAAATGGATTTGCTTAGAGAGGTGCTGTGAATGGGGGCAGAACCAGATGTCACCTACCTCTGATTTGCAACATATGTATTCAGGAACAGTGGGAGACCTTTTCCACATCTAATAATTTTCACTTACATCTTTCTCTTCATTACTGTAGTAGGAGGCTCTTTCTGACTTGTTTACAATAGAGAGGCTTTTGCAATCACCAGGCTGCTGGGTTGTATTTTTCCACCCACTTGAAATAATGCCTCAAAAAGAAAGCTTGTTGAATTTTCTGCAGCAAATGGTGAGAACTTTAAGTACATGGCATCATTCAGTAATAGCAGAGTTATCAAGTTAATCAGTTTGAATTCCACCTTGAGTTCCAGACATAAGTTGGTATAGCACAAAAATACAGAAGTTATGTGTGAACATTCCTTTTTTCAATAACATTTTCCTCTGAGGTTTCTCATACAACATAGATTGGGCTCTCCCTACTCACAGATGAGAATCAGTGGGACAAGGCAGTTACAGGGCATTACAGGGCACATGCTTGATATGGAGAGTAATGTACGGTTCTCCCAGGAGGAACTGCAGTACTAGAGAATGAGACACATAGTTTGATAAATCTGTGTTATTAGAGTTGCTTTTTCTAGGTACACCTAGATTTATTAACTCACATGTCACCCTGAGATGAGATGCCAGGGGACTAACACAACAGTATGAGCTAATATAGCTAGCTCCACTGACACTTTGTGTTCCATACCTCTAGTTTTTCCTGGCGTTAACAGATGGTGAATTGCTAGCAGAATCAAGACAATAGGCTTTTTTCAGTCCTAAATTAATGGCTACTTTTAAAGAAGCAGTAACCATAGTAAGAGTTGCAAGAGACATGCAGATTTAGTCTAACAGCTTCTTCCACAAGGTTCTCAAGGCTTGGACTTAGAAATTTTTTATTGGTTTCCAGGCAGAATATTTAAAGAAAAAAAGAGTCAGCAAGATAAGACTCCAGACCATTTGGCTTAAAAAAGGCTATGTTCATCATTTTCCTGAAAGGAGACTCAGACAATTCCCAGAAAAATTATTCCTCTTTCAGACCGTGATTAGCAACAGAATATATCCTTAACCCAAAAGAAAGATGTATTGTTTCTGCTGGTGGCATTGATTGCACCATCCCAGCAGATTGGCCTAAAGGCCACAATTCTGTGTTTTTCAATACAACTTTCAATAACACCTGTCTCTTAAAGAATCTGATTTTAAAGCAATCATTTACTGGACTTGTTGCCAATAAGGGATTATCTCATTTGTGGATGGGTGTATATATAACCTCAACTAATGTAGTGACAAAAACTTTGTGTTAGAAATACTACTGCTCCTCTCCATGATTTAATCACCTTATACATGATAACACAAACCCAACCATGTTTATCAGCAGATAAATTATTAATTTCTATGTCTTTCAAAGAATAAAGAGGAGCTGTCCTACTTCTCATTCTGAATTAAATACATATAATAAAAGTCGCAGAACTCCTAAAGAACTAATAATTCCTTCCTTAATTAGAAGACTTGTTTATTTTCTTGTTACTTAACTGATGTCTAAATTTCTGTGAGTAAATGGTGAAATACATAAATCAAACTTTCTCCTTTCTTCACCACAATTCTTCAGGACTTTAGAAGTTATGATGAGAGAAATCTCAGACAACAAATAAGCCAAACAATTAATGGGCACATATTTGAAGTTTTACTAGATATATGACTGTTGCATTGGCAGATACTAAGTTGAAATGTTTGAAAGCAAAGATGTTTTAAATTATACACAGGAGACTGCATCAGCGCAGTAATGACTCATATTGCCAGCATGACAAAGAAAGAAGTTGAAGGAAATAAAAATGACCAGTATTCATCAGCAAAATAATATCTTAGCAACTCTAGCTACCCTTTACCGAGTTATCATCATTTGAAATGTTAACTATTGACGCATCGTTGGTGACTGATATAAGACAAGGCAGTCAGGTAAATATTCTTCATTTGCCCAATGAATTAAAAATATGGTTGCTTAAAAAAAAAAAAAAATCCAACAAAAAAACCCAAACCAAAACAAAAAAAACCAATGCTGGCAACTGCCAGAAGTAATTTCCTGTAATATGCTCAAACAGGACTCTACTTTGAAAGTTAAGATTCAATTTCATGGAAGTTTTGAATGCTGTTACTTTGTTTAATACAAGCAGTTACTGAGTTATGCATGAGAAGCTTGGGTACTGTTTTCTTTTAAATTCCACCGTGTTCTGGTGTCATGTTAATGTTTTCCAGAGAAAATCTTGACTTTGAAGGTGCCTTCAAGATAATTTAGTTCTAATCCCCAAAACATTTAATTGAAAAATGCGAGGTGGCCACATATATGTGACAGTAAGATTGAAATCAAGAAATATGAGGTCCAAGACTACATTCAGTTTTTCTTTTGGTTTTATACAAATGTGAACTTTCACCAAGCATATCCTGTTGTTAATTTCTTTTATTGCCTCCAGGTTTCATTTTGAATTGGCAGAAAACAAACATTGAATATATATCATATCAACGTCTAAAAATAGCTTCCGAGTTCAGAACAGCTCAATAGAGATTACAAATTGAAGTGTAATACAAATTAAATATTCATTATAGCCATTTTTGTCTTGGAGCCCACTTTTCACTGGAATTGGCATTCAACTTTTAGAATTCGTATCTTCATTTATTGTATTTTTGATGAATCACAAGACTGGTAGTCTAAGTAAATCAACTGAAGATTAGCAAAGTTCATTGGTATTTTCTTGGGTTTATTAAGATTTTATCAAATAAAAATAACAGATCCTAAATTACTGAACATTGACATCAATGGAGTTACACTGGATACATACTGCTAAAAAATCCTAAAATTGAATGTCAGCCCCAGCATGAATCACCAAGAAACCTCTCATCTGGCAGTGATGGCATAATTTAGAGGGACTCCATATTTGCACCAACAGTGGAAAAAGGATTAATATTTGGAGACCACTCGTTCTGAACATTCCCGTTCCTTCAGGCTGGTTGCAAATTCTCATGACCCTGGCACCTGTCCCTCATCACCCACTCCACATCAGCTGCAGGGACCAAAATTGTGTGGGAGAAGTGCTGGGCTGGCCAGTATTGCTAAGCAAAACGGGTTGCATGCTATTGGGAAGACACCAACAAATCCTTGCATTCCTGAGAGCTCTCTTTTATGCCTTTTACTGCATGTTATTACTGATTTGCTCAACAGAGGCAAACTAGCTTCCACAGCACTAATTGAAACACTGTTTTCTATCATTGTACTTTCAGTATTTGGTGAGAAAATATCTTGTCTATTTCAATCATAGTGAAATCTACCACACAAAAAGTTTCTCCAAGCTTAAAAGTACTGGAGTTTTAAGCTGAAAAAATATTAAGGAAAACTAAATTTGAATAAAAAGAGAAGCCGTAAATTAGTATGAAGGGTTTATTCCTGAGGCTATAAGAAGTAACCAGGACAGAAGACCAGAATAAAGAGTTCTACCAGTAAAACATACAGACTTTTTACCACAAGCAAAATCCTTTTCCCTCTGAGGTCTAGATCTCTACAGCAGATCTTTGTCAAATGCTTTGCACCGGTTCTATGCATCCTCTCCTAGCTGTGTGGTCAGGTTAACATACACACTTCAGTCTCATGGCCATTTCATGAAATAGAAGTGCTTTACTGAGGACAAAAATTCCACCAGTGTTGGAGGCAAAATTCTCACTGACTGTAGAAGAGAGAGATAGCACTTATAACAAAACACTGCAAGTTAAAAACTGCCTTAATTAACTAACTACGCTTTGCAGAGTTATTTATATATGTATGAAGAGGTTGTTACCAAGAAGTACATAATTGCAAGTCTTTTTTTTTTTTTTTTATCTGTGCAATTGACCATGAAAAGCAAAGTAAAAGAGAAAACTAGTGAAGAATCCTAACTCCTCTAATTTCATTTTCATCTTGCCTTCAGAGGCTCTGCGTACTAAGCTGTTTAAGATTTATTCTGGACTAAGTCTGGACTAAGTCTTGCTTTTTTTTCACCACTCATCTTCAAAAGAAAACAAAATACTTCTACTGTCTTAACATGTACACAGAATTAATAAGGTTGGAAAAGGCCGTAGAGATCATCAAATCCAACCTTTACCTAACTTAACAACCTATCCAACATCAACCTATCTAACATCTATACCACCTAAACCATCTACACCATGCCACTAAGTTCATCATCCAACCTATCCTTAAACACATCCAGGGACGGCGACTCCACCACCTCCCTGGGAAGCCCATTCCAATGCGAAATCGTTCATTTTTCAAAACAATACACTTCTATCTAAAAAGGAAAATGAATTTAAAATTCTTACACTCTTTCCTGAAGCTTCTTTCTATTTCAGTCTTTTACCAAAGTGGCTATGCCTTAGATTTCTTTTTAATTTATTAATGAGAATTGAGTATTAGTAAGTAAATATTTGCAAATATTAATAAACATAATAAATATGTTGCTATGAATAAACACACTAGTAATACATAAATTAATATGTTATTAATAAATACAAAATATATAAATAAATATTAATATAAATTAAAATAAACAAGTGGGAATTAATATATCTTTGTAATTTTTAGCGGGAATATACCCTTACCATGTACATTTTTAAATGTTTTCTCAATTTTCCAGCCATTTTTCACTACAGTCTCCTAGAAACCCACAATTGTCATCCACTGACTACTGAAACAACTAACACTGCTAGTTGTAAAGACCTGTCATGATCACAAAGATCATTTACTAATTTTGTATAGCTTCTAATTTATTTTCTATGTCTCAGTGGCTTTTTTTTTGCCCACAGAACAAGCAAAGTTTAACAAATTTTACATTACTTACTTTTGCCTATCATTTGCCCACATTAGTGTTGTGACTTAGTAACTGTAGATTTCTTGTTATTCGTCTTTTGAAGCTTTGAAAGAATGTATCAGCCAAAGAGAGTGTGGGATAGGGATAGACCAAATGTATTCAAATCTATGAAATAAGGGAAAAAAAAAATCTCATTACTGCCCTTCTTACTTACAAAAAAAAAAAAACTTCTATAAATTTAAATGCGCTACAAAAAGAATGAGACCCAAATCTAAGAAGTATTAATGTATTAAGTAACATTAATTGTCTAGTGAAGTTAGTAACTTCACACAAAAGAAGCATTTCCCAAATTATGAATTCATAATTCCAGCTTAAGCATTCATGAAAGAGTCAGAGAAATGGATAGACAACATACAGTATAATGAAAAGAATCCCAAACATACCAGTTGTGACTGGGAAGTTTCTTTTAGAAGTGATGATAGAAGCAGATTCTGAGACTGTGTTCTTTGATTTCCACTAGACCTTTTGGAGAAGCAGATGAATCGCATTACAGCTTTCAGTGATGTATTCCAATAGAAGTACTTTGGGGCTAAATGGGCTTACTAAGCTCAACAGGCAAATCCACAACATTTTTTATCTATTTTCCACAGGACACAGAAAAATAAAAAAGGGGACAAAAAAGTCAAGCCACAAATATCAGACTGTCCCTCAGATTGCAGGGACTTAATGACTGTTTAATCAAACAGATGCCTTACATGAAAGAAGTCCCACTGATGTGTTTTTCTTCTCTCTTATAGTTTAAATTAAATTTGATGTTTTGTCACTGATTATGCAGAATATACATAGCTTTATGCATTTTTAAAAAAATAAAGAGAAGATAAATATGTGACATCAAAAATGTATTACCAGATATGTCTGCTACTTGAGAAATGATAGATTCTTTCTCATTGTTTTAAGAAGCACCAGCCTAATGGCAACTTATTTTTTCTGGCACCAGACTGAAGCCCTAAAATATCTGCAGTGTGAATCCTTATTGCATATTCTGCTCCAGTTCTGCATGTCTTGTTGACATCAGTGAGCTCCATGCACAGAGCTAGGACAGAATACACAATAAAAACCTACTTTCACCGTGCAGAAGGACTTGCAGTTGAAGTGTGTTAACAGTACCTTCCAACAAGCACTCCAGCAAGGCATCCATCTTAGGAGTGGAATTAGTCATAATTTAAAGCTTGGTGATCCAGGACAACCAGTATTTTTTTATTTTTTTTTCAAACAACATACAGAATGAGCCAGAAATATTATCTTCCTCTGTGCTTTATACAGCGTAGTTATGTGCATTTCAGCAATAATATAAATGAGTAATGGTAACATCACTCTCAGTTTTCTGTTTGCTCATAGCATTCCTAAAGCACCAGCATCTACAATGTATAAAGGACAGATGGAGGTAAAATTGTTTCGTCATAGAGTTGATAAAGATTGCTCTCAGTTTGTGATAGACTATACTAACACAAAAATAGAATCTTCAGTTAAACAAGACTTGTTCCTTTGCTATTTGATAAATTATATTAAAACAATACTTATAAACCCATACTCATAAAACAAAGAGTGAAGGTTTGTGTTGGAAGGGACTTTTTAAAGGTGATCGAGTCCAACCCCCTTCAATGACAAGGCATATCTTCAAGTAAAAGAGGTTGCCCAGAGCCCCTTACAGCCGGTCCTTGAAAGTTTCCTGGGATGTTGCATTCATTGCTCCTCTAGAAAACCTATGTCAGTGTTTCACCACCCTCATAGAAAAATACGTCTCTCTTATATCTAGCAAGCCTAGCTTCCTTACACTTAATCATTATAGTGAATGCTGGAAAAATTATCCATGGCCCTATGCACCAGTATTGTTTCTTGTAAAGACTGCTAGTACAACAGTCATCAGAAATCTACTGGTAGTGCTATGTAGAATTCCATAAATGAGAATGTGTGACAGGAAAACATTCTCAACATTAACAATGAACTTCTTGTAGACATTTAAACTCTACACTGCCTTGAGGGGAAATGTAGTGGAAGTGTATGTGTAGGTTCAACCATTTAGCACTTTCTGGAGAGCTTCTACTGGCCAAAAACTTTATTAAATAAAAGATGAGTCTCTCAGTATCAGTTGCTAAATGGTGCTGCTCCTCATTCCTCCAAAAGACACAGCTCAACACTGGAGAAATCAAGTAAGAAAGTGTTCTGAGTTCCGAGGGAATCTTAAACCAAGAGACATGCAAGACACAATAATCACAACTTGGTCTGGATCTTAAATCAGAATATTTTGAGCTCCAGAGTGAGACAAATATAGACATGAACATACTTGACAGTGAGAACTGTTTATAAAAACTACAACTAGATCTCAGATTAAGGCAGATGAATTTTGTTGAATATTTTTCTTAGTTTCTGTCATGTCCCTCGCTTCCAACTTTCACTTCTTTAAAGTGTGATGTTCCAGACATTGTTTCCATTTTTTTTTCTGAACACAACCTCTTTTATCTCTAAAAATTGTTAATCAGAAATTATGTCCTTTTAATTATATTTCTTAATAAAAGGACACTGGATGGCACTTTGGTCCTTGAGAATAATCCATAGCACTTTTTAATCTTAGACAGTTTTCATGCGTCTTTACTGTCTAGTTCCTTGTAATTATTTATCCTGAAAAAGTACAGAGCCACCATAAAAACCTCAGAAAGTTTCAATTTAGAAACACTTCTGCAGATATTGCATCTGTAACTGATTTATTTTCTCCTCTTTATCCATATTTTGACTACAAGAAGATTAGCTTTCTGCTAGTGACTGGTCACATATGCCTCAGGTGAAAATCATAATTGCATTTCTGTGATGTTACAACCATTGCTGCAAACAAAGATCCAGGCAATATAAAACAGAGTTCAAACATAAACAGATAAGCCCTAGTCATAAAGGCTTTTTTCTCCCCAGGGTTATTTTCAAACGTAACAAATCAAACAGATTTGTCCTCTTGATGTTACAAATAAGGTCAAGGAACAAATAATTTTTTAAATACAATATTTTGTTTTCTGGATCTATTAGGTCTCTAGATAAGCTGAGTGAAACTCATAAAACACCTCCTTTCATTTTCTGTAAGCTTAGGTTGTGAGTAATTTATATTTAACGCATTGTCCGCATTTGATCATTATTTTCTTTCTTCTTTTTTACTTGCATGTGCCTATACATGAATACATATATTCCCTCTACTACATAAATATATATTTCCTCTACTCCACTCTCACGAGACCCTACCTGGAGTAATGCATTCAGCTTTGCAGCCCCCAACAGAGGAAAGATATGGACCTGTTTGACACAAGAAGAAAATGCATGAAGATGATCCAAGCACTGGAGCACCTCTCCCCTCAAAAATAGGCTGAGAAAATTGAGGCTGTACATTCTATAGTAGAGAATTTTCGAGGGAGGCCTTACAGCACCTTTCAATACCTAAGGGGAGCTACAAGAAAGCTGGAGAAGAACTTTTTATAAGTTCCTGGTGTGATTGATCGAAGGGGAATGGCTCAAAACTGAAAGAAACTAGATTTACATTAGATATTAGGAACAAATTCTTTAATGTGTTTTTTCAGTGAGACACTGAAAAAAGTTGTCCAGAGAAGTTGTGGATGTCCTATCCCTGGAAGTGTTCAAGGCCCATTGGATGGGGCTCTGAGCAGCCTGGTCTAGTGGAAGATGTCTCCTCTGCCCATGGCAGTGAGGGTTGCAACTAGATGTTCTTTAAAGTCCCTTCCACCTCAAACCATCCATGATTCTATGCAGCAATAAAATAATCAGCTTTCCCTTAGAAAAAATAACAGCCATAATCTTCCTCTTCACTTCCACAGTACATTTTACATCTTATCTAAATAGGTGGTATTTACAAAGCATCGTGAGACATTACATTACATTACATCATGAGACAGCTGTTTCTTTTGCATCTTGTCTGAAAGTACTAATGCCTTTAAAAATATCCACCAGTGCATACCAAAGGGTCAACAAAATAAATTCTTGCTGTTCAGGTAATGTTGCCTAAAATCTAGTCCCTGTATGGCGGCCACCAATTGTTGTCCAGTTCTGTTTGAGATCCCTTAGAACAGAATCATCTATTTGGTGTTGTCAGGGATCGGGACCCTCCGAAATCACAACTGCCAACAAAACATACTAGCCTTGTGTGCATGATGCTATTAATCAGAGGATCCAAAAAAGAAAGACAGTCTATATGCAATATGTACAAGGGCCAAAATGGAGAAACTAATGGAGTCTCCTCTTTATTGCAAATTCATCTGGTTTTATAGTCCAAAGATTGTTTAGGTTAACATAGCCAATAAACAACAGGAAAGGTGGTGATGTGTCACTGCCCCAGAGTCACAGGACAGTCACTAGACAATGTTTACATACTTAAGACATTATATCATAGTCTGATACACTGTAATACTGCCTAATATTCTGCTATAAGGTAACAGTGAAGATTCCAAAGGAAATTTTGTCTGGCATAACTCAAATTTACAATACGCATGAGCAAACAGATTCCAAATGTTGACATTGTTAACTTCCTACACAGTTCATTTCCAAACATTTTAATTTCCCAAACATTTTTCTTTACTGTGGTAAAGCATGAGACATATTCAGAAAATTTTAAACACTCCAAAGGGAAATGTGCTTCAGATCATAATAATGGTTTCAGACATAAAATAGGCAATATTTGGACTTTGAATACAGACCTTGGTTTAGTTTTTCCCTATCTACATCCAATTTTCTGGAGCTTTGGTGTAGGGCCATTTCTAATACTTCAAAATATGAATTTATGAAAGTTTGAATGAAGGTGTTTGATTATTTAACTGTTTGTATTAGAAAAAATAATTGAATTACTGAATTATCTGTATGCATGTATGTGATAAGTGTTATAGGCATCATCCCTCTTCAATTTACTACGTTTCAACTGTCTCTTGCCCCACTACAACATTGGAGACAGACAAAATTAAAGGTTTGTGTAAAAAAGTTTGAGTAGAGCCCTAGTATAAAATCGTGTGTTTAAGAATTCTTAAAACAACTACATCAGAATAGTAAGTGACATATGCCAAAATATATCGATTGAATAATACACTGAGGGACAGTTAAAACATTTTGAACTCACTTACGCTTGAGTCATACAATCTGTAGAAGACTACTGAACTGGTAATGAAAACCCATTCTCTCTCCATACAATTATCAGTTATTCTAGCATAGGTTTAAGTTCACATAGTCAATAAGCCCAAGTATACCTATATCCACTAATTATGAATGGCACTAGCACATGGTTTTTTCCATACTCTGCTTCTAATAGCAATGATAATTGAAGCACATGGCATAGCTAAAAGAATAATGCTCTGGTAAAGCACATGGGCACCACCTGTGACTCAGGTCATCCTCACATCTGCCAGGTCATTCATCTCAGGCAAATATTTCTTATTTCATTTATTACTACTCAAATAACTGCATGGCTGATAAAAAGTTGATTTGTATTCAAAAAGGATGCCTTTTCATTAGCCTCATGGAGCAGTGCTTTCTGTCAACTAAAGTACTGTCCTCAGTTTATCAAGAAAAAAAGAGATCAACAAACTCCCAACAACAACTGAGCTCTAAAACTGCCCACAGAAACAAAAGGATTTTACCCATTTTCCTCCAGATCCTGTGAGCCACTACTGTTACTGCTTGCCTCTAAACATCCAGTCTTCCTTCACCTCATACTTTTCTCTCTCTCTTTGTGGACAGGATTCACACTGTTCCCTAAGGCTTTGTTATGATTGAGAGAAAGTGGAGGTATTCTGAACTGGGCAAACATCTGTCTTTGCTGTAGGAAATATTTTTTATTTACCTTTAGCTCATTTGATGATCCAGGTCTCAAGTATTATCTACACATTCTAATCTCAACGACTTCACTTCTGCCCTCCCTAAAATACTTTTTCTTCCTACTCTTTATTCCCACAGTACTGTGTTGAAATTTATTTTTCATTCTTGCCATAACTGACGCTTTTTCCTAGACATAAATGACAACTGCTTTTTGTTGTTTTCACTTATCCTCATCCAAAGCAGATATAAGTATTAAGTAATCAAAATAGTGATATTTTATACCAAGTTTGTAAGGAAGCACAAATGTCTACAAAAGATCTAGTACATATTCGGATGCTTGTTAGAAATAAGCAAAGATTTCAGAAATTTGTCCATAGTATCCTTTTCTGTGATGTTATTAGGGCTGCATTACATGAATGGATTTAGAAATCTTGCTCATTTTGGAGAAGTAAATCATATCAACTAAGAAGTGGTTAAATTATGAGATACTCTTGCATCTTCTGGCACCTACAACATATCAACTTGCTGAGCTAGAGGCTACATTTGGAACATCACTATTAAAAAACAAGGAATGTCATTGCTTTAAGCTCTTTCTTTAAATATACTTTGCCATTAGCCCTTTGGAGCTGTGACAGATGCAAGATTCATTACCGCACCCTATGTGGAATACAATAAAAAGCCATCTACACAGAGAATGACGTTTGTTTCATTCAGCTATATATTCTAAAATTTATGTATCTAGGCAATTTATCTAGACTCTGTAGTCAATAGGCAGAAAAAGGTGCCTCCAGGTGGTAATTTTCCGTATGTTTTTGCTACCTTTCCTCATGTGGGAAAAACTATGCATTAGAAGTAGTTATTTTCTCACTACTGATTTGGGGAGGGTTGCTAAATTAGAAGCCTCTCAGCTTTAGATAACAGAGTAGATGAAATTACTTCCACATGAACAGTCTGTACAGATCACCTTATACTGACTGCTTTTATTGGCTTCCTTTTTCCATTGTGCAGTACAGAGAAATAGGGCAGAATTTGTGCCCATTCATATATGCTATTAATACTTTATGTGGCAGATTATCTGGCATGCTATGCCACAGATCAGAACTGTCAAGGATATTCCTTTCTCTTTGGATAATCCAGAGACACAGGAGCAGCAGAATGACAGTCCTGATAATACACAATCCAATATAATTACCTAGGAAATGACTGACAGAAAAATTAACACATGCTCAGTAATTACCACAATGACAAATCCTAAATTTTTTCTCCTGGTTGTGTTACTGTTATACCTTCCTAGTATAGTTAAATGACTAGCTTGAGTGGCCACAAAAAAAATAAAATTAATATCATGACACACACCACCAATGAAACATGATAAAAAAGTAAAATATAAAAGAAGGGAAGGTTTGGGAAG
>VXBA01004441.1:118596-135125 GCA_013399895.1 Serilophus lunatus | reverse complement strand
GGTGCCGGCAGAGCTGCCGGAGGGGTCAGGGCGGGCGGCGCGGCCGGGTCGGGGCGGGTGGGCCTGGACGGGGCCGGGCAGGGCCGGGCAGAGCGGGGAGGTGGCTGAAGGTCAGACAGGCCGCGGGCCGGGAGCGGCCCCGGGGATTCTGCAGAGCCTCCCCCGGTGGGGAAGGAGCGGGGCGAGTGTCCTCGGCACTGGGGCTCGGCTGTCCCGGGGCCGAGAGGCACAGCGCTCCTCCTGCTCTCTTAGGCCCCGGGCAGCAGCGGGGTCAGGGCTCCCCCGAAATGCGCCCCGTGGGATGGAGAGTGACCGCTGAGTGCCAGCGGGGCTGTGAGTGCATTTCAGACCGGCCCTTGTAATTCACAGATAAGGTGGCTGAGAGGTTGAAACCGGGTGTTCACCCAGGTTTTGGTGGGGGAAGAAAGGAGGTTTTCCTACAGTCATACGCTGAACAGCCTGTGGCAAAGCAGAAATTACATCATCGATGTCCTTACAGCTGGGGGCAGTGGTGCTTCTGTCACTCGGTTTTCACCTTGACATGTATGAGAATTAAGGTATTTATTAATGTTTAAGTAAGAGGAATATATAAATTTATTCTACAAGTATAAGCAACTTCTGAAGAGGTTGGAAAGGAATAGCATTTCAGGTTTGCAGTCAATAGTCTTGTCATTTCTGTTGCCAGCTAGTGGAGGGAAGGCTGTTGCAGTATTCTCTTCTTCCATGTGCAGGGCTGCTTTTGGTTATTAGAGTCATAGAATTGTCACTGAAAAATGGGGAGTAAAACTCTCTAACACTCTTTGTAGTATTAGAAAGCAGGCATCATTTTATTTTGGTGCCAGTCTCGTGGGGGATATCTCCTCCTGTCACACAGCACATCCTTGAATCAGCAGTTCATTTATACTGTAGAGAAACACAAATTCAGCATGTTAGAAAAAGGCTGGACTGTTAATTATTTCCCTGAGATTATTAGCATGTGCTAATTATTTCACCTGAGATTATTAGCATATTTCCACACAAGTTGGATTGTGTTGTTTATGAACTTACGTGAAATTGTTTGTTTTCAGTTATATAACTGAGACCCCTGATCCCATTTGATGTGGAGTTGTTTGTCTTCAGTTGCACAACTGAGACCCCCGGTCTCCTCCCCCCCAGTATGGACTTGATGAGCAATTTTATGCACCCAGATTAATTATACAGTGAACCACATCAACTTTTAGCCCCTTGTTTGGAATGGAAGGGACCTTAAATGTCATCTGGTTCCAGGTCCCCTGCCATGGTCAGCATTGTCACTCACTAGGTCACATCCAGCCTGGCCTTGGACACTTCCAGGGATGGGGCAGCCACAGCTTCTCTGGGCAACTGCACTTCCTTACCAGTTTCAGAGTTAACAATTTCTTTCTAATACCTAAACTAAACTTGCCCTCTTGTCAAAAACCCTTGTTGAAACCCTTTTATATTGTCACTGTGTGCTTGGAGAAAAAGTTTCTCCGTCTCTTCTGTGAGCTCCCTTAAGGTTCTGCAGGGCTGCAAGGAGGACTCCCTAGAGCCTTCTCTTCTCCAGGCTGAGCAACCCCAGCTCTCTCAGCTTGTCTGTGTAGCAGAGGTGTTCCAGCCTTTTGATCATCTTTGTAGTTTGCTCTGGACCTGGTTTCACAGGTCCAAACTGCAGTCTGGGGACTTGCTTCCATGTGCTCTGAGAGGTGGCTCTTCAGGAGCTTTGCCTGCGCCACATAAATGTGAAGTCCTCTCCAAGATGATCTGTTCCTTTTGTGGAGTGCTGTGGCTCCTGGTTCAGTCAATTGCTGTGCAATGGTCCTACAGATTATGTCAAATAGGAGAGATTCTTGCTGCACAGCAGCAAAGAGGGGGAAAAACAAAGGCTTTCTTGCAGTACTCTCTCCTGAATTTCCAGAAACCTCGTGTAAGTAGTTGCACAAGTTTCTACAGCGATGGAAAAAATAATCAGAGTAATTACAAGGGAATCACTGGGTTTACTCTAGGGATTGAAATCTTTCACTGTATTTCTACTTTAAAATTAGTTGCTTCTTGAGTATGTAATGGAATATGTGATGAACTAATTAATGAAATCCATTCTCTTATGCTTTCTCCTCTAGAAGAGACTTTACTCACTCAAAGTAGCTCCTAAAGTTGCAGCCTCAGCAGCTGCAGCAAAAGTGAAGTTATCTCCAGAGTCTGAGGATCTTGAGGTCAGTATGAATTGGAGCATTGTTTTTTCTCTCCTTCTAATTTATTCTTTAAAACTCAGTCAAGGGAGAGCTGTGACATTACTTCCAGTGAGTGACTAAACCAAATTTTTCTTTTCTTTTTAATACAGATCACAAAATTACCAAATGGTTTGGTTATTGCATCTCTGGAAAACTTTTCTCCAGCTTCAAGAATTGGTGTGTTTATTAAAACAGGCAGCAGATATGAAACCACCAGTAACCTGGGAACTGCTCACCTGCTCCGTCTTGCATCTAACTTGGTAGGTGTTGATTCCCTTTGTTATTATTTTGGCAGTAGGTGAAATGGTCAAAAGTTTATCATTGCAAAAATAAATGGCTGTGGTAAAATTTAATGTAAGAGAACTTGTAAAATGGAACACAGTGTACACTGGTACTTGGTTGCCTGGCTCAAGGGCGAGAGAAATGACATTATTCCTGGAAGACAGGAAGGAATATTTATTTAGAACTGTGTTCTCCTGTGGTGAATTGAGAGTGTGTATATGTATAGTATATTTATATCAAGCTATGCACATAACTTGTTTAAGCTGCAGTAAAAATTAATTTAGGTGGCTGATACAAACTCAGTTTTGTGCACGTGTGGAACACTTCTGAGCACTTTTTCTCACTGTTGCCATCAAGGCAAATCTATATTTTAAATAGATAGAATTGTAAATTGCCCTATTTTTTTAAATTTTAATAGACCACTAAAGGAGCATCCTCTTTCCGGATTACTCGTGGCATTGAAGCTGTTGGGGGCAGCCTGAGGTTTGTAACCACATAGAAAGATGATCTGTCCTGGTAAGATGCAAATGAGCCCTGTGACTAAAGGAAACAGAAGACAATATTCAAAACAATGTGTAGGTGGAAAAGCTCAGTTTGCAACTGGTACTTGAAAAGGGAATGTTGTCAAGGAACATTATGTACTTTTTGTTCTATTAAGCTTTAAGAGTGTACTCATGATTTTTTATTTTAAAATTTACCTTTCAGTAAACAAAATATAAATGTTGTGTACCTGGAAGAAACACAGTTTGTCCAGAAAGCTTAATTTTCTTACTGCCTTTTCAGACTTCAAAATTAAACTTCCTGATGTTGGTAGATTATTGTTTCTTCCATCTTTTATGAATAGATACGACTTATCATACTGCAAGTTTGGGAACAATTGAGACAGTAGTTGGCTTTGCGATTTGACAGTTTAAAGCCTAGAAAACAGACTTAGAAATCAGAGGGGATCTCACTGTACCTGCTTTCTTGCAATGTGCCTTGAAATCATCCAGTAAGGTGATTTTATCCAGAATTTGATTAAAAACACTGCTTTATGATTTGAAACTATCCTTTTCTGTTCCTGTCTATAATAAATGTGTTGTAGGGAGAAGACCAACTATGTTTTCTGCCCAAAAAGTATAATTTTTAAATTGTCCTTTTAAATATGTTGTTTTTCTTCAAGTTTTGCTGTTCAGCTTTATTTTCTGTTTTACCTTGAATTATTGTGGTATCTTAATTTCTGATGGTGGCAAGACACTTGTTATTACTTCAGTAACGAAGATGTGAATTTTAATCATACCTGTTTCTGCTGTATTATCATTTCTTTATACAGTTGTCGCAAGCAGTGACAGTTCATATCTTGGTGATGAATTCAATCAATGGGAAATATGTGTGAGAATCCACTTCTGTGTTCTCTGCTGAAATGGATTTTGGTTTTTTCTTTCATTTAGTGTGCACTCGACAAGAGAGAAGATGATTTACTCGGTTGAATGTCTGCGAGATGATATGTAGGTATCTGGATGTGCTATAAAGGGAATTACTGTGTTCTTTACAGACTGCTCATAGTAAAGATCTGTCATTTTACAGAGTGAGAGGAATATCCTCATGCTTTTATAATAAACCAATAAATTACTACTTTAATGTTCAACTTCTGTGTCATTTCTGAGCATAGGAGTGCTACAGGACTGAAGTTGAATTCTTGCACTGATGCTACTACTCTGATATATTTTGTTAATGTGTTGCTTACAGATTAGTCTGAATTGCAGAAGTAGCTACTTATATTCTGTCTAATATGCCTTTGTAACTTTTTTTATCTAGTGATACTGTAATGGAGTATCTTCTTAATGTCACCACAGCATCAGAGTTCAGACCATGGGAAGTAGCTGATCTTCAGCCACAGTTAAAAGTTGATAAAGCAATCGCATTTCAGAGCCCTCAAGTTGGTAAGTGTGTTTTCTGATGCACTGCATTGGCTGTGTGGGACTTCCTTCAAAATGAAAAATATGGAAAAAATGGTTTCCCTTTTGCTCTGTTGCATGCCCTTTTAATTTTTCAGCCTGTTCTTTCTGTTGTTAGCAAGTAACCTGCTGAAGACAGCTTACAACCATTCTCCTTAATAGCTTCTATTTTAGCTTTTCAATTTTTTTCAAGTACGGCCAAAGAATATGAAACTCATGACTGTTGTTGATGACAGATTTGCCACAGCTTGTGTTCTGAAAACAGTATTTATATATTACTCATTGGTGTGAAAACAGCGTTCTACAAAAGACTTCTTGAATTTTTATGGTTATTTTAGTATAAAACCAATATTTATTTTCATCCCACTGAAAATGGATTCCAAGTTTAAGATTGTAAATTTAGGTTTCTGTGTTTAAGGGGAAAAAAAAAGACAAGCCCAAAGCCTCAGCCAGATCAAGACTATTCCATTCCAGTATATCTTGTGTTATTAACTCCAGTCATCCAAGATCACCCAGGTAGTTCTACACAATAGACATAATCTGTACCACTCTGTGAATCTTGCTCACTTTCATAACCCATTAAAGGTGACAATGTCCTTTAAATCTCTGGCTTGTATTGAAGTGCTACTATTTTTTTAAGTCAGTCAGGGGTTTTTTTCCTAACTTGTATCAACTGCGGGTTGGTTTTATAGTAATTTAATATTTTCAGTTACAGTTATGATCAGAAACAAAACTATGAAGAAAGGAATGTCATCTTTCTCTTGAGGAAAAAGTATGAAAAAATACAAGGAGAATATCAATAGGAATGAGTAGAATGCTACTGGATACAAGTAAAAACTAATGATAAGGGAATTGAAGACACTGATATCCTTCATCTGAACAAGGAGATAGATGAGACACCTCACAGAGCTACAAATTGTATTACAGACAGCCTGTTCTTTTTTGAGATCAACAGCAAAGAACACTTAGAGGAAAGATTATGATTCTGAAACTAATTAAAAGGATGTTGGAGTTGTTTTTGTTTTCTGCTGCTTCCCTTCTTCCAAACACTGGTTGTATTTATGACTTGCTGTTGAGGCCAAAAAGTGTTGCATGTACAAGTTACTAGTTTGTTTTGATTTCTTTTTAAGTTACTGAAGAACAGAAGGCCACAGACCAGATTGCTGTAGCCCAAGTATTTGGATGAAATTTCATGTGGATTGGACTATTCTAGACCTGCTTTTGCAGATTTTATGGTCCTCAAAGTGGACCACAGCTCTGTTTCAATTAGTTTCATTCATAATCTTTGTTACATCATCACTGAAACTTTGTTCTTCTTAGGAGTGCTGGAAAACCTGCATGCTGCAGCTTATAAGAATGCTCTGGCAAACCCCTTGTATTGTCCAGATTACAGAGTTGGGAAAATTACTTCTGAACAGGTAGGATTATTTGTGTTGTGTTACAAATCTGTTTCAGCTTTTTTATCGGGAATGGATTATGTCACTTGTGAGAGAAAATTAATTCAGTAAATATATAGTTAGTATTTACTAACTCATTTATCTGATGTTAAAGTAATTTATTTTCATGCAGCTTTGAGTATTGGGTACAGAACTCATGTTCACGTTTGGAGAGGTGGTCAATGTCAGTGGTTTTTCTGTTCATAGTAAGGCTGTCAATGAAATGCAGGTGTTCTTGTGTAAAAGGGTATTGTAGTTGTCACTGGGGAATGCAATAAAATGCCATTCTATAGACAGTTCCTTTTGGATTCATTGGGGTTTGCTGCATTAAGTATAAGGGGGTATGTCAGAAACACCCTCACAGTCTTTGTTGTTTATACAAAATACCCTAAAATGTGAATTTACTATTGCAGCTTCACCATTTTGTACAGAACAATTTCACAAGTTCAAGAATGGCTCTTGTAGGAATAGGTATGTATGTTCTCGGATGAACTATGCAGGTCATACAGGAAAACTCCTCTAGAAATCTGAGTTTTCTGTAGAAGTGAAATGTTGTGATACCATTCACACACTTTTTATTGAACTGCTGTAGCTTTTCAATGTCATTGCATTACTCAAAGTAACTTGTATTGCAGGTGTAAAGCACTCTGTCTTAAAGCAAGTTGCAGAGCAATTCCTAAATATCCGAAGTGGAGCTGGTGTTTCTGGTGCAAAGGCTGTCTATCGAGGGGGTGAGTATCTTTCTTGTATCTGTTCTGAGTGACTAATAGTCTCTCTATTATAAATGTAGTATTATTCAAAGTTGCAACTGAAAACTATATGGTTGCACTAAGTGCTGGACATGGGAAGTGACGGTTCAGAGGCACTGCCCACTTAAATAAGCAGAGATTATTCTCCACTGTGGAAAATTCGGGGATAAAACTGAACCTAGATCTTCAATGTAGTTTCACGTGTATGATCATTTATACAGTGGAAAACAAGCTGGCATATGTTTTTTTCTTGGTAGTTTTGGTAAGATTCCCTTAAGAGTAGACATGGGGCTGTTGAGAAAAGGAGAAAGGCTTACCAGATCTTCCCTAAAATGAAAAATGTTGTAAGTCAAAGCAATGTTTAGTTCTTCCAGAGCAGCATCTTGCAATAATACTAACAGCTATTCCTTAGTTTATCAGCTGTCTCTGTAAAGAAACGAGGGGGGAAAAGACAATTTCCAACGTTTAATATTTGACTGGAATAGCTCCAGTTTCTATAAACCAGAATAAATACTACTATGAACAAAAGGCTTGCTTTTGTTTTGGGGATTTGCTGAGTTTCATCATCCCATACCATGGTTTAGGGTCAGGTTCAAATAAGGCATAGTTAGGTACTAGGTTTTGTGCTTGCAAGAAAAGTTTTGAATGCAAAGGACTTGTAAAATTATCTACAGCCTATTAACAGCTTCATGCTGTCTTTCTGATGGAACATTCATTAAGACCCTGGCTTCTCCCTTGTGAAAGGGAAATGTTTCCTTTCCATACTTCTGAATGTACAGGAATTTCTAACTGGACACTTACTACGTTTTATTCTGCTTTTGTATTTTTAGGAGAAATCAGAGAACAGAATGGTGATAGCCTTGTCCACGCTGCAATTGTAACAGAAGGAGCTGCTGTTGGGAGTGCAGAAGCAAATGCCTTCAGTGTCCTTCAGCATGTTTTAGGTGCTGGGCCCCTTGTCAAGAGGGGAAGCAATGTTACCAGCAAATTGTGCCAGGGTATTGCTAAAGCAACTAGCAAGCCTTTTGATGTAAGTCCAAAGGGTACTGTACTCTAGTATTTTAATGGAAATGCATATTATCTTTGAAAGGTTACTAACGTCAGCTGCAGTCTTAATTAGTGCATTCTTGTACATACTACAGTGTATCCGTGGAGGCCTTCCAATCTGGTCTTTACTCTGCACAGATGGAGTTTAACTTTCTGAATTAAATATTTTAGATCCTAATAGTAATTATTTTCCTATGCTTGATGCTGAATTGCTCCACTACTTGAAACACTTGATGATAACATTTGTTTTTCAGGCTTCCGCATTTAATGTTAATTACTCTGATTCTGGGCTCTTTGGGATTTACACCATATCCCAGGCTGCAGATGCTGGGGAGGTGAGTTGCTGATTAGAATTTAAGAATTAACACCATAACCTTCAAAGTAGTGTTTTGATTTGAGATAGTGACTGATTCATTTGAAAAAAAAAAAAAGAAATTAATCTGGTTTCCTGTATAGAAATGCTGCACATTCAGTTATGACCCAACTCTGTAAGCTGGAAGGAGACTTGCTTTCTGGGAAGGACAGATAACATAATATGAACTAGAACTTGTAAAATACCTTGAATTGCTGACTCTAATTGCTGATTTACATTTGTAAGCCTAAGAATATAATGAGGAACACGCTGCTCTTGAAGCTGGCAGAACTGAATACGCTCGTGAAAAATGATGAGACTATAAGTTAATGTGGTGCAGTTAAAATCTGCACTGTTTTTTGTCTCATTTGGGCACTTATTACAGTGGTTTTTGTTTTTGTTCAGAATTGTGTTTGGGAAGACAGTATTGTCAGCTGCTCTCCCCAGAATTTTCCAAGATCTCAGATAATCAAAATAATACGTTGAAATTTAATGTAGGAAGAAGTCTTACATGATTTACTTTTCCTCAGGTCATTAAAACTGCTTTGAACCAGGTAAAGGCAGTTGCTCAGGGTGGTGTCACCGATGCTGATGTCACAACAGCAAAGTAAGTGTGTAAAGAACTGTCTTGTGTGTTGCAAAGAGAAGTTTCTTAACGTGTGGCTACTCATCAAGCACTCAAGACTTCAGGACAGCAGAGCTTCTCATCCTGTAATTATTTTCCATGAGGAACTGCTCATGGTCCTGCATTAAAACTGAACTGCCATCAGTACTTGTTCCTAAAGCTGTACTGAATCTGTGTTATTTCTTGATAAAAACTTGTTAAATTAGTGTTAATGCTTTCTGAAAATTGTTTCAGTGTAAGAAATTAACAAGTGTCAGCAGATGCTGTCATTTTAATCATACTGTCTAGTAGTAGTAAGATGTATTTAAACTAGAATCCTAAATTGCATTATTTAGGTAGTTCTCTTTACATATGCACTGCAGCAATTCCCCAAACAATTATATTAAGTAATCTGTGCCATCTTCAAAGATCAATAATAATGAGGGTCTGCACCTTTTTTTTAAACAAAGTTTTCTATATTTCTCCTTTCCTTTTATTGACCAAAAAACCCCCCAAACCCAGTCAATGCTCTTTGCAGTATCTTAAAGTTCAGTCAAAAATACTAAGTTACTTATTGGAATAAATAGTTTTCTATCTTTTAAAAAAGAATAGAAGTTCTGGCGTATAAGATTTCCATATGTAGCAGTTTTCATGTTTCATATGCATGAGACAGGAAAACCCCAGCATAAACTTGTTGTCCAATAAGAACACATGGAACTGTTGCAGGAGGAGCCTTATCATTTACATTCATTGCTGCTTTGTCACAACAAAATCTCTCTTCATGCATCTGTTCTTGTTGAGAAACATTAGGTTTAAACTTGACAGTTTAGTTTGTCTAACTGCATTAGTTACTTCAAACAGAAACAAGGTGTTCAAGTACCTGTCATTTTGATGCCTGGACCGTTTGTGATGCCTCTTTCCTTACTATGGAACCCTTCCATACTTAGAAAGGAAAACCTTTCAGAACAGAGAGCAATCTTGAAAAAGCACAGAAACCTCATTGTGTTTAGAGGGGTGGTGGGGTAGGTAATAGCAGGACTTAAATGCTTGCTCATTCTCGGTGCTTTGTTTGATGGCAGAAAACAGCTGAAAGCCAACTATTTGATGCTGGTGGAGAGTGCACAGGGGTTACTGAATGAAATTGGCTCCGAGGCCCTGGTTTCTGGCACGCACACATCACCCTCTGTTGTCGCGCAAAAGATCGACTCTGTAGCCACGGCTGATGTTGTGAATGTAAGTATGTGTCAGCATCTACAGGTGTTCCTTAGTCACTGTGGAAGGGGTTTTATGGAAAACTGATGCTCATTTGTGTGTGTTTGTAAACACACACACACATACTGTCTTTAAAAAAAGGCAACTCATTTACAAATCCCAGCTGGTATCTTTTGATGTCTTTACTTACTTTACTGACAGAGCACCCTTTAATCCTATAAAGACTGTAAAGTTACTGGAGCTGGGAATTATGTGGAATTCTCATCTACTTCACTTAAATTTACCAAAACTTCCAGCTAATATTCATGGAAAACTTCACATTAATGCTGGTGATTCTGGATCAAGGCTTTCGGGATTCCTGGGTGCAGAATATTCGGTGTGCTGAATAAAACAATTAGGCTTTCAATGATAAATTGGCATAACTGTATTGCTACTGCACATGGCCTTCCTCCTTATACATGAAGCAAATTTCTAAAAAATCTATCACAGAAATTCTAAGATATAAAACTTACTTGTGTTGCAGCAGCAATTAGTAATAGTAGTAAGAAGGGATCCATTGTATTTTGTGGTGTAATAATTATTCTGGGAATAATCACTTCTAGAGTTTATATCCAGCTGTCATTCTGCCATTTCTGTTTAGGCTATAAAGTAACAAGCAGCTGGATTAGAAGCAATTAAGTTTATACAGCAAAGGAGGATTGTTTACATGATATGTTATAGTAGTGTCAGGATTTGTTGTTTGGTTTAGTGAATATTGTTGTAGTGAATATTTCCTGATAGCCACTTCCCTGATTTATTTTCAGGCTGCAAAGAAGTTCGTCAGTGGGAAGAAATCAATGGCAGCTAGTGGGGACTTGGCTAATACTCCTTTTATTGATGAGTTGTGAAAACAAAACTGGGACACAGAATCAAGATGGACCTGAGCTCTAAGTCACCTATGTTTTAAATAAATTACTACTAACTTGTTATTTATGAATTCAGTTCTTTCAGAAAATTAATCTGGAGTAATTGTGGTCTTGCACTCATCAAATAAAGTGCTGAATTCATCCATTGTGTGTTGAGGATTTTTCCATTGAAAGTAGTATCTAAAAGGCTCCTAAGACTAGCTCTGAAGGTAAAAACTACAATGAGAACACAAGGTGAGTTTCAGACAATGTAAAAAATAAATCTATATATAGAAGTTATCACTGTGATGAAGACAAATACTGTCATTACCACTAGTTATCCATGTATTTTTGTATGTTCAGGAAAAGTTCTTGGCACTCTGTCTCTATCCCTTTCTATCAAGTAAACAAGGAAACTTCAAACAAAGCTGAATTTATTAGACCTTCTTAGAGCTTGCAAATGCTGCTTGCCTAGCAGAGATTTTTTCTCAGTGACTTCTTCACAAATAGCATTGTAAGACATCTTTGAAGGGATTAGCTGTATATAGCTAGTACATAATTTGAAATATCAGAGGACATAGATTTTTTTTTTTTTTAACTCTAGGCATATATATTGAAACAGGTACAATACTTCTTAAGAAATCTAGGGTTTGAAGAAGTCAAGTTTTCAGCTGTCCTGAAGCAATGGCAAATTATTCCAGATAGGATGCATATGATACAGAAGGGCAGGAAGAAGAGGCACATGTCTTT
The DNA here is from genome assembly GCA_013399895.1 of Serilophus lunatus. Classification (NCBI taxonomy): domain Eukaryota; kingdom Metazoa; phylum Chordata; class Aves; order Passeriformes; family Eurylaimidae; genus Serilophus; species Serilophus lunatus. The sequence goes on along the minus strand of VXBA01004441.1, from coordinate 123,644 downwards.
TTTTTCCACAGCCTAGTGTGAGGGACTAACACCACTATCTTTGGATTGCACAATACATCAACATCCTTATGGAGTACAGCATCACATTGTCTGTGCCTGCTCTGGCCTGTATCAGATATTTGCCAAATTTTGGGTATTGCTGGTAACACGAGTGAACTCAGAACAGTTTGACTGGGAAGATTTACACTAAAAAGCTTCCAAGTCTGTATCATCATCACTGCTGCACCCAGTGTCATCCTCAGCATTTTCACTCGTACTGGAAATACACAGCATGGTATGACTTTCGACATGCACTAATTCCCATAGCCATTCATTTAGCTAATCAGGGAGGCTTCATTTTTTCCAAATGTTCATTCTGAAATTCCTCTAATATCAAACTGATACTATTTTCCTTTGAATATTATTTCCTTTGGACTTTAATAGCTGAGTTGTAGTTCAGTCAACAGAAAAGCAAGCTCTTCTTTTTATGCTCCTTCAGCATAGCAAATGATTTATTTAAAAGCTTAGAAGTTTAATCTCTTGGAAAGCCCCTTGCTGTGTGAGTTTCCTTTCTGCTGTTCTAGCCTAATTATTTCATTTTAATACTTCTGTTCCTTCCCCTACCTCTGAGGTTTATTTCTTTTAAAACTTTGTGCCTTGTGAAAACTTGTCATTTTCTTGTATTCCATCTACATTAATTATACTTACTATGTGCGCCACCTTTAGCATTGAGAAAAATAGATTTTTAAAAACTGTATGCCATGGCTCTCACACATGGGCATGTTGCAAGACACTGTCAGGAGAGGCCAGGGGGATAAGTAGGAGGTGCCTGTAAGAGCTAAGGCATTCCAGCAGAAAGCAGCAGTGCTGGTTTTTGTATGTGTTTGATTGATTGTGTGTTTTAAGGGGTAAGGCTGCAAATAACATTCTCATTGCCAGCTGCCGGTGGAAAGCACAGAGCTGCAGTTTGTACTGGATCCAAGAACAGCAGAGAACAGAAGCCACGGCACCTATAGGCACCGCAGGGTGCAACAATATGGGGTATGGAGGGATTGTAATTGCTGGGTAAACCTGTGATTTTTGGAGGCTGAAAAAGGCAAGCAGAAGGGATGTGCAGCAGACTAAAGCTCTCTCAGCAGCCTGGCAGAAACAGTTGTACAGAGGAGCAATGTCAGTAAACATTATGCATTAAAGTGCAACACACCAACACTGGAGGACTAAACAAGCAGTACCTCTGCTGCCACATCAGGCAGAGCAAGGAGCCTCCTCCATCTGCTCTATTTAATTCTTAACCCTTTTAGGGTAAAAATGCCTGTAGCAAAAATTTACAAACTTTGACATTCTCTACCTGAACTGTTGGCTATGATTTTTATTCACTTTTCCCACAAACTACTCCTTCTCCTCCATCATCATCAAATCTCCGTTCTAGTTTGTCACAAGAGATGACTCTACTGGGGCATGGAGAGTAGGTCATGGATTCATACACTCCAGTTTGGTGGGTTTTAAGACATCAGTGTTTCCACTACCTCCGTTAATTTCTACCTCCTCTTAAAGTCAGCAGAATGGCAGCAGCTCATTCAGGCCATAAGCAGTAATAAAATTGTTCCTTTAGGTTCCAGGCTGAAATTTTACAGAGAATAATCAACTGGGAAAAAAGTCCATAAAATTTTAACTCGCTACAAGAAAAATTCCTAGGTAGTGCATTTGTGCATCCTATTTTTCTCAAGCACTATGCCCTGTACACTGGTGTTAATGTCAAAATAAGTGTGCTGCCTGTGGTATCATTCAGAGATGGAGCCTCCAGAATACTACATTTTCTGCAAAATTTTACAGCTTTTGTCATAATAAAATCTTTTTGTCTAGTTTACTCTAAACATGAACTCTTCATCTGTTTGGTGGGGGTTTTTTGAGTGGGAAATGTGCTGAGTTAGATCCAGGTCTCCATGAAGCATATTCAGATCGTTTCTTTTGGCTCCAAAAACTAAGATCAGCTACAGCGGGACAATATTTTTTTTCAAGTCCTCAACCCTCTAAACCACTTGCTGCAGTAAATCAAACCTATAACATGCCATAGATGTTTTAACTCCTTGTAGCCTTTCTTGAAATTGCTTTTGGAGCTTGCCTTCTGCAAATTGTTGCTGCTTAGTTTCAGTCATGCATATTCTTAATATTCAATGATTAGTATTCTAATTATAGATGTAAAAAACCCCTGAAACAAACCAACAGCCAAATAAGTATCATATAAATACAATATATATACATACACACACATACATATATTCTGTATACAGTAGGAGGTTTTTTTAGAGACTAGATGAAAGTTATCAGCTCCTAAGAAAATAATAATTAAAAAGTATTTATTTCAAATCCAAATCCATTTCTATCTTATGCTCTGGATTTTTCCACTGATTTTTATACTTGGATCCAAAGGGCAAAGCCTTTCTTAAAAAGAAGAATGCCCCTTGATGTTTTCAATGTCATTGAACAAGTAGATATTTCTTCCTGGTGCTTGGAATTCTAATTGTCCCTGACAGGTGTGAGAAGAAAGGACTGCCCAAACTATAAAGGCAATGCTGGGTAAATTGTTCTAATTTAGATATGCATTTGCACTGTACAGCCAGTAAATGTCCAAATTACTTTATTACACTCAAGTCTTCGCTTCATAGATTCCAATGTTAGAGACAATTTAATGCTCGGAATTAATGTAGCACAGTCTCATCCCCAAACTGTATTCATAAGTCCAATGTAATTGGTCTGGGGACCCATGTGAAGCAGTCACATTTACAGAGCTGTCAATTACCAGTCTGATACAGGTGTCTGATGTTCCACAAGAAACCCTTAATAACTGGTGATAGTCTGCTAGTGCTGATATGGTTCATTTCAAGTTTCAAGCATTTAGCAAATGAGCACCTGTATGGATTGTTAAAGCCCAGAGATTAGTCCACTGCCACTTTGTAACTACTCTGTGTAATAAAGAGAAATAAAAAGCAAACAGTAAGGGAAATTAATTTCAAGCCTTGGGAAGTTTTGTGTTACTTGTAGAGTGAAATTACCTGAACAATACTATAGTGAGAAAGACTGTTATTATTCAAGTTTAGTTGCTATATAAAGTTGTATAGTCAAACAATTTTTGCACAAACCTGCTGATGAATGGGAAATCTGTTTTTGCTGGAGAACAATGTATAGACTTAAATCTTGATCTGATTGTGAAGCAGTCACCATATCAGCTATTTTAAGATCACAGGTATTTCATCCCAATGGAATGCTGGCACTGAGCTTTATACGGTTTGTGCCGGTTTCTTTTCTCTGTAATTTTAAATTGATTTTCTTTTGATCTGTGTAAGTGTAAATAAATCAGAGACAGGCTCAAAGCATAACTGCAGAACAAGAATACTTTCAGTGCTCTTACATTTGAATAGTTAGTTCTGCAGAGCTCTTCTCCACAGGATTTGTTATGTGGAGATATGGCCCATCCTGTACCACTGTGAGAGCTAATCCTGCTCATCCATCCTAATATTTGCCATCAGTGCTGCAATCAGTGTGTGCTGAGAGGTTTTCCAATGCTGATGACTGCCCTTTGAAAAGAGAGAGGAAAACCTTACTAGTTGAAAGTGTGATATTCTCCAATAAAAGGTTTAAAGAGACATTTGAGCAGGTGCTGTGCCCACTCTTAATTGTCCAAGCAGTTAAGCCTCTTAGAAAGTCACACATTTTTCCAAGCAAAAAAGCTCTAGTGCTGTTACTTAAGTATTCATTTCTAATGGCAATATATTCAGGGAACGTAGGCAACAGGGCATAAGATAATAGAACAGGGGAGGTGTTTCCAGCTATTAAACACTTCAAGAAAATATTACATCCCTATAACAAATTGATTTTTCAAATCAATATTTCCTCCATGCACCAATTTTTCTGGTTTAAAGGGATTAATTATAGCCATTTTTCATCAAAAACCTTATTGTTTTCTACACCCTTAAGAAAATCTGTCAAGTATGGGTGATTTCAATTGAATGTAAGTACAGGGCTTGTCTTCCAAATAATAAATCCTGCCGATTGCTGTTGAACACTTTAAGATTATTTTCCTAACATCTGCATTTTGTTTGTATACTCTCCCATCTACCTAAAAGACTTGCATAAAAATAAACGGCAGAGACAACCGCCCACTCGGCTTCCCTGTGTGTTCCATGTAGATCAGTTTTACTGCTCTGGAAAAAAGCAGGTGGGTGTTCGCTGTTGGAAGGGAAAAAAATACGTGAACAATTAGGTATTTTCCAAGTGCCTGTAGGTGTGGGAGCTGTCGGGGTTCATCTACGCCAGCAATCCCATAGGAAAACGGCAATACCGAAGGCACGGAGCTACTGTGGCCAGACCGGGCTGGTGTCCCGCATTTGGTGCATTGTTCATTTATCGGCTGCGGATTCCCCAGAGCCCTGTGCAGCTGAACCCAGGGAAAAGCGTGTCACCAGAAATGGCTCTCTTTGGGTGAAGTTTGCAGCCAGGATTAACGAGGGGTTTTGTTCCAAACACGCAGCCCAGACACAACGCCTGCCGGGCCCCTGAGGACCGCTCCGCTCCCCCTGTGCTCTGCATCGCCACAGCAGCAGCTCCGACACTCGGGCTCCTGCCCGGCTCTGGGGAGACAGGAGGCAGTTCCTGCGGTGAGCACAGACCAGCGGCCGTTCCCCGGCCCTTGGTGCTGCCCAGGCGGCTCGTTCTCAGTTCGCAGACCCCTGTGGGTTCTGGGCTGCGGGGGCTCGGACACCGCCCGCCCCTCACGACGGACCAGCACCGAGGCCACGCCCACTCGCGGACTGTGCCCCGCCCCCACCGCCCTGGCCCCGCCCATTCCCCGCCCACCCGCGGTCAGTCCCGCTCGCCATTGGCCGGNCCCCCGCCGGGTTCCTTCCGGCGCCGTCCGGGCCGATGGAGCCGCGGCCGTGAGGCGCCCCCGGCCCGGGCCCGCCGCGGCAGCCGGGCCGAGCCGGAGCCGGAGGACATGGACAAACTGACCATCATCTCAGGATGCCTCTTCCTGGCCGCCGACATCTTCGCCATCGCCACGCCGGCGCACC
>VXBA01004441.1:251-118209 GCA_013399895.1 Serilophus lunatus | reverse complement strand
GATGCCTCTTCCTGGCCGCCGACATCTTCGCCATCGCCAGCCTGGCGAACCCGGACTGGATCAACACCGGCGAGTCCGCGGGTGAGGACGGCCGGCGGCGGGACCCGCCAGCGCCGGGCGGGCGGGGAAGGTCTCCCGGGGGTCCCAGGTGTCCCGGGGCCGGGGAACCCCCCGTTCCCCCGAGGAGCCGCTGCCCGGGCGGGGTCCGTGGGGGCTGAGGGCTCTCCGGGGCTGAGGGGGCTGTGGGCTTTGCCGGCCACGGGACGGGAGGGCGGCTGGGCCAGGGCTCGGGGGCTCCCGGGGGTCCCCCGGTGCTGCGGGACCCCCCGGCCCGGGCAGAGCCCCCGGCGGTTCCCCCTGTGTCCCGGGGGTCCCGCGGAGCCCCCGAACCCGCCGCGGCTCCGGAGCCAGGGCAGCGCTCCCGGCGGGGCATCCCGGGGGCCGTCACCTTGGACAGGGAATTCACGGCGGTCCCGCTCGGTTTGTGGCACGGTCGGAGGCTTTCCGTGCTCTCCTGACATTTGCTTTGTGCCAGGGAAGTTCTTGCTTTCCTTCATCTTTTGTTCTTTTCCCTGCACGCTGATTTTTATCAGCTTTTACGCCGGGTCTCATGTGGGTTTTATTTTTGAGTGTGACGTTGCTCTCTTTAAAAGAACAAGGATTTGTGCATCTGTCTCCTTACTAATGATGTAATTGTTTGTATGAACAATTTATTACAGCCTGTTGATGAGGACCTGCGTGTTCTGATCAGTGGAGCAGGGAGAGAACAGGAGGAGGGCAGCTCTTTGATCTCATGTCCCAGAGGAACACAGAGCTCCGTGTGAGGAAGGGCAGCAATCCTTACTGCAGACAGCTGGAATTAGCTTAACCACCTTGGCCAGCAATTGGACCTGAGGGAATGACCTGGAGTTGTGTCAGGGCAGGGTGAGGTGGATATTAGGGAAAGTTTCTTTCCCCAGAGGGTGGTTGGGCACTGAACAGGCTTCCCAGGGCAGAGGGCACAGCACCGAGGCTGCCAGAGCTCAGGGAGTGTTTGGACAACACTCTCAAGCACATAGTGTGATTTTTGGAGCTGTGTCCTGTGCAGAGCCAGGAGCAGGACCTGATAATTCCTATGAGTCCCTTTCATCTCAGGAGATGCTATGGCCTTTTCCTAAACTTACAATTTCCAAACAAACCACAGGTTAGTATAGAGAAAAATAGTGTTGTTGGTTTATGGCTTCTGCCATAAATTCTTGCAGAGGGTTTTAAAAATTTTCTTCATCTGGCTTGCATCTTCCATGCTTAATATTCAGTCCATGCAGAAGTATTGAACTGGTTCAAATTGTGTCAGATTTGCTTTATTCTAGTGAAGTAGAGTATTGAGAAGGTTTGCTCTTAGGGATTGATGGGTGGGCATTCCCTCGGATCAGACTGTCCTCCTTGTTTGATTTCTCCCAGTTACATAGTCTAGAGCCTGGGCTTTCCTTCATGGTTCAGAGCAGAGGTGCAAGTCCCTTCCCTTCCCAAAGTGCAGCATTCAGGAACTCCCTAGATGACTTCACAGTTCCTCCTGTGGTAATTGTGATGATCTCCCTGCCTATGGCTGTATAACATAGTTGGTTTTTTCCTCTTAGAATTCCACCTAGCAGCAGTGCTGCAGTAATGAGCTCTTTTTCAGGGGCTGAAAGTCAAATAAGATCATTTTAAATATTTAAGTATGTTTTTCTGAAGTCCTGCCTCCCATTAGCAGATCCTGTGCAACGTGGGAGATGTTGGATTTTCTCTGCCTGTATAGAAATGAGATAACAAAAACTATTATGAGAAAAGGTCTGGAAAAAGAAGGTCCTTTAGGAATTAAGCACAGTCCATTACATTCTTTTTTAAAGAAAAATGTTTGATATTTCTTTATAATACAAAAATTGTCTCCTAATGACGGTTACTTATAGCATTTTATTTCCTAGTGGATGATTACTTAAGAGTCATCTGCCATTTCTGAGGTGCAGTTAACAGTTTTTCTTTTAATTAGGCTGGCAAACGTGAAATATGTGTGGATTTTTCTGAAGGACTTCATTAGTCAAATAATGTTTGACAGACCTGAGCCTTTTTTTTTTCAGTTCTTTGCTGTATTTTGAGGCCAAACAAATTGCTGTCTTGATAAACAGTAGAGCAGAGCTAGCTGTCATCCTTCCTCAATGACTCTTTGTAGGTTTTTATTGATATAGGATCCGAGGCATTATTATAAGACTTCTTGTTAAAAGCAATGTAAATGTGTATTTCTAGTGCTGAGACCTTCCAAAATGAGCCTTTTGCTCAAACTGTAAAGAAAGGAAGTATGAGGATGCCCGTTGAACCAGACTTCTGTAGCAAACCCTGTAGTATTGAATTATGAGGTGCTTTTATGAGTGCCATTCATTACCCAGAGACTGCTGGGGAGAGATTTGGCAAAGGGAGGGCACAGCCCTTATGGTAAAACCTGTCCCAGCTGCTGGTGACATTCAGGTACTCTCAGCAGACTTTCCCTGCCTGGAGCACATCCAAGGCCTCCAGCTTCCATATGTGCCATGCAGAAGCAGGTTTTTTTAAGCATCCTGGTGAAAGAAAATATTTCTTTGCCTTTATCTCTGGGTTCATCTCCTATGGGAATTGTTCAGGGTTGTAAGAGTCAGCCTGGCACTGAGGAGGAAGGGGAGTAACAGTGTTTCTCTGCTTGGCTGCTGAGGGCAGCCTGAACAGCCTGGTCTGCTCGATGCTGCAGCTGTTTGAGGATGGCACAGAGCTGAGGTGTTGGCAGTCCTGGGAAGGCAGCACTGCATTGGCTCATTCAGAGCTGTTTACAGCCACTAAGGTTGGGAACCTGGGCTTATGGTTCAGGGAGAAAAAAAAAATGTGTTCTGTTTTGAATGCTAAACAATGTGTATCTCTTACTCTAGAGACAATGATGATTTTCTGCTAAATTGGATAGCAAAATAAATCACTGGCTTTAATGTTTTTCTGAAAAGTCTGATAGTTGTCAATATTTTTTTAAAGGAGCTTATGTTCTGCAGAATCAATATAGAAGGGCTGATTAGTCTCCTAAATCTTGCTTTTTAAAGATAAGCTTTACAGTCATTTGAAAAAATGTTGGCTATAAAATTTTCTTTCCAGCATTGCAAGTAAGAGCAAAGGAGTGCAACCAAGATCACTGAAGATTTCAGATGCTTATCTGTCTTTAGGCCAGAGGAACTACACCTTTGTGAGCATCAGCCCAAGTCCCTGCTGGGCTCTTTTTCTTTATGTGGTTTTGTAAGAATTGCTCGTTAACTTGGTTTTGGATATTTCACACATCTTAAAGATTAAAAAAGAAAGCTGAAATTAGAAGGATTTTTCTTTCAGAGAGTTCCCAGTGAGGTTTTGTTCGTCATGCTGTGCAAGTAGAGAACTCTGATAACCAATCTGGAAACCAGTGGCTGCTCAGTATTCTTGCCCTGACAGCCCTTTCTTATCAAACTGACACTGTGTAGGAAATAAGAACAGAGTTGGCTTTAATTTAAGCCAGTGCCTAAAGTGTCACTGATTTCAGTAGGAAGGAATTTTGCTCCTGTATCTACACTTCTTTTGCAAAGAACTTTTTAAGCTGATAGATTTGTCTCCATATGTTCTTCTTTGTGTGTGTGGGAGGGTCTTTAATGATTTTGATATTTTGTCTTCAGTAGGGGAGGAAGGGGGATAGAAGCTCCTCTAGCTTCAACTCACAACCTTTTTGTAGGAAGAGTGTATGAATAGTGTGCACAGTTGAAATTAGAGATGTTAAAAGCTGTGCATGTGTGGGGTTTGCCAATTTGAAATGCTTTTAGGATAGTTCAAATAATTCAAGAAGATAATTTAATAAAATCAAATCTCCCTTCAGAAAGCTAAGCTATCTGTTTATGTGACTCAGTCATCCCCTCCTGTGTAACATGATTGTTCATTTGATTCCAATTTACAGAACAACGTGTACCTTTTCTATAGCAGTCACTAAGTTAATATGGATGTCAGAACTTAAGTGTGCTTAACTCTGATGGGTGACTCCTAAAGCAAACATATATCACATCCACTTATGCTGATCCACAGATCACCAGGGAACACACAGCACAGTGTTATGGCTGGGCCACTCAGCATATGCTCAGCACTGCTGACCTGGGTGATATTGGTGTTCAGCAGAGCTTCCAATTTCATCTCACATCTCTGACATAAGCACAAGGTCACTCCTGTTAGGAATTATGCTTTTCATTTAAGCTGCCTTCTGTATCTTGCTGTGCAGTAGCAGTATGAGAGTGAATTGTGAATCTACAACATGCCACTTATTTTGAATTGAATGTTTACCAAGGCTGCCTTTCTGTGTGTCTTCCAAAGTGTTATGTGTAGTTCTTGGGTTTGCATACTCAGTTGTATTATTTGTGAAGCATGATCCCAGATTCAGTGGTATCTGTGGTCTTAAAAAGAGTGAGCTATATGCAGCAGGACATTCCCCTTGAGACAGTTAACTCCCTGCTCCTGTGAAATAAGTTGTCTGGTACTAAGTGGAAAAGTACCGATGTTCAGTGTTATTCCTCTGCATGTCATAGCTCTTCCAGAGGAATTTTGCTTCACAGTTCCAACAGGAATGGTAGCTTTGTTGGGATTAGCTTAATGAACTATTACAGGTGATATGACCAAGCAGTGATTCCTGGCTCCCTTGGGCTTGAGACCACTGAAATATTTTTCTCTGATTGGAGCACTGACTATACTTGGAATAAACCCAAGACCACATGAAGGTACTTGAATTAAAGTGTTTCTAAATAGAACAGAACAGCTAAAATAAATAAAGCATCAACAACTTAGAGAGAGTGTAAACTTGGGTTCCAGCTAGCACTGTTGTTCTAAGTGCCAGCTGTCTGCTCAAAAATCAGTAGGCATCTTGTTACTGACTTGTGCCCTTCAGGGCCTACCCTGAGAAACTTCATGTACAGCTCTCCTCTGGAGGAATTGTGGTATAGAGCAGCCGTTATGCTGTCCACTGAAGGAGACAGTGTTTTGTTTCTGTGATGTATAGATAGTTGGCTTTTCAAAAACTGGCTGTGAAAAGGTTCTGGTGATCATTTGTTAAGCACCTTGCAATATACTCAGCACACAGTGTGTGTGTCTCAGTTCTGAGAATGATGGGACATGATAGGAAGCAATTCTACAAAATTACTTTTTCCTAATGTTTTTTGTGCTGTCGTGTAGTGACTGTGACAGGAGAAGTTATTTGCCCTTTCATGAGCCTGTTTGGATTGCATGCTGAAAATACAAAAAAAAAGGATGAGGAATGAAGAAATATGTGCCATCAGGCCTAGAAAGAGGTGAGTGCTGCAATGCAATCTCCAAAGCCAGCTGAACATCAGAGTGTTAGAATTAGATTCTGGAGCAAAATTTTCAGAAAAACACATTCCTTTGATAGATGCTCCCAGGTACATGAGCAAGGAGGGAAAGGGGGTGAGTTGTGATACTTTGCTGATCTGCACAGTGAGGAGATTAAGACCTGCTGGTTGTAAGATGCAGGCACTGCTGACTACTTGCAATTTAGAGATGTTGCCAGTGCCTCAAAAACAGCAGTACAAAATCCAGTACAGAATCTAAACCCTACAATAGTCTGTTAATAGGTCTGCCTGGCCTGGGAGGGTGAGTGCCATCTTGAAAATTAATATTTCCATTCCACTTTGTGCTTGTAGATCTTTCAAGTGGATGTAGAAATGTGACAAAGCAGAGTATTTGAATTGTGCTTGGGTTCTGTAATTGAGCAGGCCTTAAGGCACAAGAAAAATCAATAGAAAGGCATTGTTGTAATGAATTAATTTTGTGCTTACTCAACCATTCAACATTTAAACATATGGAACTATTTTATGTGTAGGAAGAATCCCATGAAAGAGAGCTGTGTCAGCCTGGTTACTTGAGCCCATCAGAGCAGAAATGAGAGAGCTGATTGTTTTTGTCCATTGAGGAACTGATGTTTTACATCTGCTTTTTAACAAATACAAACTAATACTGCTCCTGTTGGGTGCATATTTTGTGCTGTCTTTACCATGTGAATGAAACTTAATAGTCTGCCTTCCACCAAATCTTGTTGAATTCCTCATTCTGTAATTAGTGTTAAAGAATTAGATAAGAAATACCTGATTATAGAGTACAGATCTGGAGCCAGTAGCTTTCAAATCTACTCTCTGACACGGCTGGGTTTTGATGTTGGCAAATTATTGTGGTAGTGCCTGAATTTCTTCCTCTCTAAAACAGAGGTGACATCTTTATCACAGAAGCTTCTATTAGCATTAGCAGCAAAGCTCTGATTTCGTTTTTTTTTCTTAACTTTTGATTCCTATCCCAACTTTATTAAAGTGAAGAGAAAAAAAAATCACAGAATAACAGGCATTTCATTTGTCTCTTTTAATGATAGGTGCTTTTGATAAGGTACTTGAGTTTCAGATATTTGGAATAACCTTTCTGTCTATTTACTTGCCAGAATTATGCACAGTTACTGTAGAATTAAATTCTATTCAGTATGTGCAGATAGAGATTTGTTTTCTGTCTATCCTGTACTTTCCTGAAGAAGTATGTAGCTGTAAAACTGCTGTATAGACAGTACAACCTGTGGGAAAGGTGCTTTGTTGAGACTTCAGCTTTGTGGCTTCAGGAGTTTATCTGCATTTCACAAACAGGGATGCTCTTTCAAATCAACTTAGAGCTGATGTTTGGTGTGTGTTCGTTACATTTGTTGCCACAACTGCACACTGAACTCAACACAAGAGTGACTTAAATATGTAAAGTTTAATATATATTAAACTTAATGTTTCTGTAGTATGTATTGCAAAGCAAAGATCTAAACGTTTCTGAAATAATAAAAGAAGGAATCCTGTTAATGGCCAAGGCTTATTGAAAACATTTGTATCTTTTCATTTCCAGCCAGCGCTTCCATGTGAGCAGCATTATGTAAACTCCATTTGTACTTTTGCCAAAACAAAGAAGATCAGTAGGTCAAACTTTTAAGCTTGACCTACTTTTTTTTTTTTTTATAGGTACTTCACAACAGCTTAACTTTTTCCCACTTATTTTCATGCTATTCTTGAAACAAAATAGAGAGAACCAACTTATCTGCTGCAATACAGCTGCAGTGTGTAGGATTTTCATCTTAGGCAGTTCTTCATCTAATTCTTGAATCCTTTCCCAGCAGTGGTTGAGACCTGTGTATTTCAGAAGAAGGTAACTAGAGTGATTCATGGATGAGGAGAAATATTGACCTTCACAGTGAATAAATGCTGCTATCTAATATAAAAAACAAACACAAGATTATGTTTGTAGTATGATGAACCAAATACAATATGGAGGCTGGTTTATTCTTGTACAAAGTAACTTGGGAAAATTATAAATTATTTTAAATTTATAGTTTATAAGATTTTGAATTTCAAAACAAATTTCTTATTACCTACAAGTAAGTTGTTATTGCAGTTCAAAGTGCCTACATATTCAGTAATTGTCAGAGTTCTTTATTACTAAAGGCTATATGCAGGAAAAAAGTTCTGTGGTAATTTTGCAGCAATCCCCTTATGTGTGCTCCAGCTGCTTTGCTCAATTTCACTTTTCTTTCCTAAGCCTCTGTCTGATGGAGATAGACACAGATCTGAAAAACTGGAGATATGGCCAAGAAGAGGATCTGTGCAGGGTACGTGTCTCTTTTAAAGGAGAGGGGGAAAAAAGCTACAGCATTTGACTGGAAAAGCACTTATATTGGCCTAATTCTATAGGAATCTATATGGAATCAACAGTCCCAGGTTATCTGCTCTCTTAGGGTGTTTCTTCCTGTGATATATTTGATTTCCTGTTTGATGTATTATCTTGTATGTATTTTTTAAATTTTGTAAGTAGTTGATGACAAGAGTTTGGTCTCTCTTGGGTGCCTTAGGAAATGTCTGATTGTGATGGTTTGTCTGTGGGATGGGCTATTCCAGTGTGAAAAACTTGCTGATAAGAGTTAGACGTTCAAAATTCATTCAAAGTATGTAAAGTGTGGTTCCTGTCTCTGAGAAAAGCATTGTCTATTATATCTGGGTCCTTGGGGTGAACTAAAATGCTCCCTTGGGAAGGCATCAAATGCTTCCCAGGGATTCACTGCAGTATCCAAAGCCAGCATTTCCTATCCACACAACACAGTGTGATAAGCAACAGTTGGCTGCTACCCAAGAACCTCATGGGAGCTGCAGTTCTGTGCTATAAATCACAAAGCACTTTGGGATTATTAAGGGTGACAGTCTCTGAAGGTGTAGTGATTAATACCCCACTTAGATGTTTAAATTCTTGTCCAGTTGAAGACAGTTCACATTAGGCCTTGAACTTACTTGACCACGAGCAATTCTTTGTGCTCTTGTTTGGACACTGCATTAGTAGGGCTGGGCTGTTTCTGAGCTTGGTACATGCAAGAATTTAATAATCAAATGACAGAGTTCATAGGCAGTAAAGTCAAGCAGTTTGTTTCTGTAGTACTCGTTGTTGAGCCTGTTCATAGTGTTGCAGTTCTTACTCCTGGGGTTTCCATTCTTTTGCCCAGGTTGTTCTTGCCTTGTTTCCTCTTCTCTTGCTGTGAATACTTCCAGCTATTGGCAGTAATGTCATTAGTTGTATGTTAAGGAATAGGTATGGGATCAGGAGAGAACAGCACAACTGATCATTCTGAATGTGCCTCAGAACTGCTCTGCTGTGATTACTTCAGAAGAGCTGCTCTGAGCCTAGGTTCTTTCTACTCTTCTCAAGTTGATGGCACATATACTGATGTTACCAGGATGTCTCAGTGAAGCAGCTTGCTTGCTGCAATAAAATCTGTATACATCTGCAATCAGAGGGACCCTGACTTCACTGACAGGCAGAGGAAATGTACAACTAAAGGGGAACGGTTTTATCTGGAACTTCATCAGTACAAACTTATTGCATCAAACATTCACAGCCTTTAAATATAATGTCTTTAAACCAGAGCAAAGTGAAGAAAACTGATACCGGGTTGTCATGGACCTCAGGTTTCCTGAGGGTGACTTGTTTAACTTGAAAATTTACTTTGATGTTCAGAGTACACAGTATAGAAGTACTCTGAATTGCAGCATTAAGAGGTATCTTTTCCTAAGCATAGACAGTAATCCAACAGTATTCCCACAGTCAGTGGAAATGTCAGATCCAGAGCTACCACAGTGGAAGATCCTGATCTCCTTTCTGGTAGAGAAAATGCACTGCTGCTTCTCTGGCTGTTGATGAGAGGAACGTTGTAGGCATTGTGTGCTGGGGGGGAAGAGAAGTCACAAAGGTGAAGAAAGGACTTTTTTTTCTCCTTAGGATGAATTCCATTCTGAAACTAATCATGCACCTAAATTCAAGTGTTAATGATGTGCTCTCCATTGTAGAAACTCATGGGGGAAGAAACATGTTTCACTTTGTTTTTCAAACCCACACTTAATTCAATTTAAAAACTATGCAACAAGATTGTACAGGAAACATGAAAAGATTGGAAGGCCAAGAATTTCCAATGTGGTCCCATAAATTCTTTCAGTGAAATATTACTGGGTCACTCAGTAATTTCAAAGAGCACCCTGAAGGTTAATGCATGAAAAATGGAATAGAGTAGAGGCCAGAAGTAGTAGTTGCTGTTTTACAAACAGAAGTCTGTTGATTTATACCCAGTGTAATCTAAAGTAAAAGCTCTCTGCAAGCAGATACTCAGTGAGATGAAGTTGGTGATAAGAACAGAGCGTTTCTTGGTTGTTTATATAAAATTAAAATGAATTCTGTTTTAGAATGTCAATGCAACAACTGTTTAAACATTTCTTAATAGATAGGCTCTTTGGAGTACTATATAACATCTGATTGCTTTTTAAGAATAGTCCCACTTGCTCAGAAAAGACTGAGCCTTGCTCTTTTGATAAAGTCGTATTTTATTTCAGTAAAGTGTAAATTTAACTGTTCAGGAATGGTCTGTCTTCTCTTATACTAGCAAAAAAAACCAAAACAACGAGTCTCCAGACTCTAACAGTCTATTTTTGTAGATGCCAATTTGTGATAAGGGAGAAAGTGTTATCACCACACAGACAACACCTGTTAATTGCCTGTAATTCAGGCTTAAAATTTTGCAGACTTCTAGAACAAGGACTTGCCCTAGCAAAAGGGATAAGAAAATATAACTTCGGGATAAATCCTGAATATGCTTCCTGCCTTCCTATTCCTTATTTTTAATGTTTTTGTTGTGATGGGAACAATAACTAAATGCCTAATTTTGAGAATTATTTCTGCAGAAGAAGGTTGGATTTTGGTTTTGTTTGGTTTATTTTCCAGTTTGCCTGAAGAGTTAAGGCTACTATTTAAACTGGGGAGGGCTTAAAATGTTAAATAGCCAGGAAACTGTGTTCCAGCTGTCCTTGAGGACAGGTTGTGTGTAGTCAAGATGTATGTCAGTCTGTATTTCAGCACATGAAGCATTATTGTAGATAATAAAATCTCTGGCCCTGTACCTAATCCCTGTTTGAAGTGCAGTTTAACCTGTATTGCAGGTTGTTACAAACGAGTCATGCACGTTTGCTAACAGTTAAAAAGTGCCTTTAGGGATAAAAACTAAGGTTAGGTTTTATTCTACTTGAAATATTATTCTGGTTGCAATGAAATGTGTCTTTGGGCAAATAGGTGCCGTTCTTCAATTGACAAAGGTGCCTCATGGAATAAAGCCAAGTCTAGTAGACAGGGAGGATCTTTTATTCCCTCAGCTCACAGAGTGAGGGAAACTTGTGTGTCTAAGGGAGGATTTGCAAGACCAGAAATGTGCTTAATCTTCCCAGTTACTCTGATGGTTTTAATAAAAGATCACTTCTACCTGCAAATTTCCCTTCTCATGTCCTCATTGCTATAAATACAATCCTGCCACCAGTTATGTGATTTAAAGAAACTGCCACAACTGTTGGTACATTTTGTTTGCTTTTTGAATATTTTGTTCTTTATTTAGCATAGTCTGTTTGTTGTACTTGCAGGCAATCTGGGCCTAACATATTCTCTCAGAAGTGGACCAAGAGAAATTGAGGCTCAGATGTAAATAAACATTTAAGCACATAAGGTGCATTTCGGCTCCTGTTCCCCAAACTGGAGCCTAAACTTTGCGGATGTGCTTCTAACCATGTAAGTGCCAAAAGGGATTTCACCACTTCTCTTTTCACCTTCACCAGTGGGTGATTCACAAGGCCATGGAAGAGCCAGACCAGGGGTGTCCTCCGAGCATGTCTGACACAAGCTGAGATCAGAGCAAAGCACAACAGTTACATCTGACAGAGGAAGATGATCCTGATTCCTCCCCAGTTTAATTTGCTGAAATGCACAAGCCATCTTGAGGGCAGAGCCGGGATCTGAATTTTCCCCCTGCCTTTAGGTCAAAGAAATTGCTTTACCCTCTAACCACGTTTGTTTTCTCTCCATCAATAAAGAGAGTGAGAACAACAGGATACTTTACTTGGTGTAATTTGGGGATTCTGGTGTGAGTATCCTGATGTGCTTAAACATAACTATTAAGTTTGAAACTCAACTGACTTGGTGAAATGATGCTTTGGGATATGCAGGAGTTAAAAATGGAGAGCTCTGAATTCCAGTTATTGCAGGTCACCTTTTAAGACATGTATGTGGAAGGTGACCCACTACAGTGTGAAGATCCAGAATTTCTGTATTCTGCTTGTGTTGTGTTGGTCCCACATGGCAAACTTTGGTGCTGCCATTACTGACCCAGCCTGGCCACCTCATGTCACTGGCTTCAGCCCCAAAGAACTGCACATCAACCTTATGGTTGTGAAGTGATGTACAGACCATTCCTGGGAAGGTTGGGGTGGGGTCTTGGGGGGTGTTGGATAGAGAGATATCATTTTACAGCTCTGTCTGAAGCCAAATATAACTCGCTCTGTTAAAAAGAACACAAGCTGATCAGATGTTAAATGGCAGAACAGCTGTAGGTGTCATAGCTTGTGGCTTTCAACTGAACATATGGTGTAGCTGACTTGAAAAATCACTTTTAAATATTGACACTGCCTTTGATCTTTCTTTTTTTAGGCACTGAATTTTGTCGACTTTGAGCAGCTCTGTTTTGGTTGGAGGAAAAATGGGAATAACTATGAATTTTTGTTTGTTTTTTAAGCTAAATAAAACATTGTTTTCTTATTTTAAAAAAGTTTTCTCTTTTTTCCAGGCCCTTGCCACTTCATAAACTGTACAGATTCTAGTCACTGACTAACTATACCATTGTAAAGATGCTTATAGTGTTAGAAAACAAACAACCAGAAGGATGCAGCTTATTAGAGATCCTGTTTACTAACATTTAATTAATGCTGACTTCTGAAGTAGGAAAGAATACCTTCAGCCTGTGCAGATTTCTTGGCTCTGATATGTGGGAACACACAGAGCCTTTGTTGTGTCAGGAGACTTGTTCTGCATTGTTGCCTGAGGATAGCTCTTAGAGAATCTGTGGTCCATCTCAAAAAATAATTAGAAAAATGTAAATTAAAAAAAAAGGGGGGTGCACAGAAGAAAAAATAAAAGCTTTAAATAAATGCAATACACAAGCAGCACAGCATTGAAACTTGTGCATTGGAATTCAGAAATAAACTTGCTTTTATTGGTCCAAATAAGGCACTTGAACTAGTACATCATAATGTTCATCATCTGTGGTAATAAACTTTTCTAATATGTGTAAGTCTTTCCCAATAGATGCCCCCTGATTTTTCAATTTCTTTTTTTTTTTTTTTAGGAGGAAGGAGTAGACTGTTTTTTGTGGAGAGGGGATTTGGTTTGCATTAGGCATATGAAAATGGAATTGAAAACTTTTGAGGCAACTCAGGCACCAGATGTTGTTCAGCAGCAAGGCAAGGTTTTCTGCTAATATACCACAACTCTTTTAACATTGGCTTTAGACTTCAAAATGTTGAATTATTCTCTTTAAAAGCCAGTAAGGTTTCTAAAGAGTGCCAAAAAGGTACCTGGTAAATAAACAATCTAATTTCCACATTATTTAAATATAATTATTTGGTAAGTTCCTCATATCTGGGTTTGAAGCTCAGGATGCTACCTCACCTTTTTTGAGTATTTTTGAGAATACTTAGTTCCTGAAACAAGGAAACATCCTTTACATCTCTAGAGCAAGAAGGATGGTGCATTTCACAGTTGGTTTGGAAAGGAGAAAGCATCTGATCTCAGAGAAGGGGATGAATGGAGTGGAAGAGAAATATCAGATCATATTACATAATCTTACAACATTGGCTTGAATTGCTCTTGAAAAAGCAATTGACTGGCTCTTGGAAGAGACGAGGGACTCTGTGGGTAAATCTAGTCTTTATTGAAAACTGACCTTTTAACATTATATAGATATTTTTTAGGTATTTCTTTCATGCCAATAAATATCCAGTGAGTGCATGAATTGATCTTGCATCTGGTCTGCTTCAGAGTGAGAAACTCCAAGGCTTTTTTTTCCAGGGTTGCAATACCTATGAGATGATTTGAGAGACAAGTCAGAGTGAATGCCAGAAACATAAGATTTGGCATAGAAAGGGCAGGAAAGATAGTTCATAATCCCTTTGTTTTGAACTCCTCTATGTGCTGTGCTTTTGCAGTTGATCCTCTGCTGCTCTTTTCAGCCTTTAACAATCATAAATCTTTTTTCAGTGAGTCTGAACTTGGTTTCCTATTAATCTACTAACTGAGCAACATACTGGAACATCCACAGTGAAAGAATCGATGCTATGCCACATCCTGAACACCATCCTGCATGGTAATCTCTGAGTTATTTTAGTGGCATGAGTGCTAAAGAGCACCTACTCAAAGTACCCCCATCCCTCACAAAAGAAGTCATTATTTATGTAAGAACAGAAACAGATACATTGTTCTCATACTTGATTAGAAACTGGCAGTTGATCCTAACTTACATTTTGTTCCTTTTGTATACCCCTCCTAGCTATTGAGATATAATTCAGGTATTGTATTGTCCTACAACAATTACCTAAGCACAAATATGGAGGAAAAGGTGTTCAACTTGCTTACAGTTACTTATGTATATGTGCTATTTTAAGGAATGCTCTGATATGGCATTATTTGAGGTTGTAAACTTTTTCAAAGTGGGTCAGTGGGTCAGTGGTTGAAAATTTAGATGAGGACTAACTGCCTTTCCTTTTACAAGGCTATAATTTTGAGCAGTTGTAGGTAAAAAACAATTCTGTGACTCTGCCTGTGAGCATCATTCAGTGGGATCTGACACACAGAGACCCCGTGACTCTGTTTGAATGTTAAAACATGGACCTCGCCTTACAGAATCAAATGGTCTTCCCCAGTGTTGTTAATCCTTTTTTCTTCCTTGGTTTTGCAAACCAGCAGGATGCTGTTATCTTTTTTCCCCCTCACACCAGAGGTGGTGCTTATCCTACAGAAGCATAGCTTTTCCTCTAACCTTCTGCATTGCTTACTGGGAGTGTGACTAATCTCTAAACAGAGGGTAAAGGAACTGATTTCTGATGGAGTTTTGCACTGGAATAAGTAGAATAAACTATATAGACTACCTCCAAGGCTGTGGTAGGGAAAGATTAGCAGAGTCAGTTCCTTGGATTTTGGGAAATGCAGAAGGGAAAGCACTCTGTTTCCAAGGAACCACTGCCTAGAATATAGAATTAATAGATTTTGCCCAAAACAAAATACATATAAATAAACCTAAATAGCTCATTCTCTCTCCCCCCTTTGTGTAGCAACATCACTTCAAGTGCCCATTGCAGGAAAATAAATTCCATGTGTAAGAATGGGAAACATCCCACTTCAACTACCAAATTCCTTTGACAACTTTAAAAATGTTCTCCTTGGAAGTGCCTCCTCCTTGTTTGTGGTCATGGGCATGTGTGTTGGAACTATTCTTACTGTGCTGTATATGTTCCTCTCAGGAGCTCCTTGGCTATGCTTTGCTCACTTTGAGAGTAATTTTCTGGCAGAGGGACTTGGTTGCAGGCAAGGAGCAGCAGATATGTCAAAAAAGCAAGGTGGCTGAAGCCAACTTGAGGGTTATCCTTAACATGGGTACAGGGAATTAGTCTGCCATGACCAAACCACTGCATTTTCTTTAGACCTTTTGAGTTTTCCACCTGCACTAGACAGCTGCAGACTGTTCCTCTTAGATGGACCTACACCTTTTCCCATTCAAGTTTGTCAGCTCGATAGAACTTAGGAATTTACCAAAAACAACTTCATTCCTGTCCTTCCTTGTCTGTGGCACAATGAGTTACAGGGAATGGCTTAACTGAGCTGCCCTTATTTTACATATGTCGTTCCCTGGCAATGTGACTGTTACCTAACCAACAGCAATGAATGTTTTAGTGTGCCCAAATAACACAGCTTCATATTCTGTTCTCATTCCTAAAACATTGAATTTACCAGTCTCCTTCCCCATTGGCAGTATGCTGAGATTTATGTCACCAGCACCTCATTAGGAGCCCTCCAAACCCTGCTCTTCCCTTGGCAAAGATGGTTTAACAAGTCCACAGGACACTGTAAAAAAGCATCTTGTTTGAGCAGAAATTGCCTGGCAGTCACAACTGGCATTTCTAGCAGCATCACCCCATCTCATCAGGACAGTGAGGGAGGGAGAGCAGGCAGGCTTTCTGGGGGTGGCTGGGTGCTTTAGCCTCCTCACTAGGCATATTGGCCCATAATATTTATTTAATGTAGTGTCAAGCATTTTACTAAGGATGTGGTTGATGTATGGAAGGTAAAAGTAAGGAAGCTGTTGTCACAGAATATAAGGGGTTGCAGATGTATTTAAACCCAATGAATAGCATTTTCTCTGAAATTACAGGAAGGAGTAAAGAGCAGTAGGGGAGGACAGAGGAGGAGCAGGTACCCCAGGGTGAGCAAGATCAGTTCTGAGAATGTTTGTGTCACAGCATAGCTGCTGAGCTCTGTGACCTTCTAATGTTTGAGCCCCACCTTGTTCACTGCATCATGCTTTTACCATATTAGTTGTTCCTTATGCTGTGGTAAACTCCTCATGGCAGTGGCACCTCTCCTGTGTCCATCTGGCACACTTGATTCCCACATGCTCTGGCAATCAAGTAACAGATGAACAGTGAACATCTGAATGGCCATTATTATACTGCTGCTTCCCAGCCGTGGGATTGCTGTGCCACTTTTAATAATTCAGAAGTGGAGGAGGGGGAGTCAAAGGGCTGCAGCAATCTTTGTTTCTCTCTGTAGCGTGTGATTCTCCCTTAGGTGGCTCTGTAGTTACCAGGGAAACAGGAGAGGGATGGCACAGCACTGAGGGGCTGGAGGGGCACTCGGGGTCGGCTCCCTGGCAGCTGCTCATCTGCACCCAGGGGGAGAACCAGGGCTTGCCTGGTTTGGTGGTTTGGTGCCTCTCCCTCTCTTTGTTAAACAGGTGACACTCCCCAGTGTTAAAAGAGTCTTTTTATTCCTGATTCTAATAAAAATATGCAGTGGCAGAAAATGAGCATTACTGTCAGTCTGGAGGAGTTGGGTATTAACTGGAGTCCTGGTTATAGACAGGCTGTCACTACTGGAAGGTTGTTTAATGAGTTTGAAATGCTTTAGCACTTCAGGGAATACAATTACTGGAAATGACTAAGGACCACTTCACTAACATTTGCTCTGATTTGATAAAGGTTGAATCTCATAATAAAATTAGCACATACATCCTAGTCACCTCTTGCACTGCCTGTACTGACCTGAATAATGCCAGGCTTGGACAGAGGCAAACGAGCACAGGAGCAGCTTCTGCACCTTCCAGGTTGTCACTGTGGCTCCCAAGGGCTGTGCCACGTAGGAATGGGGAGGTGGAGGGAGGCCAGGTGTGCTCGCTCCACTGCACATGTTCTAGGGCTGGTCCATCTTTGGGCTGCCTAATTACTGGCATTAGCTGTGCTGTTTGTGTCATATCTGTGTTAGGTGCTTAGATTTGCAGTAATTATGCTGAAGTTGTTCAGAGAGAATGATTTAAAAACCTTTTACCTATGGATCTGAGTGGAACTTGGTGACTGTTTTGAGCTGGGCTCTTGGGCTGTTCTCTAGCTACAGGCAGAAGGATACTGTTCAATTTAGTGTCTCTGTCCTTCCTTCAGTGGTAGACTAGATAAGGTTAAACAAAATTTTCTATAACAGGATAGTTTGTTGTCAGCTGCCTGGCAACTCTTTGCTTGATTGCTTTAGAATGGAGCCAACACAATAAACTACCATATAAACATGCTCTTCTTTTGAATTTCATGGCAAATAAATACTCTTTTTCCACACCAGAGACTTCTTTTGAAGTCTACATTCAACAGGAGATTTGTCACTGAGGGAGAAAGCCCTGAGGTTTAATTTCCTTGTGCCCAGTTTATGTACACAAGTGAGGTATTTCTGTATAGTCAACTTAAACTTGAACTTTAACTAAATTTATGGGCACATAATGAGGTTGTTTATCCAGTTACCTTGGTGAAACCTTCAGAAATGGTTCAGGCTTCTTGCCCTCCATTTGCCTCCCTGGAGTCTGCAGGTTCAAGGTTCAAACCCTTGAGTATGGAGTATACCTACTTCAGCAGAGTTGAGAAAAAGTACTAAGTGTGTGGTAGCAAAAGTTTCACCATAAAGTTTAATACATTTCCTCCAACATGGAAGATTCTGAAATTCAATTGCTGACCAAAAAAAAAAAAAAAGAAAAGAAAAGAAAGGGGAAAAAAAGGAATTAAAAACCAGAGTGAAACAATACACTGGGGCACCAGAAGTTGGTGGTTAGGAAATCAGGCTCTGAATAGTTTCTTGCAACTATCCTTATGTACTAAAAAAGAATAATGCTGTGGTACTCAAAATTCAGAGATTTTTTTTCTTTTTTTCATTTTCACTTGTGGGTTTCTTGGTTTGTGTGGGGTTTTTTGAAGAGATGGAGTTCTCAGTTTCCTCTAGATATGGCACTATTGGGCTTAGCTTTGGTTCTCTCTGAACCTGTCATGTTAAATGTGCTCATGCTAATTGAAAAATATCTTCAATATAGACTGTAAATTTATCTGAAAGATAAAATAGTTGTCTCTTTCTAATACTCTTCCTAATGCTCATCTATAGAAGCTGTTCTTCAGTTTCACTTAAAACACAAAATGCAGTCAAGTCCAGCACAGTGGCTCTTAGCATTGTTGATTTTTCCAAAGTTAAAAATGCATTAAATTATTGCCACTGAAGTTAGGAGAGGTCTCTGTATTCTGAAAACATCTGTTGAGTGTGTGGTGTCATTTTTATGAAGTCATTATTTGATTAGAGTTGCATTTTGGGAAAAAAATTACTTATGCTGTAAGTATAGTAAAATTGTTGTTAAATCCTAATCTTGCAGAGTGATTGGGATTCATTTCCTGCCCTGTGATATTGCAGTGAATAACCTCTTTATCTCCAAACTACAGGAAACTACTTAGTGTTTTGTATGAGGTTCTGCAGTGTTTGTGTTCAGGGAGCTTGACTTTTAAGGACACAGGGACATCTCCCCTCTGTCCCAGCAGATGATATGCAATGAAAACATTGCAGGCTGTGAAAAACCAACTGAGAAGCAGTTCATGGAAAACTGTACTGTACAGGTGTGTGAGCTGTGCAGGATTGCTTGTGTAATTCTGGTACACAGCAGTGGTGAGATTGCTGTACATCTGGAGTAGAAAATGACAGTTTTATTGGGATTTCTACCTGTACATCTTTTAGATGAAAATTCATCTCTGAATTTTTCTGCTGAATGTGTAATTAAAAGGATGTATTTGAATAGGACTGAAATTTTGTAGTCTAAGCAAAGGTTACAGTAAATGCTTCAACAGAACTGATTCAGTGATGGTTTTGCTTTTGGTTCTTCTCATCCTCTGGGAGTGTGTGTGAAGTACTACATCTAATAAAACATGATATGCTGCCTCCTAACCCAACAATTCTAGGCTCAGAAGCTGGTTCTGGTGGTACTCATTGCTGAGGTGTGAGCAGACAGGATCTGTAGAAACTGGCTCCAGGGTGCTGGGAGGTGCATGCTAGGAATGCTTATGCTTTGACTATTGGCTTAGTTCTTTGTTTCATGCTTTTTTTTTTCTTCCAAAAAGAAGCCAGAAAGTATGACAGATGTTTCCCCCCTCAAAGGACATGCTAAACCTAAGCTTCCAAATCTTACTGTAATTGTTTCCAAGTTGTCCTCTTTTTATTTGAAACAGGTCAACTAAAACAATATTTACTTGAAGTAATGTGTGGAGAAAGATACTGATTCTAATGCTATCCACTGTTGTTTTTTGCTCCTGATTTAGATAAAGGATAATTGTGGTATTTAGGAAAACAATTCAGAAAAAGGGACAAAATTGTGAAATATATGATGTGCTGTTTAAGAGACAGTGGAAGAAATAGGCCTTAATCTCGTATGTTAATTTGGGGTAACATTTTCCAAATGAAGATAATGTCATTACTAAAGCTTACTAAAGGCTTCTTTATGAGTCTCAAAAGCACTGAATTGGTTTTCAAAGCAGATTTTTTTAATTATTGTATAACAGAAAATAAATCATTTTTTAAAAAGCTTTATGGTTCCTGTACTAGTCTTATCCTTTTCCTAGGATCTTTTTGATAGATCTTTTGTGTAGATATCCCAGTTTTTGTAGCTCTTGTTAGCCATCAAAAGGATTAACCAGTCTTGCATAAAGGGACTCTTAAAAAGTTGTTGTCAAGAAGTGGGGGCTTTTTAGTGTTTTTAAAATCATATTTGAATCAAATGCAGTTTCTGGTGCGGGATTGAGAGGATTAAAGCTGTATTTACAGATAAGAGAAAAAATATTAGCCAATTAAAGGCATTTTAGGAGGGTTGCAGCTCAAGTGCTTCATCTTGCATAGATCCTCCTTACAACTCAGCTACCACCTTAGCTGGTATTGTCAGGCTTTATTACGAGTGCTTTATCCCTTTGATGAGACTTTGATTGCCACTCAGGAACCAGCAGCCATCTCACTTCAACTCGCATAAGCATATGATGAAAGAGCATGAGGAGAGATGTTTAAAGCATGCCCCGCCATCCCCTGTGTTTGAAAGGCTAATTAAGGTTCATCAGGGAAAGAATCCCAAACTCTGGGGCAATCCTGAGCTTTGGTTTGCAATTGAGCGCCCCTCAGAGAGGATTTTGAAAGTTTACTTGCCTCTCTGCTGTGTGTTTTCAGGTGCTCTCACAGTTGGCCTTGTGCGACAGTGTCAAACCATCCATGGACGTGACAGGACCTGTATTCCTCCACGGCTGCCTCCTGAGTGGGTCACTACGTTATTTTTCATCATAATGGGAATCATTTCACTAACTGTCACTTGTGGTTTGCTGGTGGCTTCCCACTGGCGAAGAGAAGCTACTAAATATGCCCGCTGGATAGCTTTCACTGGAAGTAAGTGACCTCAACTGCACAGTTGCCCTGTATGCAGGATAAACTGGTGGAGTCTGGAGTAACACTGTAGTGTTGTTAAGGAGCAGTGCTTAGGGCTCCTGCTGTACAAAACGTTCCTTCTCTTTGAATACCACATCTGAGGGAAAAATATGCCTTCCAAATTAAAGGGGTTGGTGTCTTAAGTGACTAATTGAGAGGGAATAATAGTCTGTGGGCCCAAGGTGAGAGAGAAGGGAAGGCCTGACTGCTTGACCTTCCTTGGGCAGTGCCATTAATTGACCTGAGAAAATGAGCAGGGATAGAAGAGGTCAGTCCTGATTTGAAAGTCTGATAGTATTTCATACTTCCCCACTCCCCTATGTCCAGGACTTATTCCTAGCAGCAGGGAATGACTGAAAATTCCCTCCCTGAGGCAGAGGAGGCAGTTGATACATCTGAGCCAATCTGTCCCTACTTCAGGTGTCTCGTGATCACCTGGTTGGGTGTTGATGCTGCTTCCAGCTTCCTGCTCACAGCAGCTCCTTTATTCAGAATATCTGCATCCTAATTGGCTATGCAGGAGGATTGCCCACTGCAGAGCATCTGCTGTGCTTCACAGCACTGAGACTTCTGCTTCCATAAGTGACCTGCAGCCGTGCTTTAGCTGGAGGGAGGAGTACCAGTGTTTTTCTGCCTCCCTTGATTCTGCTCTGCATGAGCAGCACTGTAACTCCTCACAGCTGAGCCTCCTCTAGCAGTTCTGTGTTTCCACACAAGGAAACGTATCCTATGGCTACCTCAGTGCAAAAGAAAAACAGTTCTAATGAGCAAGGGGAATAACTTTCAAACTTCCTTTTCTTGGTGTGTGTTACAGGCTTAGCCCAACTGTGAAATGGTGCCTTAATGGTGGGGATGACAGCATGAAAAAACTCAAAACCTGAGGGCTTTTAAATTGACTTGAATTATGACATGCCACTAAAGGTAGTGTGAACACTAACTAGAAAATGCAAGTTTGTGGTTTGCACGGGCATAAATAAGGTTTAATGGAACTCTGTGACATCTATGATATCTAATATGAGTAAGATTTAACCTTGTTCTGGGAAAGAGAATAATATTAAAAAGTGCTCAGCTTCAATGAAGGTACTTCACTGAGGCACTTGTACAATCAAAGCCATCCTTCTGACAATTTTGTGACACAGCATATTAAATTAATAGTGCAGCTCTTGCAGACAATGGAGCTGTTGAAATGCTGTATCCATTGTGATTGACTTTTATTTGTTTTCCGGTGAATGATTGAAATAGCAGACATGAGTATTACTGAATATTCCATCCCAATTTTTCCAGTGCACTTGTTTATCAGTACATATTTCATGTTTATCTAGTGTGTGTGTGGGGGTTGTACTCAAAATGCCATGTAAAACTAAGATGCTTATAGTAAGCTGAAGTCAAAGCTCTAGGGTAAAAAGGGGGGTTGGAGTACTCTATATTAATGTTTTTCTTAAATATCTCAAATCATCATATCCCTGCAGCTTTAGTTTTCTACAGTTGTGATGATTAGTTCAGCCAGAAAGTGTGGTAGCCTAAAGGTATTTTGTTTCATTGTTTTCTTTTTTCCTGTAGATTTCTTTAGGCTTGTTACAGTTTCATTATTAGATGTCTCAATATAGAAAAACATCCTTTTATTTCAGCAATTGTCCTTTGTTATGAGATGTTTAATAATGAAACACACTAATTTGTTCTTTTCCAAGTCAGAATTATTCATAATTCTATTAAGATATGATCACTGCATTGCTGAAATTCTGAAATTTGATGTCTTTGGTATTCACCTCCAACACATAGAACTCTGTGACCTTCCCATTCCTTTTAACAAGGATGGTGGGGAATCTTACTGCTTAACTTGCTTGTAAGAAAAATCAATTTTGAAAACCAGAAATGAATGGAAGGAGGAATTCTGTATTTTTCATAAATTTGATGAGTGACTTCTCTGATTCATTGGATGCAACACAAATTAGTAACCTATTTGCAGATCAGTGTTGGGGAACATGCAGCCATGTGGAATCAACTTGGAACACCATGAGCAGGTCCTTCCTGTGAAGTGGCAGTGCTGTTTAGAAGAAAACCTGTGTAACTCATTAGAAGGGGTAGGGAAAGCTTCATATTTGTATTTCGACTAGTCTGCAAGCAATTTCAAGACTCGGCCTCGTGCAGGCTGCTGGCAGATACTCTTCTTAAGGAACTTTCTGAACACCACACAGGACACGTTATCCTGGGCAGAAGGGAAGTCTGCTGGGACTTCCAAGGGAAGATCTGGGACTGGCAGCTTCATTCCTTCAAATGCAAGAGATTCTGGAGTAAAATATCTGAGGGCAAAGGAATCCTCTTGCTCAGCCCTTTCCTTGCAACTCTGACAGCAGCAAGGAGAGCCTGGGAAGAGGTCACTCTTGCCTAGTTCACACTGGAATTTATATATAAATGTATAACATATATTTTTCCTGGAATTTTTGCTTGCAATCTTGTCATCTCGGATGACTTCAGATTTGTTCAACCGTGTGCCTGTAAATGTGAATTATTGCTGAGTGGTCTTGTGTAGCTGAGGGAAAGGTAAAAGGCAGAAGTTTGATCTGTCAGGTCTCTTTCCTGTATAAACCTCTGCAGGGATACACCTGAGAGGGGATTTACAAGCACAGCACCTGTCTCATTCCCCAGCCGTTGGTGAATTTATTGCACAGAGACCCGTCTGACCTCTCTGCAAACAGCTTTGTGGAGAGGAGAGATAACTGCTGTCCTCCAGGTCATACTGCATGAGTGACAGAACTCTTCTAAAGGCAAAGGTGAAGGTTTTCCTTCTTTTTCTGTAGAGAAGAGTCCTTCAGGAATCATAGTATTCCTACTGATGTGATAGGTTTTGTCACTTTGGGCACAGACAATATTAAAACTATCACTGATGTTCTTATGCTCTAAAAGACAGGATGTGGTAAAGGTATGGAAATCTCAAATGTTGGAATTTTCATGGTCCTTCAGACAGATACTGTTAAGTTCCATAATTAGAAACAATGTGCACAGTTTATTCCCTGTGGAGGCCTCCTAGGTGGTCTTATGTATATTAAACAATCTTGGCTATTGCAGGAATTCACAGAGCTCCCTCAAGATCTGTTTACAACTCACAAATTCAGGTTTCTTACCATCTGCTACAGCTAGAAAGGGAATTAATTCTGTGTCTGCTACCACTGAATGAGCTGCTTCTCCGAGATGTATCAAGGGGGGAGATGCTAGACAGAAAAATCATATTTCTGCCTTTTTTCCAGCAGTTACCAGAGAGTCTGGTTGAGTTTTTTTTTATGAGAATTTAGAAGTTCATGAGCATAATGGACTTGCTTTTTGGAATGCAAGTAAAAATGGGGCAGGATAATCACATCTTTAAATAACAGTAGCTATCCTGTGAATGTCTGTCCCTGATGTGTTCCCCAGTGAGTGAAGTGCTTCTTGAGTTATTAAAGATTTGTACCAGGTGCTGCTTTCTATGTTATGTGTATCTAAAGGAGCAAGTAGATATTACAGTGAGCCCTCTAAAAGCTAGACCATTCTTAGGACTGGATTTTTTGACATTGTCGTTAGATGCTCAGAACAATTTCAAGCTAAAGAATTACAGGAACTAGTTGGGGTTTTTGACAGACACTATTCAGATGGAAACTAGAAATTATTGTCGTTTATTACCTAATTATTTTTGTTACCAGAAACTGTAGTCATTAAGTGTATTTTCTGCAAATTTTCCTCCACAAGGAAGAACTTGAAATCAAAAGCAAGTACTCTTAAGGGAGAAGTTCTTTATGGATTGCTGGAAATTCATTGAGTTGATACAGCCACATATGGAAAGCTACATTTGGACTACAGCTTGTATAAGAGATTCCTATCTTCTGCCTTAAAAATCTTCTAAAAGAATACACACCAACTTAAACGAGCACTTCATATATTGGATTTTTTCCTCAGTTTTTTCTTTTTTTGAAGTAAATTTATCATGAAGTCCTTTCCTAATGACTTCTCAAAACTTTGCCTTAATTCCTTTGCCAGGCTTCTTAATCTTCCAGAGACTTTGATGAATCCATTTTTTATTTGCTATTTCAGTAGACTAAAAATTTAGTCCATGCTAAGGAAATTGCTTGGACACCCTCACAGCAGAGCATGTTCACAGTGAAAGAGAAAAGATGGCTGGTTCCTTCTGTAGTCAATGTTTGAAATGCATATGCACATCAGCATTCTGCACTCTGGCTGCTCATACAGAATTTATTTTTTCTCCTGCTGTGAATTGAGGAAGAGTTGAGGTACCTGCACCCTTCTGTCCTCAGGCAGGAGCACAAGGAGACCCTGGGCACATTGTACCTGCACCCTTCTGTCCTCAGGCAGGAGCACAAGGAGACGCTGGGCACATTCCACCTGGCACACGGTGCTGTAGCAGGTCTCAGAGCTGAGAGCGTTGATGTTTGGAGGAACAACACACCTCAAGGACTGTGGTTTAGTAGAGAGGGATAAAGATCTATTCTTCAACCATATCCATGAGGCCATCAAGATTTTCCCAGCTGTGTAGTTCTTGAATATAA
This sequence comes from Serilophus lunatus, assembly GCA_013399895.1. Taxonomy (NCBI): domain Eukaryota; kingdom Metazoa; phylum Chordata; class Aves; order Passeriformes; family Eurylaimidae; genus Serilophus; species Serilophus lunatus. The sequence continues at coordinate 93,238 of VXBA01004441.1, read as the reverse complement.
AAAAGGAGATTTAATCTTGAAAGTGCCTGTTGTTTTCAGAATCCAAAAGCTATTTCCTAGAAGTGTGCTGTTGTTAAGAGACTACAGAAGTTTTGTAAATAACTGGAACACTTGTCATGGACAAACTGGATGTAATAGGAAACATGCTGATTTATGATAATGTGCCTAATCCTCAGGATGTCATTCAAACTGCTACTAATTGTATGTGGTGTTACTAATCACACATCAACCACTGTTTTCTGCACCACTCAAGTACAGAGCTCTTCTGTGCTTACACAGATCTGCTCAAGAAACACATACCCATGTTTTCCTCAGATGGACCAGCTGTTGGTTAGGATACAATTGAAAAAAGGGAAACATTCTTCAAGGATTAGATTGTGTAGTGTGAAATTACGTGGACCAATAATCACGTAGATTAAAACCTTCTAAATTAACGTTTAACGTGTGGTTGCTGCATCTTTTGTTCTGTTTTAACGGCCTAACAAGGTGTCACTGAGCAACAATGTGGTATCTATGCAGTTGCCAGATGTTTTGTGTTTGTGCTCTTTCTCTTCCCTTGTGAAGAATAACCAGCCTGTTCCAGCACATTGTGAGTGAGACACGAGCCCCCTCCAGTGGAACATCTGGTTTCTTCCTGCTGGGTACTGTCAGCCAGGACTGAATGATCCTGGTGCTGCCTGCTCTTGGCTCAAGGTGCTGTGAAAGCTGCTTTCTGTGTTTTGGAAAGCAAGGAGCAGCTGCTGTTCTGCTGTGGATCATGGTTTATGCCCAAGTCCTACTTGGATATTCTTTGAAATCAGATTAATCATGCCCACAACTAGTATCTTCTGAGACTGGTGCTATGGAAATCATGGGCATTAAGATGCAAAATACATGGTAAATTATTCATCTTGGATAAACACAGAGTCCATTAAAAATGTTTTAAGTGTGGGCATGTAACAGTGTAGGTGGATAAACTGGAGCATGTGTATTTAGTCAGGAAGAGCAGTAGTGGAGTTATATTAAAAAATATTGAGGCTGCTCCAGCCCCTCATTTCCTCATTTGTAAAGACTAGAAACTTTGTCTTGGGGAGGCCAAAGGGTACAGGCCAGCTCCTGAATTTATTTTACATACCTTTGGAAACAAGAGCAGCTGCAGCACTTCAGTCTTGCACAGGAGCCAGGGATTAAAGTGATGTTCATTGCTGTTGTCAGTGGTTTTTACTGTTGCTTGTTTGACTTTTGAGGAAGCAGCATCCTTGGAGTTTGTTCTGTCTTGTGGTAGAGAAGAGAAGAGAAAGAGGAGACAAGGACAACAGCCTGCGAAAAAATCAGCATGCAATGCACTTTGTTCAGGCAGCGGCATTGTAACTTGGCTTGAATTTTCCTTTTTCCATGGTTAGGTTACAGGTAGAGTTTGAGGACTAGGAGAGGCTTCAGTGTGAGCTGTGCATCATGTTAGGAAATGTTGATATGTTGGATTTGTGAGGTTGGTCAGAGAACAGAGCAGGTTCAGTCCCTTGGTTGAAACAGTAGAGCCCTGCATTTTGCTGCATTCAAACTAAACAGGATTAATACCAAAAGGTGTGTTACAGGAGCACTGAAGTTGTCATCTGGGAAAGATTCCAACACTGGATGGTCTCTCCTGGATTTGATCAGAGTACTGAAATGTGTTGTGAGGAATGTTGGCTACTATTGATACTTGAAGGCCTGTGAAATCTGTAATGTAATTCTTTAACAGGAGTTCTGGATTTTTTTCCACACAGTCTGGTGTAAACATGAATCTTGTACATAAGTATAACTTCAAGGTGAAATAAAAACCCTCATTGCTTGGTCACTTGGTTCATGGTGTTGGAATTTGAAGTTTTTCACTAAAAAGCTTAAACTGAATCAGAAAGCTTTCTTTGTATTCCAAGGGGAAATTTTAAAGGTATTTTATTACCTAAGGAAGCATTTGTATAACTTCAGGAAACTGATATCTTTTAACCTAAAACAAACTGTAATGACAATCTGAGTGGTTTTTATTTTTATCAAAGCTTTTAGAGAAAAGGAATTTGTGTGGAGGAATGGGAGAGGGCACCTACAGTTGAAAAAAAGAGATAATAGATTCAGAGTTTTTTTCAACATTGAGTGTAACTTTGTCTTGACCAGGCAAAAATGGCTGTACAATACCTGGAGAAGTAAAGAACACTGTGACTAAACTTGGAGATGGTGGTAGAAATATATCCACCAATTATTTTTTTCTGTAAAGAGAGTTTGTCATCTAGTGAGCAGGTCTGAAATGACAGTCAAAACTAGGGTCTTCTAGTCTTTCTTTGGGGTGGGTGAGGGATGTTTCAAAAGCAAGATAAAGCCTACTCAGTCATTTCAAGCAAGTTAGATACTGGCATATCTCAGCTCTTCAGTTCGCTCAGAGTACTTTGCTTGCTTTTCTGGGTGCTCTGTGGATGGGTAAATATTTCCACTTTAACACAGCAGTGACTGTTTTTTTCTTTTTTCTTTGCAGTGATTCTATTCTGTATGGCAGCCCTAATATTTCCAATAGGATTTTACATCAATGAAGTTGGAGGTCAACCATATAAATTACCCAATAACACAGTGGTTGGGTCTTCGTATGTACTGTTTGTCTTATCAATTTTCTTTACAATAGTGGGACTTCTATTTGCTGGCAAAGTTTGTTTACCTGGCTGATGAATGTCTGAACTGCAGGACTTTATTTTGGAAAAGAACAAGACATCAGAATTGCATTCTCAGGAGGATGCCTACATCAGACTATCAAACACTGACTGAAAAGAGGAATGCTTTGACTTGTTCTCACTATGCACTTTGGATGAAAAAAAGGAGAGCCTTTCCCATAACCAAATACAGACAACGTCGACTAATCTCCTGAGCATACTTTAATGCAGTCAGGTCTGCACTGTGATAGGAACTGGTGAAGAATGCTTTACACTGAGAAGCATAAATGCCCCATGTTACTGGACTGTTCCTGTTTTTAATGTCCAACACTTTGGAAGTCAAAGTATTTATGAACTTTGTGGTAGACCAGAGGGTTGCAGAGGAATTAAGTGAGGCTGGCCTCGCTGTTTAGGAGATTAGTATTTTACATCTTCCTTCTGATGAGCAAAGCCTTTGGCACCAATGTGGATCAATCTTGCATTACTGCACCAAGAAGCCAATAGATCAAAACATATTCTCTAAATGTATGTAACAGCAAAAAGACATACATCCCCTCCTCCCCCATAAGCTCTAGGAAACACTAAGGAACGTTTTAGAGGGGGATTTCTTCCTTATATTTATATAAATATATATATATATATTTTGCTGATGCAGTATACAGTGTGTGTGTATGTGTGTGTGTGTGTATATACACATATGTATATATATGTATATACACACCAATGGTTCCTGGAAAAGAACTCAGAACGCTTTGCTAGCAAAACACTGTGGTGTGCAAAACTAGAACTCAATAGAAAAAAGCCATTTCTCTGAAGGCCACATAGCTGAGAGTCTTCAGTTTACCTCATTCTTTGTAGCAGCCCTTGATTTTAACAGTTTTTTGTAACAGGTACAAACGATCCCATGCCTTTCTAGGTGCAATTTTAAGTTAAGCTAAAATTCTTTTTATGGTAATTTATTTGTATATGAGGGTAGAAGGTGAGATCATGTCATACCTTAAAATCCTAATTTTGGGAAACTGACACTATTTAAATTATTAGCAACTGTTGTACAGAAAAATCTCTTTTTCTACTGCATTGTTACATTAGCATTCATACATGTTCAAGCACAACATTTTACCATAGGTAAGCATTTCTCTAGCACATGTAAAATGCAATGTTTAAAGTAATACAAACACTTTTCCACTGCAAAGATGGATGAGCTCTACTTTCACTTGAGTATTAATTCATCTTTGCCAAACAAATGAGCAATATAATTTTTTTAAAATGTATGCCTTGTTTAGTAAAGTTATTATTTTAAATGTGGATTTAATGGCCACCCTGATTTGGAGTAAATATTCCTCACTACAAGTACTTTTATTTTTCAACACAAGGGTAAACCATTGAATCCATAGACATCTCAATACACTACTCAGTCTAAACTTGCAAAAAATAGTTTGATGTTCCAGGGAAACTGCCTGCACTATCAGTATTTGTTTTCCAGTTTAATACATGGTTTACCTGAGATTCATTATGAAGACAAGCAAAAAAATGGTCTGTTTCAAGTGCTGTTTCATTGAGTTTACCAGAGGAACTGCATTTCTGAATAGTCACATTCCTAAATTGGTAGGGAAAGCGTATTTTAGAATGAGGTGGTTGTTAAAATGTGATCAGCAGTTCTCAAATTAATCACTTATCAGATAAGATGAAGTGTTTGAGAATAACAATTTGCACAATTATGTTCAACTGTGTGCCATTGAGACCCTCATGGGTCCCTGTCCTTCTCACCTCTTCCCTCTCCCCCTCCCAAGTTATTTCAATATGAAAAGATTATTTGCTGGTTTAAGTATTTTTTCTTTTGAAATTTTTGAACAAACTTGTCACTGGAATGGTTTATAAGCAACTTTTTTTTTCCAGTCAGCTCATTCACAGGTAGAATGGAGTGTTTATGGATAACTAAATTTTTCTAAAGTATACTAACCTGTATATACAGCCAGGCACCTCCTTTGAAGTAGTGGTTTAAATACAATTTGGTTCCTAATTTAAGTCTGAGGTCCCTTGTGTTGTTGGTGGAGAAAAAAGGCAGAGTTCAGTTGCTGGATATGTGTCAAAATTTTGATGTTATCACTCCTGTGTCCTAAGCTAAAGTATTCACTAAAACTAAAGAAGACTGTTAGTTTTTTCAGAAATGTCACACTTGTAAATAGTTCTGGATTTTTGTAACTGGAACACAGGTGGGGAGTGGGGAGAGTTTCTCAGCTGCTAAAATTTCTTCCCCTTCCCCACTCCCCCCAACTTACTTATTTCAGTTATAGTAACATCATGTGGATTTAGGCTTTGATTAAAGGAATCGTCATTTAATTAAAAAAAACCAAAGCAACAAACCAAACACACTTATTTTGGACCATCCCCAGACTGTGGTTGGCTGACTGGAAATTTATCTGGTCTGCTAATGCTAGTGCTATAAATTATTAAATGATAACAGAAATTTAACAAACAGATTTATTAAATATTTGAGCATTTCAAGTCCAGAAATAAATGCAGCCATCTGCATTGTAAAAAACCCAACCCAGTAATTGAAGAAACAGCTGTCAACAGTTGCTTTTAATAAGGTCACTAAGTACTATGTAGTACAGTATTAATTTATAGCAGAAAATCATATCTTGTAAACTGTATATAAAACACTGTTTTATGGTGCAATCATTTGTCAAACTTATGTCTGTTACTTTTGTTTTAAAGTTGTGTGCATTCTTTTCATACCGAAGAGCATCACTGTAAAATCTGCTGAAGACTATTTATAGGTTTTATTTGCACAAGGTTTTGTCTTAAACTACAGGAAGTTCGTATTGAACATGCCTAAACATCTGTAGACTTTTTCAGTTCATGAAAAGCAAATGTTTCCATATGAATCTTCTCCAAAGGTGATCCCATATTTGTGTTGAGTGTTTACATAAACTTTTCTGCCAGCCATTTTTTTAACTTTTTGAAGGACAGCTCATTTCATACGTCACTAGAGAACCTCACGTAGTCTTTTGCTTCGACCTTCCCCTAGAGGTTTGATGTCCCATCATCATGTAATTTGTGCACACTTTGTCATTTATTTGGCTAACAAAATAGGAGATTGGGAACTTAAAAGACTTTCAGAAGGAAAAGTAGTTAATATGTCTGTATAAATCTTATCGCTGAGCTCAGCTGAAGTAATCACGTGGAAGCTGTTTGTCTCGGACCTGGGGAAGGTGTGCTACCCTGAACATACCAGTCTAACCATTTGACATGGTTTTCCATTGTTAATCTTGCTGGAGAGCGATTCCAGTGTCCCAAAGACACTGGTACTGAGCCACACCACCTGAGCCCTGTCCCCTGCCGAGGTGACACCGCCAGATCCGGGCCCTCCTGCCATCCCTGTGTTTCTGAGCCGTTGTTGAACCACTCCAGAACCCAACCGTAGGTGACTGTCTTCCCCAGCACACACACACACACACACACAGCGGAAAATGGAAGCTGTCCTTTAAAACCTTTGTGAAGGATGAACGTAATGAAGGAAATGTTGTCTGCAGGCGGGCTGTCCTGCCTGGGCGCGCGTCGCTCCCGCTCGAGGCCGGACTCGCCGCCTGCGCCCCCGGCCTTTAATGAGGGTTGTTTTCTAATTGGTTAGAGCATTTTTTCAATTAATGATTTCCGAACAAATGTTAATACAAACTGTATAAAATGAACATAATTTTCTTCACTTGTATTTTTGTTATTGAGCAAGTTTATCAAAATAAATTGTCTACTAAAGCGACTGGCCCCGGTTGTGCTGATTGGAACCGCAGGTGTCTCTGTGAGTGTCCCCTTCAGCTGTCTCCCCAGGTGTCCCCCTCAAGTGTTTTCGCCAGGTATCCCCTTCAGGTGTGTCCCCAAGTGCCTCCGCAGGTGTCCCCTCATGTGTCCCCCTCAAGTGTCTTCCTTAGGTATTTCCCTCAGGTGTCTCCCACAGGTATCCCCTTCAGGTGTGTCCCCAGGTGTACCCCTCAAATGTGTCCCACAAATATCCCCCTTCAGGAATGTCCCTAAAGCTGTCCCCTTACGTGTGTTCCTAACTGTCCCCTCACGCCCGGGGGGGCCCCGCGCCTCCCGCCCTCTCCGCCCTGAGGCGGCGGGGAGCGGCGCGCCGGGGCCGGTCCGTCTCCAGCGGCAACGCCGTAACACGGCGGAGCCTCCGCTCCGAGCCGGGCCGGGCCGGGCCGGGCTGGGCCCCTCCGCTCCCGGACCCGCCCGGGGGAAGGGTCGGGGCCGTGCCGGGGGGGCTCAGGGCGCTTGGTCCATCCCGGGACTCCAGGGCGTGGCCGGGGAGCGGGAGCCTTTCCCGGGGAGGTGAGTGCCGGGGGAGCCGAGGGGTCTCGGGGGCGATCGCTGACAGCCGCTGTGAGCCCAGCGAAGCGAAATCCGGGATTTCACGATGGTTTTTGCTCAGTTCTTGCTCCGCTGAACCCAGGGGAGTTCAGCAGCTCTGCCGCCCGCTCCCTGGCTCAGCTCCCGCCGCCGCTGCGGGTTTTGCTGTGGCTGATCCCTGTCTGTGGCCGAGCTGCAGCTGTGCCCCAGCAGCTGGGCACGCACATTAACGGCCTCAAATCCCTGAACAAGCAGCTCCCGCAGAATAGTTCCTAAACGCGTTTTCTATAAATGGATAATTGTAACTTCTCTTTGTTTTTTTAGTTTGCTATTGTCCCACACACAATATAAATGATGATTTAAGTTGCTGACAATATTAATACCCTTCTAATAGCATTTATTCCTGAGGACTTAAACTTTTTTGCTCCAATGCTATTTTTGCTTTTGTTTTTAACAAGGCTAAGTATTCATATAATGGATCCAAGCATCAGGAAAACAGCATGGTTGTTGGAAGATGATCAATTTTTGGAAAACATTGGGTGAGGAAACTTAAAAAATCTTGTTGGGGCTTCATACATAGATGCAAAACAAGCTATAGCTCATACAGACTATTTAGTATGTCCCTTCAGAACATTTTTCATATATTAAATGAATGTTTAAACAACAATGTCAATGTATAAAACAGTTTCTACAGAAATAAAACCTTGAAATTACTTTATGGCAATACAGGAATATTATGGGTAATGAAATAATCTCATAAAATTAATTGTCTTGTAGGGTGACCACAAAATCCCACATACAAGGTGATTATCCACCATGGCAAGATTTTGCTGTGCCTCATCTAGGACCAGATAATGGATTGCTGGCAACACATACCAAGAGACAAGATCTGGTGGTAGGGTAGTTTTCCTGCTGAATGGAGAAGCTACTACAGTAACACATAGCTACTATAAATACAGAGGGGGAAATAAATAAGCTGATAGACAACTAATATGTTTCCTTACATTTATTTGCATACACAGACAATTTGATAGATATAATCACCAAGGTGATGAAACTACATGTAGTTTCTGTGCAGAGATTAATCAGTCTGTGAATAAATCAGGCAAAACAATATATATAGATCAACTGTTGGTCCTGTATTTTTCTTCAGAAAAGCAGAATATACCTTTAAACTCTGAGTCATGTTTTGGAGATGCTTAATTTTTCTTCCTCTCTGGTAAATCACTGGGATATTTTATTTCTTTTACTGAACTCTCCTATTTCTTGTCCAACGACCTGTCTTCTCCAAACTAAGCTCTCCTTACCCTTCCTTTAGCTCACAGTCTGAGGGTATCCTGAAAGCTTCTTTTCCTTTACATCCCACGTCCAAAAGAGTATTCCAGTACCTAAAATGTTGTTCTTGGGCATGCACTGCCTACCAGCAGCTATCTTTAGGACATGCATTTTTGTCACATTTGAATAGCACATCTCTCATACTCCATGTAATTTTTTCTTATTTGATCTATAGAGAGGACAAATGAAGAAAATACAAATGGTGCAAACCACAGAAGAATGGATAAGAAATTACAGTTTAGAAGCCTTGCAATTAACATTAGAATATCTGGTAAATGAAGGCAGTATTATTTTTTAAGTGCAATGTTGCCGTTTTCTTTAGTCAGTCCTAATATGTGTGCATCTCTGCTTTTAATTATGCGTAGTGTTTCAGGAATTCAGGAGATGGTGTTGAAGGGCTGGAGTTTACAGAGGACACTGTTACTGATTTTGAGTTCAGACTTTCTGAGTAAGTATCTGTCTTGTTTATGATTTTGATGTGTAACTGATTCTGTATCCCCATTCCCCAAGACTGCAGGTACTGCTTTAAATTTTAATTTGCTCTCTGTAGGAACTTCAGAGTATCTCCGCATTAAATCCTTTCTGCTGAGGTTTAGGCTAGGTGATAGTTGTATGTCACTACAGCTGAAGATTAGGATTTTTTTTTTGGTGAAGATGCCTATCAACCAGGTGTTGATGTGAAGCAGCTCATTTTAGAAAGGCAGCTACTGAATGGTCAGGTTTTCACAAGTAACACTGTGTATTTGGAGTTTACTGGATTAGTTTCAAGTCAAAAATATTTTTCCCACTTAAAATATTGTTTTAAAATTTCTTTTTGCCAGATTCTAAAAACCCTGTGTGTGGTTTTAAAAATAAGTTGGTTAAAGTAAAATAGAGGACAGCAAGCACTTTGTTTTACCTCAGGTTATACCTGTTTTGACATTAAGTTGTTGAAAATTATGCTGCAGTTAGTCTGGCACAACAATGAATGTGCTGCCTTGCAATCACACCCTTGAATTTCATGAATGTCTTAAGCCATAGTGTAGTTTATATTAAATACATCTGACAATAAGCTGTGTGTGAGGAATGAAACTCAGTTGTGCCTGAGCTTCTGTTTCTCACACATACACATGGTGAACAGAATAAACCAGCAACTGATTAAAAAACATTTCAGTGGTTCAGTTTTTCAGATACCTGCATATCTGATTGGTGAAACAGCTTTAGGGGAAGATGTATTTCAATGGTTAGCCTTGCAACCACCAGTTCTGTAAGAGCACTGAAAACAGTATTTTTAAATGCCTGTTTCTCACAGATTTTGCATCTGTGAGAAAAAGGATGTGATGAGGACAAATGGTTGATTGTTGCATTGAAGCACAATGAAAGGATGCCTTAGCTAAATGTGTGCTATGCCTTTTGTCAGAGTGATTGGACTTTATCAGCAGCGAATTCAGTGGCTCTTGCAGGACAGCAGAAAGGTAATTTTAACTTGGCAGTATATTTTTAGAATGGAACTGTCTATGTCATTAAAGAATAGATCAACTTTTGAATGCTAGTGAAAAGTGGTTTCCAGAGAGCTTATGTATTTTCATCATTTCCCGTGAGTTCCACATCATATGCAGCAATCTTGACACTGGGTTGGATTTTTTGATCTTTCATTGGTATGCAGTTTTCTGCTTTCCACATCTAGTATTTTTCTTTCTCTTAGCAGGTTTAATCATCAGGACCTCTCAGCACAATTTAAATGAGAGCAGATGATGCTGAGCTTAACCTCTGACTGGAGTGGAACTGTCTTGTAGTCTGTTGTGCCCTCTCTTGCATAGCTGGTTAATCACTTACTGTGCCTAGAAATGCTAATGCTCAGGATGTAACTCCCTCTCAAAGTGGATGGAGAAAGGAGCAGCATTCTAAAATCTAGTTTCCACAGAGTTGTTTAATTTAGCCTGAAGAAGATGCTGTAGGCAAAGTTATTTTTTATTTATCCTCTCAAATAATGACTAGGTTGTCTTGGGAAAGAGGTAGTATGATTCACTGCTAAGGATTAACTGGGAGCCAGTAAGCCTCCCTTTATTTTTTTTTTCCTCCTCGGATTTGTCACTGTGTCACCTTTATGCCAAAAATTTTAAAACAAAAATAAATACCCACTGCTTGATTTAAAAGTGCTGTTGTAAAGAATAAATAGTAAAAGTATTAAAATTTATATAAGCTTGTATTTACAATGACTTTTCTCTTGTAAGGTTTTTGGTGTTATAAAAGGAACAAAAGTTGGACTTTTGGTTGATGTGTCTCATGTGAGTTATGGAGACCAACTGCTGGATTTTCAGAAGGACCTTTTGGTAAGTAGTAATGAAGCAAATTCTGTCAATTCTAACATTATTAAAGTTTCTCAATTCTATCAACATTCTCTACGGGATAAACTTGCCTAACAGAAACAGCTGTAAGAGGTAGAGCCAAGTTGTACGTAGAGCTATCGATAGTAAATGTAGTTTCCTTATGCTTTTATGTTTTGCCACAAGGCAGAACCTTGGTGAATTAATCACTTTCTGAATTCTCAGAAGAAAATTGTCCTTTATTGTGCTCTTTATTTTTAGAAAACTTTTGTATGAAAGAAGGAAGATACAACGTAGCTGGCTTACTATCTAAATTTGGCACTTGGTACAAGTTAATTTCTCATGTTTGGGAAACATTTAACAACAATTTATATGATCTGCATCTTTAATTTTTGTGTTTCAAATAAAACCCCTTCAAGAAAACTCAGTTTCCACATAGTCTGGTTTCTCTGCCTTAATATTTGTACTACTGTTTAGCCCAGTCCTTGAATATGTACTAAACATTTTTAGTAATTGCTTGGTGGGTGAATATGTGCATTCTAGATCAGTGTGGTTTCATCAGCTCAGGAGAAAAACTGATGCCAGTACAACAACTATTCCTTGGCTTCCTTCCCCATTAACAAATCAGCTGGAATACCATAAATTTGCAGGTTTTGTCTCTGCGCTCCTTTACCAAATATTTGAATATGTATGAGTTTTTCTCAAAAGCTTTTCTCAGTGGTAGCTGAAAATATTGCTCTCAACTACTTTTAGGAAATTACTTCTTTTAGTCTTTTACATAATAACCCTACTACTGGATAGTAATGCATTAACAACTCTTTATTTATCAGTGCTTAATAGATGAGCAGCTTTGTTATAAGAAGCAACTGTACTGCCTCTCATTCAGTGCAGAGATTTCACCGCTGTGGGAGAGTCCACAAAACATCAATGTTCATGTGTAAGTAAATTAATTTCTCTGAAAAATAAAGATGTTTCAAACAAGGTCTCCATTTCATGAGATCAATCTCCTGTAGGTAGTAGTGTTTTTCATCTTGTGCCTGCAGTGATTTGTAAGAGGGGAGAAAAAGCAATGAATTTGCAGTGCGGTCAGTGATTTTAAGCTGGTTGTTCATGTTTAAAATATCTTAGTAACTCCTCTGGTTGTAGTAAGCTTCATCATCTATCTTATTTAGCAACTGTACACATTCTTTTTCTTTTTTCCCCTCTCCTAGGCTACGAGAAGCAAGACAGTGGATACAAGAGCTGGAGCCTGGTCGAGGCTGTAATTTGCTGAAAGCCTTAAAGCATGTCTTTGTGATGAAAGAACTGAATTCCCTGGTTCTTATTGTAGGCAGCTGGTAAATTCGTTATCTTAAACCAACTTTAACTTGGGTACGGAATTGGTACAAGAAACTGAACTTGATACAAAAATCAACAGAAAATTTAAGATTCAAGTTTTATTTATTTTTAGTTCATACCTTTGAATTCCTTATTTCTTCCCTTTTTTTTTACTATTTATAAGTCATCTCTTTTCTGATATGAAGCTACATTTTTGCTTTGCAGATCTCTTATAACAGTAATGTATTGAGATTACTTGGTGGCTCTAATTTTACATCAATTTGGCATCACTAAGGATGCCAAATACCCTTGGCAAAGTGTCCACACTTCTGGGTGTGGATTAGAGGACAGGATAGATTTTGCTGTAAAATAGCATTAAACTCCAGTAGTAGTACCTCCGTAATGGGTGGAAGAGGGAGAAGAGGTCAGGTTATGCTAAATGACTAAATCATTCCCACTTTGTTTTCTTCCCTTCAGTATGGCCTATTTTCCCCATTTGATTGCTGCTATTATTAATTTTTTTTTTCTTTTTATGTCAGCCCTGATCAGTCTTTTGAAATATTGTCTGATTATGCTCAGCAGTGTATGCTGGGGAGAAAACTGCAGATTCACACTGTTACATATGATTGCAGCAATCCTGCTTCTCTTGTAAGTAAATGTGTTAATACTTTCCTTCCTTAAGTGTCCTGTCGGGTTTTTTTCCCTATACAGCTGTGATGCCATCACTCATAAAGTTGTGGGGAAGCTCACCTAGTCATTGGAGAGTTCTTGATTTAGCATTATATTTTCTTTAGAGAGATTCACACACATGAAAAAATTTTTTTGGAGCATCATCTTGTAACTTTCTTTACTGAGTTAGTTTTTCGGCCACCTTAAAATAAGACTGGTAAGCAAACAATGGAAGCATAATTACTTTAGCTTCCTCACTGCATGTACCTCAAAGATGCTTTTTCCATCTCTGAGAATTGAATACTAAGAACCCACATTATCAAAAGAGACAACCAAATCAAAGTAACTATTTTTCTTCCTATTTATTTGTGTAGGCAGTTCTGAAGAATCTTGCAGAAGCTGTGAAAGGCCGTTATCATTGCTACTCTTCAAAGGGAGAGGTAGGTGACAGCTGGAGAGGTAAAGCGTTTTTCTCTCCTTTTGATGATTCTTCACTTTGAGGTGGTAAAATAATTATCATCTGAGAAGTTAATAGCAAGACTTGGTGCTGAAAGTCTGTGTCACAGAAGCGCTGAGGATGTGGTCAATAAACCTGTGGTAAATTCTTTCTGCAACTGAAAATGTTTCCTAAAAGCACAATAAATTTTGAAGATATTGTTCACTGACTTACAGCTGATGAAAGCAGTGGCTTCTGTAGAAACAATGAAGCAGTATCTTTTTTATAAATAATGAATAATTTATATGCAGTGCATTAAATGCATCTACACTCAATTCTGTCTGCTATGCCAGGCAGTATTGTATTGATGTGTGCACATCAAAGTAAGACAGCTGGTTTGGTTTGGTGTTTGAATAGTAGTTGACTTATTTTTTCCCATTTATTTTTATATTTGCAGAATTTTGATAGCAGTGATTTTCATCTTCTACTTCAGGAATCCCTGAAGGCAAAGGACCTACTCAAAAGTATCAAACAAACTTTTCAAAGAAGAGTTGGTGGCACACTTAGTAGTAGAACAGCAGATGTATGTATGTTTTTATTTTCAGATATACTTTGAATAATCAGGGTTAGAAATTTTTAGTGTTCACAATATGAAAAAAAATTGTGTGTTTAATCAGGTATTTTGATAAGCAAACTTTGAACGTTCTGTATTGAACATCCCTTATGAAGTTACAAAGCTTCAGTCTGTCTGTTCCACACCTCTCCCTGTGTGGGTCCTGTCTTACCATGAGGATCTGGCACAGTTCTCTTGGCAATGTTTCTGTTTTTATGCCTTAGTGGACAAACATACCAGAAGTTCTTACTGTTTGGCTTTTCTCAATTAACTTCTAACTGCACTGGATGAAATATGTATGCAGAAGAGAAACCATCTCATGGGATTCTTCTTTTTTTCTATGAAAAGTTTGGAATTTCTAGTTCTGCTTTGACTTTGTAGAGATTATTTACTCATAACATATTTTGTTTTGCTTGTTGAAATCTCAGCATTTCAATTTTAATTATGTTCACCAATATTCCATGCCGGATGTTATGGATTGAGGGTAAACAGAAAATGATGTTAAAACTTGCAAGATTTTTTTCTTAAAAACCATTTTAGGTATCCACAGAATCTGCAAACACAGCACCTTCCAGCTTCTTCCCAAAGCCTCGAAAGCTCAAAGGACCACTAGTTTTTCAAACACCAAGCATCCTGGCCAAAACCTCAACAGACTGGTTAAAGACATATGGATTGAAAGGTAGCACAAAAAAAAAATTTAACAGGTATAAAACATGAATTAAAGTCAGAGTATGTTTTATTTAATGTATTTGTTTATTTCTATAGCTAAAAAGTTAAACCTTTATCAAGTTCTGGCTCCAAATGCTTTCTCTCCTGTGGAGGAGTTTGTACCTATTCTTAAAAAAAGAGTGTCATCAACTCTACATGAGGCAAGTGATGAGAAATGGTTTTTCCTGTTGTTTTTTTAAATTTCTTTCTATTGCTACATAATTCTAATTAAAATCAGTACTTCGTAAGTTAATGAAATTCTGCAGGTTTTAAAAGAAATTTGAGTCATATGTTCAAATCAAATACTCCTGCCTTTCTTAAGAATAATTCAGGAAGAAATTCAATGTTAGTGTATCTTGTATTTGCTTCTGTAAACAGCTAACATTATTATTTATCCTTCTAGAAAGTGATGATGCAGTTTGAGTGGTATGATGGAACTGTGAAAAATATCCATGTTGACCTGCCAGTGTTGTACAACTATCAAGTAAGTTGTGTATCCCAGGGATGAATTGCCATCTAATTATTTCACAATAATTGTCTTAATACATAAGTACTGCAGGGATTCATGTGCAGACAGCTGTCCTTGTGAATCTGCAGCCACTGGAATTCTTACAATCAGTAGTGATTCTTGAGAATTTCCCTGTAGATCAGAATGCAGATCATCAGAGAGTGGGGCAAGTTTAATGAAATAGAAGCTGTTTGAGGATATTTGCAACCAGGGTGTGTTACATAGTGGTCTGTCTGTTCTTTTTTTTGCACCACTCCACTAGCAGTCCTAAGAAAGGGTAATGGGAATGTTTCCAGGCAGGACAAATATTGCTTCAACATGGGAGGAATGAGAAATGTGTGGAACTCAACAGCCATACAAAAAAGCACAGTGTAAAGTGGCTGACATGAAAGCAGCTTCTCTGGCTCCTTGCTTGTGTTTTGTGCTCCAAAGGCATGCTAAATTTTAGCTTTATTTCTGAGTTCAGTATCCTTTTTTATTTTTGTTGATATGCCTCACCATTATTTTGGGACATGCTAGCAAGTGTAAAAGTGAAGAGGAGAGACTCTCTTTGTTGCTCTTTTATTGTATGTTTTTCTCATGGACTGTATTCTCTTTACTAAGAATGACATTCTTCTGTCAAAGTGAATGAAAATATTTTTGTTTTCATTACTATGCTGTCATTTTAGTTCTGTATTAAGCACTTGTGATAAAAGACTTGGAGATTTTATTTTTAGCATAAGTTTTATGTATTTTATTCATAGAAACTCCTTGCTAAAATGGTAACAATCTATGAGAAGCGAATTGACTGGCTATCCATTGCTAGCAGGAGAATATGGGGAAGTGTTTGTGAAAGAAGGTATTGTATTTGATAGCCTTTTTTTTTGAGGTTTGAAGTCTTCATCTAATTATATGTTTGAGGATGATGCTTGTTTACAGTGTGTCTGAGACCTTACCCATCCTCAATTATATGGTTGCTCTTTTTGTCCTGTTTACAATCCTTCAATATGAAGTTTCAGACAAAAGGAAAATAGCTGAGGCCCCAGTTAATAGAGATTTCCTTGATCATTCATTAAGCATTGAACTAGCCCATCTGGCTCCTGTATTGTGCTGGGAACTCACATCCCACTGACTGTCTACCACACCTGTGAGTCTTTTCTGCTCCCAAGGTATCCCCTGTCCATTAACTGTAACCATCCTGCACTGCCTCAACAAGCAAGCAGCAGCTTAAAGTGCAGTGAAGATAAGAATACACAATTAAACAAGACTTTTTTTTCCTTTTTTAATGAATATATATATATTTCTTATATAGGGTGGTTATACTTGTTGATATATCAGTGACAAACTCTGTGCACATCACTCAGATACAACATTCTTTGCGACTTTTACTTGAGGAGCAAATGTCAAATAAGGATTCCTTCAATATTATAGCGTGAGTAACTAAGGTTCTTTTAAAATAATTGAAATGCATTGCAATAAATAAGTATGCTGAGAGATTGTAGTTACTAATGGACAGATTTTAGATTTTTTAATTGTATTTAACTTTTTTTGGTGAAGCACCATTATCAGATATGTGCATGGATCAGATGTATGGAGACCAGATAAATAATTAAAAATCCCTGTTTTGAGTGAGGCTCATTGCAACTGATTGCATTATACATATAACAAATATTTTTCCTCCTAGTTGGTTCATAACAGTATTAATTCATGTGTCAAAATCTTACTGGAAGAGGGTTTTGATGTCTGAGGTGCCATAACTCAGAGTGACCTTTGAATTTTACAGTAATTCCAATATTGTTTAATATAATAGCAATAAAATAGCACAAATGAGATCTTTCTTTTTAAGTGAATTTATTCTTTTTACTTGTTCTAAACTGAAATATGAAAATTAATAGCTGTTATCTTTCCATGAAAGATTTGGGAGTGATATTGTGCCTTGGCAGCAGGAACTGCTTCCTTCCCAACCAGAAAACTTAGAAAAGGCTTGGAGGTAGGATCAAATAATTACCCTGTGTATGTCAGTTAAGTGATGACAATTACATAAAAAAAGTAATCTTATCATATTGCAAAAATAGGTTGCAATGTTCTACACTGGTGGTTCATGGTGGTTTGTTGTGAAAACACCTTTGTAAAGTTTAATGTCTTGGTGACTTTGTATTTAGTATGTATACACAATATTTATGTACACAAATACAGATGTGTCTGTGTAAGAAATGCACAGGTTACATGAAGAATTGAAAACTACTTCAAATACAACTGGGATGTGAAAGCTGAACTCTGCTTTTTCCCCGATGTACTTTGGAAATAAATCCCAGGTTTCTGTTTCTGGAGTCACACCCTCAGTGTTTTCATTATACCTGTGGTTTCATTTTTATTTAATTTCTACTATTTTCTTAACATTTTTCCACATAAAATTAAGAGAGAACTTTTCCCTCTCTGTATCTTACTTTAAAAACTAGTTTGCCATGGTGGCAGTACAGAAAGTAGAACAAATAATTTAGGCCATTATATAATCTGATTTTACCCTCTGTCATTCTCAAAAACTTTAGACTCCAGTGCAGTGTTATTTAAGATTCTTAGTTCTCTTTATTGCTTAAAAGCTTTTGTTTTCTTCATTCTTTGAACTGTAAACACGTTCTTTTAGGTGGGTGTTGAGCTTGCAGTGCAAGGGCAGTAGAAATCTCATGAGTGCACTCAGGAGAGCTGTGGAAGTGGACTTCAAAGACAAAGATAAGCACAAATCACAAGGACTTTATCTGCTGACTACTGGAATACCTGATCAGGAAACAGTAAGTCTCATCATAGGCAACTCTTCTGTAAGTTCCTGTCAGAGTTAATATCAGCTTTATTTTTCTCTCTTGTTTTTCCTCTCTTTTTCTTTTTTTCCTTTTGGCTAGTCATCATAGCTCATTAGCAGAGTACTCCTTTTTTACCTACCTAAGGTAGCACAACTATCAGGATCTCAAACTTGCATTTCTGTAATTGCTATTCATGTGTTGGAGGTAGCAATTATGAATAATGTGTGAATCATAGAAAATTCAGGATGTGCTTTTAGGATACCTTTCCCACTCTAGCTCTGGCCATCATTTCACTGGACATTTCTGAATTTGAATAACCCTAATTTTTTATATAATTTCCTTGTACCTCATAATTTTCTAGTGAACTCTATAGCACATTGCGTAGGAATAGCTCCAATTTTTAATCCTGGAAATCCTTTCTTTGGATACATGTTCACAGTGCATGTGCTCTGTGGCTGCCTAGAATTCCTGACCATGAGTGTACAGTCTTTTGTTTTTGCTACCAGTCCTCTGGAAATTCTGGGCAAACTAAGGAGTCATTAAAAGCCCACATGATTAACAAGGATGTGTGCATAAAGCCCAGTGGATAATTTCATACCTTCTTCTTTGCCTCAGTGCATGAGTAACTTGCAGTCCACAATCTGTTTTTGACTCCCAGAGCTCCCCCATATCACTTCTTGCCTGCAGTAGTGCTGTTGTCACTGGTAATAGTGACAGTTGTTGTGTGTATGCATTAATTGAGGAGGCATTCAGGGTGTGTTCCTGGGCTGAATTGCTCAGACTGGGGGGATTTGTGCATTAGTTTAGGAACCAGCAGAGTAGATGGAAGCTTGTCTGAGGTAGAGGGTCACCACTGATGGGCTTTTTCCTCTATCTTACAGCATACAGTCAGTGCTTACGTGGCTGAGGTTTGCAGAGGTTTTGATTTACAGCTTCATGTCTGTCTGTTCAGTGTAATGAAGGACATTGACTCCAAGGGGGTTATCCCAGCCCGCTATGCCAACCCAACAGAAACTGCCAGTGCTTTTAAGGAAATAGTACAGGCAGCCAATGGGAGGTTCCACTGGTTTGGAGAAGCAGGTACGTGAAAAGGAAAGTCAGAACATACTTCTTTTTCATGAATGAAATAATATTGTTAATGCATTTTTACTCCCAAAAACAAGTAGTTTTCTTTTTTTAGGATATGATAATGCTACAGTAGCACTGAGGCAGAAACACAACTTTTAGCTTTATTGAGACTTTAAGTTGCATTGCAAAATGTTATAATGCAGCCTTAACACAGGAATTTGTTTGTGGGTTTTTTTCTATTTAAATTCAACATTTTCTGTTAATTTTTTAAAAAATGAGCATTTAAAATATAGTAATTAATATGGTAGGTCCAGGTAGTCAGGCTTGCAGGAAACAAAGGCTTTTTGATTATTTTCACGGATATTTGGCATATATACAAATTGTTGTACATTTTTAAAAAAATCCATATTTTGTACACTTTGAAAAACCCTAATTAGCACGTATTTTATTATCAGGTATTTTTGAAAGTGATGATATTACTATTATTATGTCTGAAATGGAAAAAGCAAAAAACTACTCCCAAAAGGTATGAATTATATGTAACTTTTTAAATTATGTTTCTTCTTAAAAAAAATTAACAGTGTTTGTCCAGCTGACAATGCAGGACATTGGACAAAATGAAAATCCTTGTAAGGAATGTTCTAGAGAGTGAGAATAGTCACCACAGAGTAAATATAGACCAGAAAGTTGTACAATAGCGCTGCAATAACTGCTGTTGGAATAGCCGTGATTCCTTATCAAATACAATTAGTCTGCATCTGAAGTGATTCTCCTTTTTCTGCTAATCCTATGATAAATTCTTCTCAAATAGAATTAATTGTTCATTATAATTATGTTGCCTTTCCTTTTGGAATATTTGCTCAGAGCGGGAAGGATTTCCATCCAATGTCTTTGAGCGAGCACAGCACAAAGGGATTTCTGTTCCATTAGAGATGTTAAGCATTATCAGATTAATAACTCTAATATGAATTTAATTTATTATTAAAGTAATAAAAAAACCTGTCTTTGAAATGTCATTTAAATTTAAATTTTGCATATACAAATTACTAAACAATGTAAACTTCCATTTCAGTGTGCATCCCTAGTGGAATCCTTAAAGCAACGTTCAGTAAATCATTCTGCTAACCCATTTACACCAGAAGGAGATTCAAATGCACTTATAAAGAAAGAGCACACAAGGCCACAGAAGATGCCATCTCCTAAATCCACAATCTCAAGCCTGGCTAGAATGGTTTGAAATGGTCCCATTTTTAATATGTTGTATGTTAATTGGAGGTCCTACCCAGCTATTGGATGTTACTCCTTGTGAGGGAAGTGCTCAACTGAAAATTTGAAGGAATTAAAACAGCACTGTGATAGAACTCTGAATTTATACTTGAATTCAAAATGCTATGTATATCAAAAGTTCATCTTACTAACTCCTGTGAAGTAATTAATTGTAGAGGAGTCACAGTGTAGTGTCTAAAGGTGTCTAAAAAAATCCCTCCTCTGACCTTAAAAATCTGATGATTAATGAAAACAAAGGCAAAGCAGAAATGTGCTTTACCAAATTACATCTATTTTGGAAGTCCTTCTAGAAGAAGGTACTGATTTTATGGTGTTCTGCTCATTTACAGCTGAGCTGCAGCTCAGTAGCATGTCCAGCATAAAATAAAATTCAGGATTTGTTTCCTGCCTGCTGTGCTTATTTCCATGGAGTTACATTACTGAGCCCTTTGGGGTTTTGCTAATGTTTTCTTTGGTATTTTTGACTGTGCACGCATCTGGTTTGAGTGGGTGCGCAAATCTATGATAGACATAAAGGGCCAGTGCCAGTGCTTACCATTTTGGTTTCTAAATGACTAGTTACAGGTCTTCTATTGCAAAGGATGTACTTAAACTTTGACCGGGAGTTTTCAGCTCTCATCTCTGAAATGGGAACGGCATTGTAGGTGTGAGAATGTAGGGAATGGGAATGTAGGTGTGGGAATATTGGAAATGCCTTGTAGGTAAGCTCACACAGCTCTTCCATGCTATTTTATCAAAAGTGGCATATTCTCAACACCTCTTCACAAATGCAAGAAAAAAGTTAATTACTCAGAGATGATTACATAGCACAGTTTGCAGGGATTGAACTTGTAGAAAACTGGTACAGGGTTGTCTGTAGATGTTTGGGGGTGTTTATAGTAGAACTGTATGTTAAAAAAAAGTCATTACTTGTAGGCTGAATGTCACAGCAAAAGTCTTATCCTACAGTAAGGTTACAGAAGTGCTCATGTTGTTTAGCAGAGTACTCAGCCACTGGAGGGATGAGCCATACCTAAAGGAGAAATTACTGGTGTCATCATTAGATTTCCAGTATTCAATAAAATGATGAGGAACATTCCGTATACTATTTTCTAAAATATATACTATATTCTAAAAAACAATGCCCTTAGCCTACTAGACTGCTCTTTCAAGTGACAAAAGTGGTCCAAACTCCTCTGCCTATAGATGATAGTCTTCAGTTCGATGGCAGCAGATCATCTTGGCAAGATAATTAAAACAGAACAATTAGAATTATTTAACCCAGGAAGAAACCACAGATGAACACATTGTCATGGCAGTCTGCTGACTTGGCAGAAAAGCCAAAGTAAAGCAGAAATTTAAGAGTAATGAAGGATAGTTCCAGTTTTGAATAATGCAGGTATGATCCAAACAAAGCACTTGTTGCATTATTTTTATTATTTTATCTGCTTATAGAATGTTAAAGACAACTATGGTGCAGGGAGAAATACTTCTGTAAGAGTCCTGGCATGGCGTCCTCCTAGTGCCAAAGCAGAAATTCCACCAGGTCTGTATGGATTAAGGGGTCTTTGAGCTTTTGCTTAAAGGAGAGTATTTCAATTAGAGATTTCATTTAAGTTTTTAGAAACACCTAGCATTATAATCTTTAATCAGACTGATAGGAAACTTTGTGGTTGCCTTGATCTTTTCAAATTAACTCCTGTGACATTCTTCCTGATGGTAATTTATGCATTTGTAAAAGTTTTGGTTCCATTTCTATAAAAGCCACATAGGTAATTCTATAATATGCTTTTTCTTAACCAGTATCTATGAAAATGAAGTATTTATCATTGTGGTTATAGGAATACATGAAGTGAAGAACAGTGTTGCATGTAAAAGTTTTATCTAGTTGAATTTTTTTTTAACTTTGTTATTTATTAGTAGCACAAACATTAAAAGAATGGCCTCAAACTGAGAATAGAAGAAAGGATAAACCAAGGAAGCAGCCAGAGATTTCTACATCTGTATTTTACACTGATAAAGGAAGAAATGTAGGTATGTGTTACCAGGATTGAATGGGTGAAGCCCTTTTCTTATCAGCAACTCTGTTATAAAACAGTCAGGATGTTAAGTGACTGATAAGCAGTGTGCTTTAAACAGTGAATGGAAGTGAGCTTATCAAATAGTGGTAAGGATTTTTTGGTCAAAAATGCTCTAAGGAAAAATGCTGCCATCATAGTTTAGATGATTATAGGAGATTTGGTTTGGAATTTTTTGAAGGTGACAATTTTTAAAATAAGTGATTTTTTTATATGTATATAGAAACTTCATATATTTTTCAAATGTGGAACCATGTATGAAATGTTAGTTTGGGGGTTTGATTGATTTGGGCTTTTTTTCTGGTTGGGTTTTTTTAATCAACTGTCATATGTGATTTGAAAGGGTTATATTTTAACCTACAACTCTCTCAGTATTAGTTGTTCATTTTATTAAATAGGTACAGTATACCAGAAGTATCCAAAAACTAGATGCATAAGAAGGTCTGTTACATTGCCAAAAGAAGAGGAAATCTGCTCAAGCAAAGAGGTACTTTTCTCCTTACTAATAAATTGCCATTTTGGAACTATCCATCTGAATTGATGTGAACATGTCCATTGTGATTCTCTACAATGTATCACTACTTGAACTGCTGTCATATTTACCAACAACTAATTGTTCCATTTGTTTTTACAAGTGGCTGGCCAAGTACAGTATTAAAAAGCTTGAACTGGAACTGCCCAAACTGATGTTTGGTCCAGGCTGTACTCACCAAAACAAAATTGTGGAGTCTCTGCATAAGAAAGTATCAGCAAAATACTGTTGTATCTTCCCTAGTGCAGAAATCAATGTAAGTTTTTGCAGATGTCAAGTATCTAAAACCTTGAAGGATTTTATATTTGATTTAGACAGTACATGTTGATCAACGTTTGTGGCTTTCTGGTGTGATGTTCCTCCACTCTTCCCTGTTCTTCGTTCTACATCACACTTCCAGTAGAAAGCTAGAGAAGGTCTTTTATTCACCACAGAAAAACATGTAGGATGTTTGAAGTCCAGACTACATGAGATCTTTGGAGTATACAGCAATCTTTTCTGCTCATACAGTATGAAAAATAATTTTAAAATTTTCAGTAAAAGTTTTCAAAACCATGTGTGAGTTGAAACTGGGAAGTTGTTGGATCTTGATGTTTCATTTTGTGTAACGACTGGAGAGAAGCACAGAAAGTTAAGACCAGGAAATTATATCTCTATTGTATCTATAAAACTGTCACAAATAATGCAATAGAGGCACCTGTCCAGTCAAATTATATAATTTTGTTGCCCAGCACAACTGGCTGAGAACTAATTTGAGTATACCAGTTATTTAGCAGCAACAGAGTCACAGAATTTTTCTTACCCTATTTCATAGAGGTAAAGGCAAAAACCCCTAATCTCCCTGATTTCTAATGCCCACATTGCATACATAGCAGCTGAGCTTAGATTTCCTGAAGTAAGATGCTTTTGTACAAACTGAATTTCTCCAGGGTGTTGTGAAACATCTGCAGTTTCAACCTAAAGAACTGGAAATCTACACAGAACAACTGGGGAAATTGTTGCAGCGCTATATCCACAGAATACAGTGGCTTCTGTCAGGTATTGGGGAACATCTGCTTTTCTGTAAAGCACAGCTTAAATATACACAACATCTTCTTGTCTACTATTTCTAATATAATAAATCCAAACCTCAAATATGAACAAAACTGATCAGTTTTCCCTTTCACTGGAATTTTGAAATGTATTTTTATGAGTACAAGAATTCAAGAGAATTCAGCATCTGTGTAGCTGATTAATATCTAGCTTGCTGTCAAATAATGAGAGAAGGTTTTGCTTTTTGTATGTTGTGTTCATGAATACACAACAGAAGCTTTCTAGTGACAGAATACATACAGTAACATATACAAGTAAAATTAGCTTTTTTGTTTCTTTTGTTGAGAATATGCCCTACTTAGAAGTTCAGCATCACTGCTGGTGTAAAGTACTTTGATCTCTCTGTTGCTCAATAAGGATCTTTGTTGGGAAACAGTTTCATTTTTTGCTGTAGTATAAATTAGGAGCTGCAAGTTATTTAATGCAAGTTACTAAAATTGGCTAGTAATTAATGCTTGATAGTGCTAGATTTGAAATGGCAAAAGGGTTTTCTATTATTAATCTTTTAACTACCTAGTTGCTGCATAGATTAGACTTGATTGTGTAGAAATGTGCCCAGTATAACCCTAAAAACTGAAGATTTATAGTATGCTTAATAAAATATGCCTATGTAATGACCCTTAATCAGTTTTAATGTTGTGGCCCAGGAAGCCGAAGATTGTTTGGTACCATTTTAGAAGCAAATGTCTGTGTTTTGATTGATACATCTGGTTCCATGGACCCATACTTGCCACATATCAGAAAAGAACTCACCTCCCTTATCTGGGAACAGCTGAGAAAAAATGTAGTCAGGTATGGTGAATTACTGATTGAAATCTGCACTACTTATTATTTTGTAATCAAAGTGCTTAATAATTACAAACAATAGAGTGCTGAAATATAATTCAAGTATTTATATGTTAGAGTGTAATGTGCATGGAGCATGAACTGCTTTTTCTCTTCTTTTTAACCAGCTTTTAGTTCTGAGCTCTCTAAGATCTGAGTCTCTGCCCTTTTGGGATCAGCATTCCCATAGATTTTCTGTTCAGGCAGAGTGAGATGTGATTTCTGACCCTTCCAAAGCTGAAGACACTAATCCAACACTTGGCTCTTAGGTGCTGGGGAGTTGGTTGGCTTTGCTTATTTTTTCTATTGGGTTTGTCTTTTGTTTGTGGGGTTTACTTTTATTTATTTATTTATTTCAAAACTAGGTTATCAAAGTGACTCATATTGGTAAGGGTTAAATGTTGTGGGTTGAATTTCTCCTCAGGTTTAACCTGCTGAGATTTGCAGAAAATACAGAGAGTTGGAAGGAGTGTCTTGTAGAGGCCACTGATGAAACGTGTCATGATGCTGTGCAGTGGGTTTCCAGATTCCATGCTCATGGTAATACATGCATCCTCACAGCTTTACAGGTTAGTAAATTGTGCACCATCTATTGGAGAGGACATCGTGTCTCATGGTGATAAAACTCTTCCACCTGACTGATAACATTTTAGAAAGATTATTAGGTCAAAGCATATGACACTTTTATAATGCAAAGCATTGAACAGTTTTGAAATCAAGCTATTTCTGGCCCTAGGGCTTGTAGATATGGGGAAAAAAATGCCAGCTCTGGATATTTCCAATAATATTTGTGTTGAAAGAATAGCAGAGAGAGAAAATAGACAGTTGCTCAAAATTATGTTTATGTACAACTGTGGTTGTGATATATTGCTCTGAGCAAAACAGGGATTTTAAATAAGCAGTGTTTGTTGGGATCTCGTGGGCTTTGAGTGCAATTCTTGAACTTCAGTAACAGGTGAAGAAACTTTTCTCCTATAAAATGTTCAGTGCAGAAATTAACTAGTAATAATAATTTAAAACAGAAACTAAACGAACTTGTAGTTTTTCAAGAGATTTAAAATTTGAATGAAAAAAGAAATATTGCCTTAAATGAATGACTCTTCTTCCAGACACCCTTGTACAAAAACCATGTAAATGTTATGGAATCAATTACTGTAGCAAATTTTCATAATATGAAAAGGCCAAGTCCTAGTGAGATTCATTTTCAGACATTAAATGTCTTTAACTCCCATAAAATGTGATAAAATCTTTTGTCAGCAGTTCTTCAAAACCAGTTTTCTTATTCCAGTGAGTCAACTTCTGATGATGCCCTGCTTATAAATATATTGTCTTGTGCTACAAATTATCTACTTTATTTTTCAAATTTATATCCTTGATCTCTTTCATAATTAGTGAAAAGGAAAAGAGAAAAATAAGTGATCAATGATGTGGTAAATATAAACCTATATTAAATCATTGGAATGGTGTTTTTATTCTTAAGTATAACTTTTCACATAAATGTGCTAATTATTTGAGCTTATTTTCTGCTTTTCAGAAGGCTCTCAGTTTCCAAGGTGTTGAGGCACTGTATCTATTGACTGATGGAAAACCGGACACCAGTTGCAGTCTGATCTTGAAAGAAATTGAAAGATGGAGAAAGCAACAAGACATTAAAATCCACACCATTTCTTTTAGCTGTGCAGACAGGTATATGGTACTTTGCAAGAAGAATCAAAAAGCTTTTAAAATTACCAGTTTATTTATTGTCAAAAGCCTATGTTACCAAGATGGGAACAGGGAAGATTTTTCTGACAGAGGTATTTGCCAGTTGACTTATATTTCATACAGAAGTTTATAATCATGTCCTCCAAACTACTTTTTTGATGTTCTTTTTTTTGAGGAGTTCTTAAAAATTATTTTTTTCTATTGCTGTTGCTTTCAGAGAAATAATTTGCATAAGTAACTTTCTGCTCTGTTGTTAACAGAGGAGCTAATGCATTTCTGAAGATACTTGCTTCCCAAACAGGAGGGCGCTACCATTGCAGTTTGGGAACTGAAGATGGACAATTGGCAGCACACAGAATATTGACAGAGGAGCTTGATGATGAAGATGTATGTTAAATGGATTGGTTTGGTTTGTTTCAGTGCACCTTAGTTCTTCATCAGTCATCAAACTGAATTTTAAGAAGAAAAATAATGAGAAAAAGTAATACAAGGCTTCTGAAATACTTCACATTGAAACCAAAAGGAGAAATCTTAATATCCATCTTTGCCTTTCATCGAACTGCCTTGGTCAGGTGCCCAAAGTCATGAAAACAGTGTTCAGTGCAATAAAGATTTTGAAAGAGAAGTAAACAATATATCTTATGTCTGGACACTGGGTTTTTAGCTAACTTGAGCTTTTACTGTGCTTTCTTATCCTTGCCATCCTGTTTTTAATTTAAGTAATTTTAAAATCTGTATGCAGCATTAAGCACATTAATTCTCCAGCGTGAGACCTCAGGGACTGCCACAGCAGAAAAATCTTAGTGAACAGAGCCAGGTTCAATCTAGAGTTGCTCTGCTCCCTCCTTTTAAGACAAGGACCTTCTCTGTAAGTAGGCAGGAGTAGGGAAATTTAGAGCTTAAGCTCAGTTAATTAAATTGGTAAAAACAAAAAATAATTAAAAAGTGCAAGTTAAAGTAGAATATTTTAACTGTGTTTTCAGGATCCAGTTTTCCCTCACTTTGAAGGAGATGATTTAAAGAAACTTTCTCAAGAAGTAACAAAAGCTAGAAGTTTCTTAAAGCAGGCAAAATCTTGGAGGTGAGTATTTATTAAGAGTTGTTGTATTTTTTTTATTTCATGTAAAGAAGACAAGAATATCTGACTCCTAATGTCTGCTATATAAAGAATAGATTTGGAGTGAAGAACAATTAAATTATATTGATCCTTATGTTTCTTCATTATTATCCCTCCTAAATGCCAATGCAGAACTAGAAAGTACCATTTCCATAGTAATAGCAGGCAAAATACTTGCAAAAAGCTTTAAAATGCATTATACCTCCTCAATGAATTTTCTGTCACACAAGGGCATGGCTAAGCAAAGACAAAAAGGTACTATATCCCTCTATGAAAAATTGCTATACTTCTTTGGGTCTTGTTTTTCTTTCTAACAGATTGTTACTTGAAAAATGGAATATAAACAAAAAGGACAATTCTGGCTTTCTAAAAAGTGCTCAGGTAAATAGTCACCACAAATAAATCCTAGTTTACATATCTTTCATGTATTTCAGTAGAATGGTAATATTTCATAAGCCTAATGTTAAATGTATCAAATTCCAGCAGTGACTTTTTCTAGTTGAAATAATTTGCAATGATTTTAGTTCTTAGCTGAGCTAGTCCACAGCTAAGACCCAATACAACCAGAGAAGAGTTCAAAGAGAACTGTTTGGGGTGAAAGGAGCAAGGCAGATGTATATGTGGAGTGATCCACGGTCTAGATCATTCTAAGAGTGAGCAGTTAAGCACATTAGGGGGTTAGAACCACACATAGTGGCTGTAATAACAATAGGGAGCCTATGCAATTTATATATTTTGAGTTGTATTTTCAAAACTATTCATGTGCTTCACTTTTAGGATTAAACTTTAGACAAAGAAAAAATGCTGACAAGGTTTGGAGTCATACCACTAACCTGCCTCTTTTCAGAGTGTGCTTAAAACTTCCAGCTTCAAGCAGAAAGAGAGATGAATTCTTCATTGTCACAGCTACTGGCAAGAGAAGAAGTTGCAGATGATAAGCACCGGTCATTTATTCCTCTTGCAGACTTTGTAGGACTTAAAGTAAATCAAGGCCTGAACTCTACAAAGTTCAAACTTAAGTAGAGAATAGTTTTCAATATAGTAATACAAATTTTAAAAGTATGTGTATTTCTAATATAATTAGTAGTTTTACAGGGTCACAAATCTTGTTTTTCTTTTATTCTGCTGCATCATATTAATAATTCTTTCAGTTAGTTGCTGGTATGTCCAAATTGTCTTTTTTGGCAGTTGGTTTGAGACTTCTTTGCCAGTGCTCATTATCCCTGACAGAAAGCTGTGATAGTAGGAAGAGAATTCTCTATGCCAGTTTTGCACAGAAAGTCCAAGAAATAACCTTAGTGCAGAAAACAAAGCTTGGAATTAAAGTTTTTGTCAAGAGAAGTTTGCTCATAATTAATTCAACTCTTTGTTTTTTATGTTGGTGGTAGAGAAATATATAGAGTTGATGGTTAGGAAATGGTCAGACATGCAAACAAGAAATACCTTGTTGTACAGCCTGGTTATGTTTGTATTAACAGACATTGTCAGTCTTCTAAGCATTTCTGTTATGTTCTTATGTATTTCTTGTTGTCTGGAAAGATTAAAAATATGTTTACTAGTATCAGTTCATTTATGAAATACACTTTGTTTACCCATAAGCTCTTTAATGACAGCTCACCAGTATTTTGTAAGTGTTTACTGTTATCATTCAAAGGATTAGAAATTCATCTCGGGTGTTTAAAATAAGTAATATAATAAAAGTGCATTCTGGCTGCAAAATTCAGCCTTACTGTCTTGCAGGGTGGTCAGCCCTGCTACCTACTCAGAGCAGCTCCTTCCTTAAAGTACAGATTATGTCTCCTTATTACCTACCTGGAAACTCCCATCCGTCTGAGGCTGCTTAGCCAGGAACACATTTTAAGGAGGTAGTTCACCTGAGACAACGTGAGTAATTGAGTGTTCTGTGAGTGACTCCATTGTCAGCTGTCAACTTTATGTCATCTGCTTTCCTGGTTTATGCTTCCTGGAATGCAATTCACTATATTCAACGTATAATAAAAGATTTTATGATTGACCAAGATGCATATTTTTCTGCCAGCTTGTTTCTAAGTCATGTCATTGCTGTGACTCACTGAATATAATGATTCACATGCAATGAATTTAAGACAAATGGTTAAACCATTTGCTACCTCAAAGTAGGTGGCTACCCCATCAGAAGAGTGTTGTTTTCACAGCAGGAGTGGGAAACTTCCATGTGGAACAGCTCATGTGCTGCCATAATTTACAGTTTTCCAGCTGCTGTGCTACGTTGAACTGGTTCAGATGTTCATAAAACCTGGAAGTTCAGGAACTCCTTTGTGTGTGGTTCAGCCATCTCTGCTTCAGGGGCAACAGCTTCCAGAAGAAGGGGGGGAACAGCTTGGCAGAGTAACAAATTCCTCCATCTAAATATACCTAAATTTGAGTCAAGCCCAGGAGTTTCTGCTGCTCCAAAGAAGGCAGTTTGTGCTGTGTCCTTTAGAACTGTTCAGTAAGAATTCTCTGTGCTTTATAAGCACGTTACCTCTTGTTAGCATGTGTCTGGATTTGTAACTACAAAGTTCCAAGACTTTAGACTTGCAAATGTGTTGATACAATTAAGTCGCAGGAATTTTCATTAATCATTTTAATGCATCTCAATCAGATGTACATAGGATTCTTTTCATTCCATTGAACTTCAGTCCTCTGTGAAGCCATCTCAAACAGATGCAGATGAGATGTTTGGTTACAGATTAGTTTAAATAAACAGATGAGAGAGAGAGAGAGAGACGAAGAAGGGAAAATTCAATTCCAGAAACCTGCCAACATTAGAAAACACCTTATTCCTTTCTTGTCTCCGTTACAATCATGATAATGTAGGTTTTAGGTAACTATACTAAATGCACTAGTACAACTACTGTATGAGGGCACTGATAATCTCTAACTCATATCATGAGAGAATTCATCAGTTCAAATCTTAAATTCTACTCAGAATTTGCTATGTAGATTAGGCTGACCTTGTAAGCCACAAGTTTACATCCTTTCAGTAGTATGGGCTGTCTCTGTTGTCATGGCCATGTTTAATGTGGTACCAAGGCTCTTTTTAAACAGAAAAACAACCAGCAAATAACAAACTTAATCTCTTTTAGAAGCTTTTGCCTTTTTCCTTGCCTACTTGGAAAATTCTGCAACTTATGATTTCTGGTTTAATAACAACAATAGAGGTGAATAGAACTTTATAAATGACACCTGGCAGAAGTAATGACAAGATTTTAAATGATACTTATTGGAATTGGTCTTATGACCTTTTTCAAACCTGCATGTATATAGTTCATTCCTGTGGCCTTTTTGTTTTCTCTGTGATTGCTATGTATAAGAAGCCAAGCTGTGATCCCTGCTAATTATGTAGAAACCTACCCTTATTCAGTACAAATTAATGCATTATTTTTATTTATGATGCATTTGTATTCTCTCCCTTCAAATATTGCTTATTTTCTTTTTTTTAACAAGACCTAAGAGCTGATAAAGGGATGTTCATTGCTGCTGTTAGAAGTTGCTTTGTTTCTTCCTGTAATTCCATCCTGACTTGGCAATGCAGGCTCACAGTTATCATTTCATTTGACCTGTAAATCAATCTGTGTAACATGCAAAGCAGCCACGAATGCAAAAGAAATGAGAACAAAGTCATTAGAAAAGCATTTTATATGACACATTCCAAGGCTGTATTTGTGTGGTTCATTCCTTCCATGAGGAAACATTGAACTAGAGGCAGAATTGTAACACAAATAAATAAATAAACAGGAGAAATGAAGGAATAGAGTGAGACTGTTTATGTATATTTATGAAGAATGGAGGGATTTAAGAAGAACCTGATCTCTCAGCTTTGCAGCTTGGAATAAGGATCTGCGTGTCCTTTTCCCTTCTGGCCTGGACTTAAGAGCATGACATGGGTAAGTTGCTTTGCCTCTTGTCTTACTCTTCTAACTTAGCAAAGAATTTGAATAATATTGTGTTATCATAATACTTTGAGTGTTAAATTACATCTGGGTTTGCATTAATATTATGTTGAGAAACGTTTTTAAGGATGACTTCGTGCCTTAGATATATTTGATATGTACTGATGTTTAGCAATTGGTTATATGAAAAATAAATATCGTTGTTTCCTTTCCCAAATTCAGATCCTATGATTTATCGTTTTGACCAAAAATTCTAAGTACTGCAAGACATAATTGGAGGAGAGTTCCATTCTTTTTCTCTTTTCCATTGACATAGCAAGAGACATTGTGATTTAAATGCTTTTTAACATTTTGTCTCCTCTCACACACAGTGTGAATACCTCACCACTCTGAACACCTCAGCTCTCTGTTGCTTTATACTCAATCCTCATTATGAGGGTGTTTGTTTTTGTAGTCACACAGAGATAAGTATCTTTGGTCAAAAGTACTTGCACCCTATGACAGATCTGTCCAGACTTCTCTGGGGTTGCAGAGGGTGTCATTTGTGTCATACACTGTCCAAATGAGTTTCACTACTCTGAGTTCATAGATGGTCAGTACATGTGACAGAGCATCTGGATGTGGACAGGTGCACAAGGAGGTGTTCAAACGCACAGTGAGCTTGGACAACTCCACTAATTTAGAGTTTAGATACAGATTTTTTAATAAGTCAAATGAAGAGAGTATATTTTTGTGCTGCAGTTATTTCAAAAACCTCCTGGCCTTGAGTAGCTTTAAGAGAAAGCTTAGTTTCTTAAGCCTTTCTGCTATTCCTTTGCCCTTGGGCACTGCAGAACACCCCATCCTGCCTATGACTCATGCCAAACACCCAGCTGTCATCTTAACTCAGACCTTTGGTCACGCTTTTGTTACATCTCTGTTAAAGGCTCCTTTCTGCATAGTACCTTCCACACAATTAAAAAACCCTCTTTCAAGTTCCTGTTACCTCATAGCTGGAGCATTGCTCCTGTTCTGTGGCCTGGAAACGCCAAGCTGTGGAGTTAATGGGACCTGCTGAGTGGAAAGGACAAAGCCCTGGTCTCACATCTGTCTTCTAGGCCACAGCCTGGTACCTCTCTGTGGCCCAGCACTGCCCACAGAACTAGCACAGAGTTGAAACTTTGTATGCTGGAGACAATTAAGGCTTGGATCTGTCAGCATGACAAAATCAACTTGTGTAAGCTCACTATTTCCTGTGTGAAACAGGACAATTACATTTCAACATTGCTTTAAGGTTTGGGTGGAACATTTTGATGACCCAAGATAACATTTCAGAAATGTGGGTCTTCTCCATGCAAATAACTGGTCAAACTCTCTGACACCTTCCTGTTGTTTTATACAGTCATCTCCTACAAGTTCTGAATGTTTTGTCTGTGTGTCTACATGAACTGTGACTGCTTATAGGAGAAAAAGTACAAAAAGGCAGTATAGAGTTCTGATTCAAGACTGAAAGCAAACTCAATGCAGCAGCTTTTCCCCTTGTAACTTTACCTTTTGTTTCTTTCAAATTACTTGGAATAAAATATTGCCACCCCTCTTCTCTGAAGATAAGAGAAAAAGCATAATAAGAGAGGTACAAAATACCAGTTCTGAAGGTATAAAATACCAATTCTGAAAGCTTCTCTGAGGTGTCCACTTCTGGCCAAGGTGGAACCCAAAGCCAAGTTAAAATTCCCTTTGTTGAATTTCACTGAGGAATGAGGGATTGATATCCTTTGAATAAGCTGACCAGCTCCTTTGACTTGTGAAGGAGTTCTGGAGTAGTTCAGTAGAATGGTCACTTTGTTTTTTGCATTGAGTGGTAAAAGCTCGGAGTGCTATGGACAGCTCAAGACTCATCTGGCAATCTAAGAAGTGCAGAGTAGTTTCAAAACTTCTGGTTCTAATGCTGACCACAGGGACTTCAGGACATATATGTTGTGCTAAAATGTATTTGCCTGGGTGTCAGTTTGACTTCTTGTCAGCACGTGAACATTAAATTACATTTACATTGCAAGGCGACATATGAACTTGAGATATTTCTAACATGTAAACACTGAAAATTGTAGTCATTTATATTTAGATGTGGGAGTGTTTCTCTAGCATCTTAACTACTGCTTTGAGACTTAGACACACCCATTTAAAAATATTGGCTTTGACTTCTCATTGTTTAATTTATAAAAGGGACATGTGTTTTAAAAGGGCTTTAAAATCCTAGAATCAGGGAACCTCTATAATTATTAATCATTTAATTAATTCACCATTCATTTTAAATGCATTATTTAACAGTAAATCACCTTTTCCTCTTGTGTTGTCTACAAGTTAATTTACTGCCTTTGTTCATCTTGGAAGCCAGAGAACAGCCCTTGTCTTACAGTTAAGCCTCTCTGCAAATACGGAGTTGGGTTAGGGATGAAGATAGAGGAGTCAGGATGGAAGTGCCGAGTCCCACTGCCAAAGAGGATTTTTATTTTTTTTCCCTGGTTCCCTTCTACAGAATGATGGCACTAATAGTATATTTACGTTGTCTAGTGTCTTATACTTCTACCAGGTAACAGTAAGAGGATCTGAGATGAAAAAAATATTCTAGTTTTTGTAAAAAGGACCTTAAATTATGTACAAATTAAGCCCTGCCCTTTTTTGGCTCCCAGCCCAGGCACCATCTACAAAGGAGCAGGAACAGCAAAAGTATCTGAGCACATGTGAACATCTCTGCCTGAGAGTACCTGATGCCCTGGATTTACTAATTGTCCAGCAGTGACATCTCACCATCTTACCTGGACAGGAAGGACTGGGAGAACTCACATCCAGGATTCTACCAGGGGTACTTACTATTTCTTTAGCTGTTTTTGAAAACCTGAAAAGTTGGACTCTAACTTTTTATGGTAAGTAATTTGTGCATTTCTAATATTTGAAATGACTGTAGGGGAGCTAAGAGCAACTCACACTGCATGCACTGCCTGAGATGTAACTATGCTCATCATGCAGAATACATTAATAAATCAGAACAGCTCCTATAAAGTTAGAGAAAACAGAAAGACATTGATTCTGGAAAGAATTATTTTCTTAAAGAAGATTGTTTATGTTCAGAATTTGATAACAATTTTCTAATTTCACAAAGGAGTGCCATTAGTGCTTTTTAAGAAAGAGATTCCTAGAAAAAAACTTTTAATTTTTTAATACAACTTTTGGTTTACTTAAAATTTAAAGAAATAATAATTGCAAGTATTCAAATAAATACCATTTTTCAAATGTCTTTTTGTGGTGTATGTGGTAAATTTGACTTTAGTTCTCCTTAAAGGGTATAAAAAGATGCTTTTTCTCAGAAGATGAGGCAAAAGTATTTGATATGGCTCAAGACTACTATAGCATAGTCTGGAGATGCAAATTTATGTTTCCTTGCTTGAACAGGAGAGCATACTTGTTTTATTTTTACTGCATTAGTTCTAATTTAAATTTCGTTTGGAAACGTGGATTATTTTTTGGTTTTGAAATGTTGGGATATTTTTCAATATTAGGAGTTTTTATTTTCCACTGTTATGCTTAACTGACATTGGTGTTAAAACCATACAACAGCATGGAGAACATGGTACTTAGTTTCCTGTGTCTGAAATCTAAAAGCCAACATATAAAATATGAAAAATCTTGCAAATAATAATTATAAAAAAATAACTAAGCAATGACAAAAGTAGTCCATATTTTTGTGTGCTGTGGGCTGCATTTTCTGTTTCTTTCATGATTTTTTTTGTCACTCTAGAAGGGATAGAACTGCCAGTCATGCCCAGTTTCTGCATGATCTCTGCTGAAGTCTCAGTAAATTACTGAGTGCAAACTGTGCTTAACTGCCTGTGCCCAGCTTGGGGGCAGGTACTTCCTCTCCTCCGTGGGGGTGTGCTGTGAGAAAACTATGATAATCTGCAGGAATTGGGTCTATATTCATATATTAAACTGCAGACACCCAGTTTGGCTCCCACTTCATAGTGACTGGACTGATGGCAGATTTATTTCTTCTGGATTTCTATTTAGGACATAAGAGCTTAGATCCCAATGTGGAAAGGCCATGCACAGAATCAGGACAACAGGGGCTCCCTGTGTGGAAAAACTAAAAATTTATGATCATTTCAGTTACAGAATATGAGTGAATTTCTAAGGAGAAGTGATTATTGTAAACTAATTTTTAATCTGGAGCAGAATTGTTATCACAGAGTGAAACTCTAATCAGTTTTCACAAGTAGGTGAACTCACAGGGCAGATGGTTTCTCTCTTCTGCTCCTTTTCAGTTTAGCTGTATATAAATGCCCTAATGAGAGTATTATGGACCAGTTAGTGAGAACTGGGCAGAAAACTAAATGTATTTAGTGTGTAACCAGAAAAGCTTAAAATGGTAACAATTTTTTTTCATTGCTGAAGAACTGTAACCCAAACATGGGATAAAGTGAATTATAAAAGTAGAATGATCCTTTCTTATTTTCCTCATCTAATGTGTTGGTTTATTTTCCTGACTAGTAGGGTAACATCTCTTTGGCATTAATATATTGGAAATTAGACAGTTTTCAAGGATAAAATGTTTGATTAAACCAGGCATTCAAAAGTGTAATCATACCTGTTAAGGCCCAGTAATTAAAATGGTTCTAAAATCCTGTAATCTCTCTTCCTTTCTATATAATATGAAATTTATGGGTATGAGGAAAGGACTAATCTTTGTACATAAAAAAACCATTCGAGGTACGTAAAAAGCCCATCACCAAAATTACTAATTTATATATTTTAAACCTATTAATATAATAAAAGCAGTATAGTCATGAAAGAAGCATTGTAACCTGTAAGTTACTGAAATCACCCAGATCTCAAGAGTATTATGCAGGAATTTCCAAGAGATCTTCTCTGTTGCAGCCGTGATGCAAGAAGGACCCACAGAAGAGCTCCCCAGCAGCCAACCATGTGAGGACAGAGTGACTGAGCCTGCAGGGCTGCTGGTTCCCAGAGGCACAAAGGCAGTGGTGACAGGAGGGGGAGGCTACCTGGGATACAATCTGGGATGTGCCCTGGTCAGGTCAGGAATTGCTGTCGTTCTGTTTGATGTACAGAAACCGAAATGGGAAATTCCAAACGGAGCAGTTTTTTTCAAGGTATGTTGTGATTACACGTTTAACAGCACTGAAATAAGTGCTACTCCTTTTAAGCAGGTTATCAAGGATTTCTCTTAAGGATCTTTGGTTAAAACATTTACTGAAAAGCCTGTGAGGACAAGAAGTCATGTTAAAAGGTCCTCATGCTTAAGTAACTGAAAAGAGATGGCAAACAGAGTCCCAGGGGTCAGTGTTTGTCACCAGTGATATTTGGGAGGTGCCATTTAACACATTCTTAGTTCATCCCAGGAAAAAGTGAACAACCAAGTTTACTGCTCAGGGAAATTAATTCAAGGAAAAAGGTGAAAGCAGGACATGTCGGTCAATAAAAGTGATCACAAATGCAGAATGACTGCTGTGCAGAGACTGATTGAGGAAACTTGGATTTCCAGTCTGGGAGAGGTGACTTGGGAGTGGGAGAGCTCTGCAAAGTGAGTGGCATTGAGCTGGATGGGGACTGACTGTTCACTGTCCTTCCCAGTACAGGAAGGAAGGGCCACCAGGTGAAAGGAGGAGGAGTCAGCTCAGTACAAACAAAGGCACAAACAAAGCCTCGCCAAAAATTTACTTCCTTTGGAGATAACTAAATAGATAAGCTCAATTAGGCTTAAGAAATCTTATGAATGAAAACACTTAGAGACCAGAAGAGTATTCTGGGGGAAAGTGTCCCATGTGCTTGCCCTGTTCATGCTTTTCGCTGAGCACTCATTTATGAGCGCTGATTGCTTTTGAATCTTAACAATTCAGTTTGAGTTGGTGGACTGATGGAAATTTATATCTTCTAAAGGAGATTCAAGATCTCACAAATAATCTTCTAGAACAGGGGTTTTTTATAATTCAATTTAAAAAGAATAAACATTACAAAGTATAGATAAGTTACCTGGAAAATGAAACTGTGGAGTCGTAGTCAATAAAGTAGTAACTCACTTCAGAGAGCTGAGCCTTGATCAGTGATTTGGAGATTGCTAATATTGTTTATCCTGGTTAGATATTTTAGCATTGGGTGAAGGGTGGAGGTGTAAGTCAGTCGTGTTTGGGAAATACTTTGGCAACCTCAGAAGAAAAACGTTAGGAAGTAAAGACTGATTAGATTAGCTTTTATTATTATATCCAGCTATTTCTTTTGGGATTATTCTATCAGGTTCATTACAGTAAATTCAATAATATCTAATATTTTGAAATATCATTCTGAAAATGAAGATAATACATTTTAATTGATATCTATATGTATGTGGAGTACTATTAATATAGTATTACCTGGTATACAACATTTCAATACAATATTCTAACCTCAGCATAGCATTTGATACTGGATAGAGTGTGTGTTCAGTACAGTGCAGTGTTCAGTGATATACAGAATTTCATAAATACGATTACAATACACTAATGTACACTAATAAAATATTAAATGCATGTAGTGTGTACTGCTTTTTTAATCTTGTACAAAACTGTAATTAAAGTTCTCATACAGTGCACCTAAAATAAACCTTAGATGGACAAAGAGACATTTGTGAAGACAGCACAAATCACATCTCAGGGCAGCAACAGAAGATGGGTTTTCTTATTTGGTGCTTCCCTGGCAAACAGTTGAACCCTTGCTGCTGTGATTGATTGTCCCTAGGGCTTGATTCTCCAGCCCTCCAGCATATGCTGCTCCCATTCAAGTCAAACAAGTTTTGCCAGGACTCAGTGTGAAAATATGCATTTTAATCAAAGCAACAGGAGTCATGTCTGGTTTGCAAAAAGAACACTGACAAAATTCTTAGTCATGGATTTTTCACCCTGTTTATAATGTTTTATTTAATTCTAGTTAAATACTGTGAAAAGTAGCTCAGAATACATTTTGATTTTGTATAATACCCATAGTTAATATAATTCTGTAGAGAATGTAAGGAGCTCCACCTGTAAAAAATTTGTTTTCTACCAGTCAACAATTCATTCTTTTCTCATTTTACAGGGTGATGTGAGGGATTATGATGCAGTGTTCAGAGCATGTGAAGGGGTTGACTGTGTTTTCCATGTGGCTGCATGTGGAATGTCAGGATTGCAACAAGCAAGTACCATTTTCCTAACCTTTCCTTTTGTTACTTTTGAGAAAGAAAAAACTGTTTGCATGTAGCAAAGAATGTAATTCTATGATATTTATGTCAGACAGAAGTTATAAAGGTCAGGAGTTAGTTACAAAGGTCAAGTCATCCATAAAGGCAACAAGGGAGATAGTCCTTAAATAATAAATGTCAAAGCATAAAACTAATGCACTACAAAATATTTTAGAAAAATGAGATCTTAGTTTTAAGATCTTGGATAAGAAGGCATGTTTTTTTTTTACTCTGACCTGAAGAAGTGTAACAGTATTGCTGTAGGACTAATGGTGATGCATTTTCTTGTGTATTCAGTCATGAGGAGACAGACCAATAGATCAGTGTGTTATGATGCATAACAGTGATATTCACAGAGGCTGTTATCAAAAAAGGCATAAAACTGCTAATTTATTTCTAGGAACAGGACAAATTGACACTGGAACAAGGATTTGTGAAAGCTTTCAGGGAGCAGAACTCCCACCTGTAATTACCGTTTCTCTATCATGGATTATCTGAGGGGTGACAAAATACTGAAGTATTTTAATTCCCTTTTAGATGCATTTTATCTTTAATTTTTCAACTGAACAAGACAAAACTGCTAGACATCACTGTCAGACAGAGAAATGTCACACACACATATATCACAGAAAGGCCTCAGCTCTTCTAGATCTGGCTGTTGTAACAGTCATGTTGTGAATGTGACCTGTTTGATTAATTAAATCTTGTGCAAACTCTATTTCTAGCTTCAAAAGAAAGATCAGATTGAATCCATAAATGTTGGAGGCACAAAAATAATAATTGATGGTAGGTACCTAGATTTTCTTTCCTTGCATCTTATCTAAACCATGAATTCCAAATGGATGTTTCCTGTAAAGAGGAGGCAGAAAAATGAGGCTTTTCTCTCCCTGCTTTCAGAGTATAATGTAAAACCAGATCAGCTGTGCAGCTCCCATTAAAGCTGGTAGATTTGCCACTGATTTGAACTGGAGATTGATTTTCAACCTGAACTTCATGCTTTGGCAGTCCAACTAAAACTCTACCCCGTGTATTGGGTATTTTTTCCCTTTGCTATGTAGTGAAGAAGTGTTACACTCTTTCCTCATGGAAATAACATGAGAGAAGCTGTGCTGTTTGGTGTGCTATAAACATTTGGTAACACATGCCACAGATGTGTAAGTATTTTTAGCTAATAATGCCACATTCATATAGAAAACTTTCTATCCTTTCTTCTTATCTGTGATCACTTTTTATTATATATTGATTTTTAACTACTGGAAAATGCCAGTAGATTTTTTTCTGTATATTGAATTCCAGGAAGAACATTTCCAAGTGTAGTGTAAATACCAAAACTACTTTCTCCTTGTTTTTCCCTGAAAAACAAAATGGGGAAAAAAATCAAAAAGTAAAATTGCAAAAGCTATTTTTATTTAGACTGATTGTCTAAATTAGCTGGCTGTGTGTTATTACTGAAAATGGCAGAAATGGAACAGTAGGGAAGTAAAATTTTAAATGAGTTAGAAGGGGGAAGTTGCCGCACATTCCCTTCTTCCTACCTCAACCTCCAAACCCACAGAAACGTGTCATGTCAAATTTCCATAGGCTCCTAGCAAAACAAGAGTCTGGGAGGAGCACGAACCTGTTCATCTACATTGTAATAATAGATGTTATTATTGTATTTTGTTCCAAATATTTACAATACAATAATTACATTCATTATTTTCAAAATAAACCAGCTGGACAGGTGGCTCTAGATTCAAGAACTTCCTGGCCTTGAATATTAATTCACTTAAATTTGAAGAAATATTGAATATTGTTAAGAGAAAAGGAAATTTTTGCTATTCGAGTTTGCAATGACATATATGCAGCAGAATTTAGCTCTAATATCTTAACACAAGAGTAGAATCCATAATTAAGGCTTTGTTTTGTAACTAACATTAACTTCATTTGCATTTAAAGCACTATTGATTATACACTAACAGTGTATGTTTCCTGCTAACACGTCATTTGTCACTTATGAACCAACTGTGACAAGGGCAGTTTTGTGGCATCTGGAGAGAGCTGGCACATGTTTGTGTGTGACTTTATGTACCTTTATGTTTGACCACACAAATGTTCTTACCCATCTCCTTTTTATTCCATTTGTAAAATGAGCATTTGTTAAGAAGTGTTTCTGAAGGAGGAATATTTCCCCTATCAAGATTCCTCTCTCCAGCTGATGACTGCAATCCAATGGTGATATGATTAATTGCCTAATCATAAAATATTTACTAACCACAATATTTCCAAGGCAGATATTTGGGCTGAAAAATTCCAGCTGAATGAAAGCTATTGTGTTAAATTATAAGTTAACGTTAAAATATTACTTTTTTCTATAAACTTAATGTCTCTTTTCAGAAAGTAAAGCTGCAGTTCAAGTTATTTCTCACTATTTTTGTTTAAAATAATTTATTTTGTATTTTATTGTAGTCTGCAAACAAAGAAACGTCCCTAGACTGATATATACCAGTACAGTGAATGTGGTGTTTGGAGGGAATCCCATTGAAGAAGGAGATGAAGAAACTGTGCCATATTTTCCACTGGAAAAGGTACTTTGTTCATGTGATGGTGAAGTGTTTACTGTGCTCAGAAGGGTAGATTGTGTGAAAGCTGTTCTGAGGGCAGATGCTGGTTTACTGTAGATCACATCAAATTCCATTAAATCATTTTTCATTAATATAAAATGACCCATGATCAATGAAGAAATAATCAAATCACAGTGTCTTTAATCTGCTCTAACTAGACAGATATGAGTTGATAAAACACCTAAATGTGACCAAGAAAAGTGGAATGTGACTGAGAATTAACAAATCTTCCATGGTGGGATTTGAGGTATATTTTTCCAATATAAAGTGTGGCAGAACAGAATTCAACAGAAAGATAAATACCCCTGTGTGGATAGAGAATCACTAAACCAGTAAGTGCTGTGTCCAGAACCCCAAGCTGAACACACTTGGGTGCAATTTTTAAAGCCAACAGCAAAAGATATTATTTGGGAAAGAATTATTTACAACTTCACAAATACCTTCAATAAAAAATGGAAACATTATTTGGACAGTCTGAATTTTCAGTCTCATATTTAACTTCTAAAAAAACTTTTTTCAATACAAAATGGATAATTTGGAAAAATATCTGTCCCACTAGAATTTGGCTTGGTAGTAATTGTTTCACTACATCCAGCACAAAAAGTGAGTTAAGTAAACTCCAGTAGACTTAAATTCACTCTGAAGCTAAACTTGTGCCACTAAAATGAAAGCCTGATAAATTTAATATATTTGATAAATCTTGTTATTTCTAGTTTTGTTTTGCTCAGCTGATATCTATGAGTTGGCTAGATTGAAGTGTTATCAGTCATAAACAGTAAGTTTGCCTTTACAAGTGCAATAATGTGATTAAAATTATCATATTCTGCCTTTCTTTGTAGCAATTTAGTCATTATTCTAGAACCAAGACAATTGCAGACCAAATGGTTCTTGCTGCTAATGGAACTTTACTCAAAGGTACATACAAAGCATTTGGGGTTTTCCTATCATGAGTAGTGCTAATGGGTATTTTTTTCCCTGATTGCTCATTTATCAGTAAACAGTACACTTCAACTGAAATAAAGATTTATTTTGTTTGATTCTGCTCTTCCCTTTGGTGGATAATTAGCTTTGTCTGTATGCCCTGACAGATATGAGATTATTTGCAAACAATAGATGGGAGAATTGAGAATATTTAACCTTACTTCTTCAAATCATCTCAAAAGTTTACCAAATGTTTCCAAAGGTTTCTCAAAATGTTACAACAAATACAGGATTTGTGCTTTCAATCCCCTTTCAGTCTATCACTTAGAGCTTCTCTGATAATCCCAATCTCTAAACACTGTCCAATGGGTCACTCTTATAATCCCAAAGGGTTGCAGTTCTTAAACAGACTGGCAATATCAAGTGACTTCTAAAGTGGCACCTGCATGAATAGCTGTGTCTAAAAATCTATCTTTACAGGGCAAGGGAAATATTTATCTTTGCTTTTAGATACCTGTTTTGCTATTCCTACTGATTTCTCTTAAATGACAAGTTGGCAAACATAAATCATGTGGGGATTCAATTTTAGCATCCTTGATTAACTCCTGAGCAAATGCCTAGCACCTGTTACTCTTGGCCTTATAAAAGGTGCCATCCTGCCTGTTCTCAGGAGTCAGAGGAGTCTA
Organism: Serilophus lunatus; assembly: GCA_013399895.1. Classification (NCBI taxonomy): domain Eukaryota; kingdom Metazoa; phylum Chordata; class Aves; order Passeriformes; family Eurylaimidae; genus Serilophus; species Serilophus lunatus. The sequence goes on along the minus strand of VXBA01004441.1, from coordinate 50,513 downwards.
CTTACTGATTCACATATCAAATTTAAAATATACATTTTGATTTAAAATATTCAAATGCATTTGAAAGCCTCTGTTTAGGAGACCTCTTCCATTCCTTTGTGGGGCCCTTGAGCTGCAAGCAAGCCAGGTGTCTGGATATAGCAAACTGAATGATCTGCTTCCAGCATTGCATGTGTCTACAGTGATGGAACAATGCAAGTTGTAAACTTGTCTCTTTAATAAATAGCAAAAACCAATCAAACAGGAGGAAACTTTTGTTTCCCTGTTCCTATTCAAACCTCCCTGTGTGATTTGGATTTTCAGACTGCTAAACTCAGGTCCTTCCCTGCTACAGAGTCCAATTTTATACAGAAATGAAACCGAGTTCCTATGAAACCAAATCACACAGAATGGTCAGGCCGAGTGTATATTCAGTGTATGTCAGCCACATGTTGGTCCCTAAACTGTCTAGAAGTCACATGTTGTTCTCTCTCCCAGGAGGGGACAAGCTCCACACCTGTGTGCTTCGCCCACCCGGCATCTACGGACCAGAAGAGCAGCAGCTCCTGCCACGAGTAGCCGTATGTGTTTTGTAGTCAGCTCTGGAGGACACCACAGTAGTTGTAAGGCCATAACACAAGTGGAAGTACCTTGATTGCAGTTCTTAACCATTGCTCCAGGAAGACTGTTGTGAAAGCTCAGTGACAGGTGATGTGATGCAGGGCAACAAACAGCAACTGTGCACTGCAGACATGGCCAGGATCATGTTGCAGTGAAAAGAAGAGAATCCAAGGCTGAAATGCCATGGTAGAAGAACTAGGTTTGCATCCATGATCATCTAATAGAAATATTCTCTTTTAAATATGCACTTTAGTTTCTGCTGAACACTATAATGTCATTATATTGTGCTATTGCCTATCAGTGCAACAGTCTTTGATTTATAAAACCATCGAGTAGTTGGGTTTTTTCTTGTGACACATTTCTTGTGCTCTAATTGTACACAAATACAGCAAATTCTAAGTATTTGGACTGAGACAAAGTTAATGTTATACTGCATCATAAAGGATAACATAGTTATCTCATGTTTTCTATTTCTACAGATAAATATCCAGCGGAGACTTTTGAACTTCAAGTTTGGGAATCGTGAAGTTCAGATGAACTGGGTTCACATAGGAAATCTAGTGCAAGCTCACTTACTGGCTGCTGAGGCTCTCACCTCTGAGAAGGGTTATGTAGCTGTAAGTAAACAATATAATCATTGTGTCCCAGTAGCTTTAGCTCTTAAATAGGTTTAATTTCTCATGTTTTGAGATCAAAGAGTCTCCAAAAAGTCATGTGCTATATTCTCAAAAACAGTGGCTCCATAAGCTCTCAGACAGTGCAAATGCAAATACATTTGGCTAATATTTTGATGATCTTTTTTTCTGGTTGGAAAATATATGATTTCCTGGTTTATTGGAGGAAACAGTATTTTTAACTAGCTTAGTATATTCATCATCACACAAATCTATATATCCTATTATTCATTTGAAAATAGATTCTGATCCTAAATGTATAATATTTAGAATAACCACTCTGAGTCATTCCAGCTTCAGAGCTGAAAATTCAAAAAAGAGATGTACCAAACTGATCATTTTAAAAGGTTTTTCTTCTACTGGTCATAATTACAACAGCAATCTGAGGACTGCAAAACATTACAGAACTGACAGTGTTGCAGCAGCTGCTGCATTCGCAGCTCCTGAAGGCTCCAGATTGATTTACAGTGGCAGGTGAACATCTGTGTTCATCACATGGAGCTGTTTTAGACTGATGTAATTCCCAAAGTCCCAAGGTTTGCTTGGATGCTCAGGTGTTCCAAGTGCTCACAGGTGGAGAGACCCCTCATCCAGAGCACAGCTGGGTTACTGCTGAGTGAAATGAAGCTCTGATCTGCATTGCACTGTGGTTAATCATGCTGAGCTCTACTGCCACTATGGGCTTACCCAAAAGTATGAGATATGTTTGAGACCACTGTGAAGCGCAGGGCAGGCAGTTTGCTGAGCTGCTGTGTGCATATTCACTGTGTTCATGCTGCTGTGTTACTCACAAAATCGAGACAGATGGGCAGGTATGAGAGAGAAAGAAAATGCCATCCTACACAAAGTGTTTTTCTAACTGTTTTTCTCTGCTTCTTTAACAGAGTGGTCAGGCATATTACATCCATGATGGGGAAAATGTGATTTTCTCGGAGTGGATCATGCCTTTGGTATGTACTGCACACTCCTTCAGCTCCAGTTCACCACCTGGGCGCTGCTCCTGCTCACTAAGAGGCCATAAAAGAAGTTCAGGGCACATTAATTACTGAATTACTTAATATTAAACTCAATCTTGTTCTCCCTACATATACCAAAGTTCCACTGGCTTTAATGGAATTTTGAATACGCATAACTGTGGAATTTGGCCTTACTGTTTTAAGATAACTTAGACAAGAGGTACAAAATCTGCTACAGAACTGCAAACTCACAGTGCATGACAAATTCTGCCATTGGCATCTCTCAGGATTCTTAGAGCCATTGCTCTTCTCTGTCCTGCCATCAGCTGCAGCACAGAAGGGAATCCCATCCAGAGTCTCATCTTAGAAGCTAAAAGAGACAACATTATATAATATAAACACCAGGCTGGGATTTTAGGAGCATGCCAAAGTTTTGATCCTACAATGCCAACACAGAGAATTCCTCTGGGAAGATTACTGATGGGCCTGTATTTAACTAATTCTAGTCTGGATCACTTGCCCCTTGGAAATAACCTGGTTTCCCCTTTGCTATCCAATTGCAGTTGAAGGCTGGGAGGTGGGCACCAAAGAATGAGTAGTGGGTTTCAATTGCATTTCTTAACTACCAGTATTGATAGGAGGAGTAGCTGGAAAAAAGTTTGGATACATGTTTTATCAACATTCTTTTTTTTTTTTTCGCATTTTCATGCTTCATTGACACCCACAGTTTGGTACAAGTTCTCTGTTACTCTTTCCTTTTTATTCCCTTTCTAGTTTGAAAAATTAGGCTACAGGAAACCCTGGATACATATTCCTGTTGTCCTGGTTCATATAGCAGGTAAAAAAGAAAATCCTTATTATTGTGGAGTTGGGTTTTTTTATTCCTATAAAGCTACCATAGTGGTTTTATAATTTGCAGGAACACAAATTGTAGGAATTATGTAACTTAACATTAGTCTAATTACTAATAATCACTTAATTAAGAATAATCACATTAATTACTACATAAATTTTAAAGGCTATTCATAAAATTATCTCATACTTTATAAATGAAACCCTGTCTTCTAACATCTTAATTGCACCTCTGATATCAGTAGGAGTTATGGGATGTGCAATGTCGGCATTGTCTCTATTTACTATTGAACAGGCGTCTCATTAAGTAATTTTCTGTTTCACAGCCACTGTGATGGAATATCTGCACCTGATACTAAAGCCAGTTTTTAGCTTTACACCTTTCCTGACAAGGAATGAGGTAAATATATAAAAAGAGAGAAAGTTCATGTATTTCTAACCAAAACTCTCTCATGAAGTACGGGATATACTCTGGGGATGCAGATGGGATCTCTGCATCAGAGCTCTGTTTTCTGATCTGTTCTGTTTCAATTGTATCATTGCTGATATATTTTCATCCAAGTTGTAGAAAATCAGATATTAAAGTCACTTTCTAACTGTCCTTTTGGATTTTAGGTGTGGAACATTACTGTCACTCACACTTTCCGAATAGACAAGGCACGAAATCAACTTGGTTACAAACCAAAGAAATTCTCATTTGCTGATTCTGTGGATCATTATCTAAAAACAAGACCTACTTGCCAAGAAGATCACACATTCCTTAAAATGGTGTTTGGTTTTGGCATTATATTAAGTTTGATCATTCTTTCTTTCTTCTAAAATCAAATAATTCCCCTTTTTCCAGGAAACCTCATTTTGTTTCTGAGTATTAATGATCTGTCCACAGGACATTCCTCAGCCACTATGGAGACCTCTGATCTCATTAAGAAAGGGGGAAAAAATCAAACAAAAAACAACCACAAAAAGGAAAACATGGAACACATCAGGAAATGTTCCCCAGGAACAACCCAATGTCACAAATAAAAGGAGTTCACCACTAACAGGTGCAGGAATAGTTTCAATGGGTCTTCATTAATTGATTGCTTCATGCTGAGAGGGATTTTCTAAAAATGATAATACAGGAGGGTGAGAAGTTGGAAGATGAGGAGCCATTGTAGAACTGCAGTGCTGTAACAAGTCCGATAGCTCCAATGAAGAAAAGGATGACTAAAAAATTCTGATGAAGCTGCTGCTACAGCTACTGTCTGTAACTCAGGAATGACAGAGCTCTGGAAAATAGAACAAAAATATGGAAAGTAAATATTGATAAGTAACAGGTGGCGAGAGGACTGAAAATCATATTTATGTAAAATAATTTTATTGTTCAAAATCTTTGTAAAAATGTAATAAATAATGTGTGTTTGTAAGTCAAATAATGTACATTCAGAGCAATAATAAATAATAACTGAACCAAATACTGGTTTTAAGGAGCTTGTGGGAAGGGGCAGGAAGGACACTTATGATCTTGGAGTTCAGCAAGGTGTTACTGCTCCCTGGAGTCATGTTATCATAACCCTGTGCTGGCACACGTTGTGCATTCAGGGAATTGCCATGTTGGGGTGAGCGGCCAAACCAAGCACCAAGACATGAGTGAGAATCCAACCTCTTTTCCCCCTTCTTAAGACTTTCATTTGTTGCTTCTTGGGTTGCACCACATGATCTGCACATGCTACATGTGTGTTATATGGACATACCAAGTGTAGACCAGATGAATCTTCATGAGGTTGCAAGGTTTTTCTCAGGAACCAGCTTTGCTCTGAGCAAGGAGCAGCTTCTCCTCTTTACACTCCACATGGACTGGGAGAACTGGATTCGCCAGAGTAGGTCACAGAAGAGAGGGATAGAAAAGCTCTGACATATGATTATCTCTTCTCTCCCTGTGGAGTCCCAGTATTTCAGTCTTGTCACACCAAACCTCTGATTCGTTATGTCAGGTAAGATACTTTTTACATCACTGCTATAACAGCACTGATTAACACTAATTGGCTTTGTCCCATTGATTTGTCATTCTTACAGATGCAGTATTTGAAGTTTTAAGACAACTCTCAGTACCAGTTGGGAATAGCCAGCTGTCTCATTTCTGTGGGTCCTTACCAAGTCCCAGTTTAAGCAACTCTTGTCTGAGTTACTTCTGCTCTAACATAACTGCAGTGTGTCTTTAAATGATTAAAATTTAATGTGAAATTCAGACATGGCAAAGCTGTAGCAGAAGACGTAAATGTGTTCAAAGCTTAATTTTTGCCTGGAATGGGTAACTCTGAAATTCTGCAGCTCCTGACCCATTTCCCATCCTTAAATGACCATAGGGACCCACTGCCACCTCAGGAGGACAGGGACCTTAGTGCCTATTTGTTTATGATTATTTCCTCCACTTTGGGAATTCCTGCTGTTTCGCAGGTGTCTCCGATGATCTGCATCTCTCTGAGCCATGTCCTGCCACCAACTGTCCAAACGATGAGCAGAAAGTCTTTTTTTTCCCCTCAACAACCAGTTCAACAGGTGGACAGTTCTCAGTGTGGACGGAGCCCTCGCCAAGAGGATGCTTTGGTGAAGTCACTCGGAGGTAAGAGCCACCCCAGGATGCTGTGGGATGAGAACACCCCGGGGAGGTTGTGCGGTCCCAGAGATGCTGCCGGGGGTGCGGTGGGACCCCGGGGGTGCGGTGGGACCCCGAGGGTGCGGTGGCCGGACCCGCGGCCCCCGGGACGGGCAACGGGCGCTCCCCGAGGGACACGGCCCGAGGCCCGGCGGGGTGAGCGCTCCGCTCCCGGAGCACAAGTCCCTGCGCTGCCGCCCCGGCCGATTTGCAAGTGAGATGCAGAGAGTCCCGGCGGGGCTCGGGCGGCTTTGAATCTTTAATTGCGGCCGGGGCAGGGGTGTTGGCGGATGGGGCAGTCGGGAGCCACAGCCTCCGAATGCCCTGACTGCCAGTGATGAACCCACGGATGGGCGAGAACCTCCACGTTCCGGAAATAAGTGATTCACTATTACTTTTTTTCTTAATACACTCATTTCTTAAAGCACTCCTTTCGGTAATATAGTATAGTTTTAGTCTTGTTTTCTAATGCACCTTCTAAAGTTATAGCCGGGAGCAGGCATTCCTCTTCCCTTCTGAAATCTTCATCTATCTCAGCTCCATCACTGCCAATGATAACAACACAACATATTCTTAATTTATGTCCAGCTGCTGCTTCTTAGAAAGGAGAGGGAAATACTTCTCTTAGATGTCTGACTTTGCCATAAACTGGGGATGAATGGAAGAGGCATAGAAGTCTTTTTTTCTGCTCTAGGGGACATATTTGGCTTCTGTTCTGCCTGGCCCTGCTTGCTTGGTTTTTAAGCACAGAAACTAAAATGCAATTTGTTCATCTTTAGAGTTTTTCTGAAAGTTCAAGAGTTCAAATTCAGGTATGACCCCTATAGCACATCTGGCCTCTAAAGTCATCTTTGAGTTGTGACACAGACCAGGATGAACTATACTGAGATCAGACTATTTCACACAGCCAGTGATTTCTCTTCTGCTAATAAAAAAATTAGGATCTGTACCATTATTCTAATTTTGACCCATTTGTGGAAAACATTTGAAGTTGTGTTCTATGAGTTAGGCAATTTTTAAATTCTTTTTTAATTTTTTTGTTTGTTTTTATTATTCTGCATGCCATTTGCAAATAAATACTTAGCCCAAAACATGTAACTTTTGTTATTCATTTTCAGGATACTCTGTCTAAAATATTATATGGATATGCGAAATATTTGTAAAACTCCAAATGGAACAGAAATGCTGGAGCACTGAATAATAACAATATGAGAGCTGTGGTGACAGGAGGTGGTGGCTATTTTGGATACATGCTGGGATGTGCTCTTGCCAGGACAGGAGCTTTCGTTGTTCTCTATGACATACACAAGCCTATATGGGAAATTCCCAGGAGAGTGGTGTGTGTCCAGGTATGATAAATATTTTCCCAACAGTCAAAGCTAGTTCATTTGGCTTTCCATAACGTCTTACTAGTTTTCACAGAATCCAAATACTTAATTGCCAATTATTTCAAATTTCAATAAACTTTTTACCAGTGTGAATATCCCACATGATTTTTGGTGGGCAGATTTCAGTATATCTGAAATAAGGAAAACAGTGAAATCTGTAACTTGTAGCACAGAGCAGTTCTGCTCCGTACTCCTCAGGACCTTCCCCTCATCCGTGACTCAGTTTAATCACATGTAGAATGAACACAGGACTATTGTTAAGCTTACTGAATGTCTTTAAAATCATTTGGGTTCTATTGAAGAAAATAGGATTATCAGCAAGTACTAAAATGGGCCCAGTTTTCAATCCCAGGATGTACAACAAGTACAATTGTATATATGCATTTTATATATGGATTCCCTCAGTGCTAACCCACTGTATGACAAATGCTCACCTGCAGCTTGGATTTCAAGTTCAAATATCTTTTCTTATGTATTATAGGCAGATCTCAGAAATTACAGAGCCATTCTTGCAGCCTGTAGAGGGGCTGACTGTGTGTTCCATGTAGCTTCCTATGGAATGTCAGGAAAAGAGCAAGTGAGTCCAAATAGTTTTGGGGTTTTTCTGTGTGAGAGTGAGAATGAGAGACTTGGTGTAGTAATACTGCACGATAGATTTTCTCTCTTTATGTTGCCCTGGAGTTTTGCTAAATTTCTCTGTGCAAACTGGAGTGGCAGCTGAAGCAGGCTGCTTGCAAAATGATCTCCTCTCCATTGGAGGCTCCCCCAGCACCCTGGGAGGGTGTTTGAGATGGAAGTGGCATTGAAGTGCTCTGAAACAGTGTGAAGACAAAGGGAAAGACAAGGGAGGCTGGTTCTGTCCAAACCCCTAATCCTTCCCTAAACCTTCACAAGGAACTCCTCTGTGTAAGGTCACTGGGAGGAATAAAACCTGAACTAAACTACAAATTATTTTATATATCTAAATTATAACAACCACTGTATTTCAAGTCAAGGCAACAAGCTGTAAGGATGTACTCTGAGTCACAATTTCTATGATTAGAGTTACAAATGCACACACACCTTTCTTACTTTACCCAATAAAAGGAACTTCAGTAATTACCCTGTCTGGATAGAACAGCTCCTTCACAGCTATTTGCCACTGAACAGTGAATAATGGGAATTGCTCTGGGCAGAGGCAACTGATCACTGAAATGCTACTGAAAAACAGATGTTTAGGACACTGCTGCAATATGGATAATAACAGGACATGTATTCTTGGATTCTCTTTGCCTCAAGCAGACTAGTCTGCAAAAATACAAGAAACATACAGGCACAGTTTAAAAATAATGATTTGACTTCTTGAAGCTGGAAACAACAGTCTAAATGACCTTTTTTATAATCAAAACACTAAATTAATTATCTTTATTTGGGGACATTTATAACATCCCCATATTGAATTTAATATGTATTCAAAAATGCACACTTTTTTTCTTTTCCTAGTGGCACAAAGAACAGATTGAAATTATAAACATTAATGGAACAAGATTCATCATTGAGGGTACGTATCTAACTGTGCCACTGGGCATTAATACAGCATATCAGATATCATATACCATTTAGAGAAAGCCAGTTGGTGGTTTTCTTGTGACCAAATTCTTTATATTGTTGGCAGAAGATGAGGAAACATGTCATTGCTTTTTGTGCTCCATTCTACCACAGGGTGCGATATGACAGCCAGCACTTTAGCTCAACTACTCCAGCATTTTGTAACCTTGCTTGCCCTGATGTCAGAATATTTATCCATATAAGGAGTTGACTAATTCCATGTGGATTTTGTAGCAGGAAACCTCACTGCTAATAGCTTGTGCATAGGCAGCGGGCAGCCAGCCTTGAGCAGCACTTTAAGCACCTGCCTGGCCCAAACTGACACCCACCTCAGGAGGCTGGAGCCCTCCCAGAGGCAGTGCTGGCTCACAGCACCCAGCACAGGATGCGCCAGAGAGCAAAGCACTTGGCTCTACACTGATGTCTTCCCTTAAAATATGGTTTGCATTTCAACTCACCCAATCATAAAATGGAAGGACTTTCTCATACAGACATTTTTCTCCATATTGTTTCACTTTCCACTAAAGTAATTTACTTTGTCCATTGCTGCAGCCTGCAAACATCAAAACATCCCTCGGCTGATCTACACCAGTACAGTAAATGTGGTGTTTGGAGGGCTTCCTATTGAAGATGGGGATGAGGAAACTGTGCCATATTTTCCAATTGACAAGGTATTTTGGTTGTATCGTACTTTCAAGTTTCCTCTTTATTTTCCTGTTTCTGAAAAAGCCTGGAATTTTTCAGATGCCAGAATCCAGGCACAAGAAACGCCAGGTTGGATGAGAGTTTGAGCAACCTGGTCTGGTGGAAGGTGTCCCTGCCCACGGCAGGGGGGTTGGAATGAGATGATCTCTGAGGTTCTCAAACCATTCTATGATTCTGTGAAAGAAGAAAGAAAACTCTTTATACTTTTTGTATCTGCCATTCACAGCCTTGACACATCATTTTTCTGTACCTCACAGTATATACTTCTTTGTTTCCTACTAAGGCCTTAACTCATACAGTCTCCCATTAACATCAAGGAAATTTTACCTGGACATAAGGGTGGTGTATGGCTTGGTGCCTCTTTAGCTATTTACCTACGTGATTTTGCTGTTTCTCCCCTACTGAAGATGACATATATTCAATGCAGAGCTGACCTGGAAAAGCAGGCTATTTTTATATGGGTTTATTGCATTTAATTAAAAAGGAGAAAATACTTCTGTGTGCTCTGCATACATAGTTGTTTTTTGTGTCCCTCCTCTCTACAGCAAGTACTTCACAGTCTTTCAAGAAGTAGAGATGGAGAGAAAATATTCAATAGTATTTTTAATAATATTTCAAATAATATTTTCTCTGGGACAGCGCCATATGGAAGTGAACAGGATATTTCAGACAAAATGTGTCTTCAAAACGTGGCTTTTGACTTTTCCGTTACCTGAGGAAGAAATCCAGATTACAGAGTAGTGATCAATTACATTCCTGGCAGAATTCAAAGTATACATATATTTATTGCTTCTCAAATGTGCTGAAATTAATTAACCAGATTTGCATAAACTAGAATGCTCCCTTACCTAAACAATATGTATATGTTTTACCCTAAACCTAACACTCCGTGGCTTCTGTATTTTGAGGTATTTGTTGCCATCTGCTAAGTAAAAGCTAACAGAGAGGAGATGCCCCTCTGCCCTCTCATTCCAAGAACAGATACAAATATATTTGCTTTTTCCCTGTAGCTCGTTGATCATTATTCCAGAACCAAATCAATTGCAGAACAAATGGTACTAGCAGCTAATGGAACTCGACTAGAAGGTACTTTTGTCTGAGCATGAATTCATAGTAGAATTCACTTCTTCTCTTCTTAGTCCTCCTCAACATCCTGTGTCCTGTATCAGTCCTTTGTCCAGCAGTTATGAAATTAAGTTACCAACCCCCCTCTCACAAACTGAAGCATTTTCACTTAAAAATTATTTTAAATTGTTTTTAAGTTCCCACAATGTCTATAAAATGTTTCATGGTAGCAATCAGTTCAGTATGTTAATGAAAAATATTAAGACAGGTATAAATTAAACAAAACCAAGTGTTCATTGTCACTGTGTTATGCAATAGAAGTAAAACATGAGGGTTGATCAAATTGTTACACTCCCCACACACCCTCAAGTTATATATTAAAATCTGAAGCAGCCACCTGATACTACAGCCTGGAATTATTTATTAGGGCTTCCCAAAGTTTTCCATGTTGAGGAAGCCAGTTATACACTTGAGTACTTAAGCTCAGCTGTGAGATACTATAACTGCCAGTGCAAAACAAATTAATGTAAAGTGCAACATGATTCTATGTGACCAAATGATACTGAGCTAATTTTAGCTTAGACAACTTACAGAAAAAGACTCTCTTCACTTGATACTTGCAGAGGGCTATAAGAGAGAGAGAGAGAGTCACTGATGGGCATTTCAGCCCAATAGAATTATTTTGTTTAAGAAATAAAGTTTTGAGTTTGGCTTTTTTTTTCCTTATTTCCTTGGCAGTTCTTCACATCAAAACCTCTCTTAATTTTAGGGCCAAAAAACAGTTCTGCATTTGTCCATGGAATTAGAAGCACTCAGTGTTCCAAACAAACTATTTTGATACTGTGCCATAGCAGGATTGAGTATTTGCCATAGCAAGATTGAGTATTTTACATGTTTTCAAGTACTATTACGAACAGTTATTAGCAGATGATGAACCAGCCAACTGATAATACTTGGGAAGTGATTTTTACAATCCCACTGAAACTGTCAAGAGCAGCCCCATCTCTCAGCTCTAGAGGGAGCCGTGCCTGCTGTTGCAAGAACCTTTCTGCTCCACCTCGTACTGATAGTGAGTCACTGACTCCCACCAACAATTTTGGGTGAGCTCATTTGGTTTCACTCCACTTTGCAACTTATTTTTGAATAACGTGTTCCCTTCACCAAACTCATCACCACAGCTGGCACATTCCTTCACTGCTCTGGCACGGAGACAAGGGACTGGTTAGAAAGAGGTTTTGAAATATCTGGTATTTTCCAGGAACACAACTGTGCTGGCAGGACTTGTCTGAATTTTACCTTGCTATTTTGCATGTTCTGATTCTCCTTACTTAATATCCAGTTACTAATGCAACACCTTTTGATATGTTTGTTTGTTTTTTTTAAGACAGTGTAATTAATTTATTCCAGAGTAAGTCCTACCACAGCCTTTGGTTCATACAAAGAAAGATACAACATAGTCATGCGAAGGTCACTTAAGAATGGTCTTATCAAATCTTCTAGGAGGTGGAATACTCCATACATGTGTTATTCGCCCACCAGGAATCTACGGACCCGACGAGCAAAGGCACTTGCCAAGGCTAGCAGTATGTAATTCTGATTTTTTAACCAGCAGAATTTTCTACAATATGGGTAAAAAGCTATATGGAGCATCACTTGTTTGTAGCATAAACTGACTGACCCTATTGGGCAGCAATTCAACAGTTAGGTTGTCTGCTGAGGATATTGTAACCTTTTTAAAACAGGCATTATATCTGCAAAGAGTGTACATTAAAAAAAGCCCTTTTTTTGAAATGCAAACACATGAAAATCCAGCTTTATAATTTAACCATTACTGTAAGATTCAGGACATATTACCAACGCCTGTTTACATGCAACTTACACCAAATGGTTTCAAGTATTAATGAAAACAGATACAGCAAAATATCTTATTTCCATTCTCAACTATTAACACCTTTCACTGTCCAATGAAACAAGTGACAGAGTTTGAAGCACTTCCTGGTACAAGAGGTTCCTGAGGGTCATGAGCTGATGTGCTCAGTTTTCCACTTGCTCTCTGTTAAATTGGAGGACTAGCACACGAGGATTCCTGTAAATTTTTATAAGCCAGTTATTTTAAAAGCATAAGTACAAAAGCACTGGTGAAGTCATACACAGCTTTGAGGAAATAACAGATTCAAGCTTATCACACAATAAATATTTTGGGTTCGTGGCTGAGGTAGGAAAATATACTGAAGTCAGCCAAAATGTATTTTATCATCTTCTAAATAAAATAATTTTAAGAATGGCAAATGTCATTGTAGTTAAACCTGAGATGTTTGCTAAATTTTATCCAACCCACTCAAAACTCTATCTTACCTTTCCATACAATATTGTACTTATCCCCAGATCAGACTTGTGTTTTTTGTAAATTCAGGATGTATTGTGTTCAATATACCCTGTGACCCTTCCTCATGAGCAATATATTTAGAGCTCTTTACACTTCTCTTGTTTCTTTTCTATTGATCAATGTATTTTTATATTTTTTAAGTAGAGAGAAACCTAAATTTAGCTGGACAAAACCCGTTTTGCTTTGGTTTCATGTTTCTTTATGTCTACAGAAGCTTATTGAGAGAGGGCTACTGAGTTTCAAGTTTGGGGACCCTGATGCTAAAGTGAACTGGGTGCATGTAGACAATCTTACCCAAGCTCAAATTCTAGCTGCTCAAGCTCTCACCCCTGAAAAGAACTACATAGCTGTAAGTACACGATAAAAGCACCACTATTCTCATTTGACACTGGACCTGTGCTATATTTAAGTACTGTAGAGCAGTAATCAGTATTATTGTACTTCAGCTTAGGTTGTCTGTGGCTTTAGTTGATAAAACTGCTATGAACAGCGTGGGACTGGGCAGTGTTGGCTGTGCTGTGTTAAGAGCTGGAATGCTCAGTTCTGTGAGAATATATCTTTGCATTAGTTTAATATAATATTATATGGAAAATGAGCAAAGAATGTTTGCTATGCCAGAAATTACATTGGAAGTTCAGGCAGATTTATCCCTAATGTATATAGGTCCAGATTTAACATTCTGAACTGTGGACATCAGTTCTTCCCATACCATTGGCCAACAGAAACACATTTCATTTGGGTTCATTGCTTTCAAAAACAGTTGCAACTCCTTGTAAATACAGATTTTTATTCATGTAGAACAACTGCCTTTAAAGTATAACAGAAAGAGTTTCAAAGTAGATAAAACTACTTTTTCTAAAAGCCTAAAAGCAAAAGGGAAAGAGGGAATTCAGGCCTGCAAGACAGAGTCTTGCAGATTCCAGTGAATCTTAACTAGGCCAAGAGCAGAACATGTCCCACCCTTTGGTGGATACCTGTCAGCAGGACCAGGGAGATCCAGCACCACCTTCAGTGGTGCCACTCTGAACAGGCACATCTGGAATAAATCATTTATTAAAAACCACTTGTCCACCAATTTCACTGCACACAATAGTGCAGCTGATTGAAACACTTGTGGACAGTTTGTGGCTTTCATGTACATCCAGGCATATTTCATAGAGCTGTTATTATTTTTAAGCTATTGACAAAGAGTGAGATAAAGAAAAAGAAGTTAATATATATGCAGCATTATTTTTGCTAACTTGTCTTTTCTCTACCTCTTTAACAGAGTGGCCAGGTGTATTTCATTAATGATGGCGAAAAATACAACATTTTTGAATGGTTTAACTCCACTTGTACGTGCAATATCTACCAGTCTCCAAATACATTAATGTCTTTTAACTGTATGCAACTCCAGCTTTTGTGTGCATGTTACATTTTGTATGTTTGCTTTGGGTGGGAGAGTCTGGAACTCTCTGAATGTGAGTTTAATTCCTGCTTGAGTTACAGTGTGGTCAGCACTCTAACAAGCCCACCTAAAATACTACATTAAAGCAAAGGTCTTCCCTGAGACACAAGGACCATCTGCACCAGCATCCTGTTCTGGGCTGCTCTTCCCTTCATTTCTGGGGCAGGCAGCTGTGAATAGTAACTACTTTGGGTAGATGAAAAATATAAATCTTAAATATTCATTGGTGATACACATTCTTTCCAAAATAGCATTTTATTGTTAATGGTAGGCTCAAAACTATAAATATGTCACAATGTTAAATTAAGTATCAGCACACCATTTTAGATTTCAATCAGTTTTTCAATTTTAAAAAAACAATTATCATCAGTCAATTATTATGTTTTCTTCCCTTTTTAAAACTAACAATTGAAAATTACATAGTGTCTGCATGTAACATTTAACTGGAATTCCTTAAAAATGACAAATAGTAACAGCAATAATTAATTTTTCTGGTTTATCAGTAAATATTTCCATAAATACTTTCTGTATGTTTCTGCTTTTCCACTGTTTTTTTAATCTCTTTCAGTTTGAAAGATTAGGTCGCAGGAAGCCATGGATATGTATTCCTACTTCCTTAGTTTATGCATCAGGTAAAATATTTCATCAACATTTCTCTTTCCTGTCCTCATTCTTAGCTGTAATATAATGTTGGGTTTTTTTAATTTGCCCACAATTTCCATTTTAATGTATGAAGATGATAAGGTGTGGGCTCATCTACTGTGCAGCAGTGTGAAGTTCAGCTCTGTACGGTGTTGAAACCAGAATGATCTCTTATTTGAGTCCCACAAAACCAGGTTTCATGTAGGATTTAACAGATGTATAACTTTCTGGAGTAAATGGTGTAAATATTAAAAGTTAAATGTAAAACTCCATGATTTTATGAAATATGCTGAGGACTATCTGCTTTGCTGCCTGAGTAAATGTCTCCAGAATCAGCTCAGACAGAATCCCACTGAGTTCTCTGTTGTTACCATGATTTCTATGAAGTCTCACAACCTTTTCACTACACCTGTGCCTGCAAGGGCCCTACCCTCTTCCCACAAGGACAATAATTAAGATTACATCCAGCCCCTTGTAAGCAAGAAGTCTGATGATGTTCATAATGATGCCGTGAGCTGTCAGGTCTGAGATAGTAGTGTGAGATATGCCACAATCACAAAGGCAAAGCAATTCCCTGTTCTTACCTCAAGTAGAAATCTTTCATTATGCAGCCATGGGGATGGAATACCTTCATCTGATGCTGAAACCAATTGTTGAACTGTCCCCACTGCTGACCAGAAATGAGGTAAATCTGTGTTTGCAAACTCCCCTCAATTCCCACGGGATATGTCCCTGTGAATGCTGAGGGACACTTTAAGTCAGTAGAAGTTAAGCTGCCTCTGGGCTTTCTCCTTGTGAGTGAACAATTTAAAAATAACATGGTGTATGTCAATAGGACGTTGATATAATGTTGTGGGAGGTTTTTTTATTTTACATTTCCTTTGACTGTGTCTTTGCTACTGTTTACAGATAGTTCCCATTGCCTGTGTATTCATACCTTTGTATGTTGACTCTTTTGCCCTGTAGGTCCTGAACATTTCTGTGACTCACACATTTCGGATTGACAAGGCACGGGCTCAGCTGGGGTACAGGCCACAGAAGTTTGAGTTTGCTGATTCCGTGGACCACTACATTAAATCCAGACAAAAAGCTCAGGCTCATCTCATCTTCCTTAAAATTTTTATTTTTGTAATTGCTAGTTTAAGTTTGATCTTTCTTTTTTTAATATATTATGGCCCTTCATGTTTGCACTATTTTAAAGAAAGAAGACACTGACTTGCATAAACTGCACATACTCAATCACAGTATTGCTGCCTGGATCATTCCAATCTCCACAGCAGTGACCAGCTCCAGTGCAAGCAACAGGCAGCTATTTTCAGATTTACCAACAAAATCGTAACAGATCACTAGCTGTACCTGAGAAATTAAAATACAGTGAACAATTATGGCCAAGTCACTGAAACAGACCAGAGTCAAGATTGTTGCCTCTATTCCACACCAAAACCCCAAATTTCTGAATTGTTTGCTGAAGTAAATGAGAACCTGCAGAAAGAACAAGAGCTACTGCCAGCCTGCAATGCTTTACCAGTAAAGAAAAATGGCTGAAACAAAGAGAAAGACTGACCACAGCTTCTGCCGTGACTCACTACCACTGCCCTGGGGAACAGAGGAACAAAGGACAACCAGAATAACACACACCAGCCTTACAGAGACTTCACACTGTGTGAACTTCTGTGAATTAGCTGTATCACTGCATCTGAGGGAAGATAAAAGCCTACTTTAAATTTTGCTGAAGTCTGTGTCGTGCCTCCCTGCACACTGTGCCAGACCTGCTCCCTGCCCAGCCCCCGGTGCAGAGCCATCTGTGACAGCACCTCATGGCACTTCACAGCCTAGGGGGTACATGCTGTTTTTCAAGAGTCAAAACTGGGTATTTTAGTTAAATTGGAAGTTAATAACTAAGTTACATTAGTTAAGTGCATTTATGTCACAGTGATCTACCATTATAGGTCGCTCGGATCTTTGTAGTTTCCTTCACTTCCTCGAGACAACAACTAACAGCGCTGAGTTGCTTCTCAGCTGTACTTTAGGTACATGCGTGGTTTTGCACCTGATTTCTGAAGTACAGCAGTTGTACTGAGCAAATGCCTACAGCAGCTCAAGTGAACAATGTGCTTTTTGAATTACTGTTCAGCTAAAATGGCCTAAAAGCACAGGTGCTCCAGGAGGGCCCCGGTTCCCTCCTACCCGACACTTAGGGTGAGAATTTACCACAGAAATCCCCTTCCCGTCTGCACCTTTTCCAGGCTGTAACATGGAGAGAGAACAGGCGAGCGTGATGTGAACAGGAGAGAGCCTGGGAAAGGATTAGGGATGAGATACAGAGGAATCACGGTCTGTGGGGGAATAACCATAGCTGGGTTATAGAATTGTGGAGGAGACGAGAGCGCTTGACACCTCCCCTCAGTGCAGGGCAGGCAGCAAGGCTCAGCAGCAAGGTCGAGGCTGCAACAACACAAACACAGCGAGGAAAGGCACAACCGCCGAAATCAGCGTTTCTCCTTTTATTGTAAAGCAAAACTCACACGCTGCGGACAAACTGCCTTTCCCCACCACTTACCACAGCTCCTAGTATTCGATGTAACGACCGTGACCCGCCCTCCCCGGCACCCGCCCCCGGCGGTGCCCGGCCCATCCCANCCGCCCCCGCCGGCGGCTCCCGAGGCGAAAAGGAGCCGCTGCCGCGGCGGGGCCAAAACGGATTGGCAGCGGTGGGATTCGAACCCACGCCATCGAAATGACTGGAGCCTAAATCCAGCGCCTTAGACCACTCGGCCACGCTACCGCCTGGCTGCTCAGCGCCCCGACGGGCCTCTTNAGCGGGCACGGGCTGCTCGCCCTACGGCGGAGGCTCCGCGCCCCGCGGGGGGCCCCAGCAGGTGGCGCTCGCACACGAGGCCCGCGCTGGCCCGGACTCGCCGCCCGGGGTCGGAGCGCGGCTCCGGCTCCTTTTGCCTCCCCCGGGCCGCTCCTCCCTGCGGGGCCCGGCCGTCGGGAGGCGCTCGGTCCGCGGCACCTCGGGAAGGCGCTGCCCCGCGGCCTTTTCCCACCGCAGCTGCCGCGGTGGTGGGTCGGCTCCAGCTTGTCCTCGGGAGTGCTTTTCCCGGCGGCGCGGATCCGTCCCGCCGGGGATGGCCTTGACAGGGTCACGCAGCGAGGGCAGCCCTCCGCTGGTGCCGTCGCAGCTGCCAGAGCAGGTCTGCACACGCCTCCCGGCCGGGGAAAGGCCCCGTCCTGCCCCATATCAGATCCCTCCCCGCCTTCTCTTGCCGGTGCCCTCAGGGAAGCAGTCGCCTCCCGCTCAGCACAGCACAGGTACTGCCCGCAGAGCCGTGACCTTCCCGGCCAGCTGCCCGCTTGGCATCGCTGTGTGTCCTCAGCTGAGCCGTTCCCACGCGGCACGGGAGGTCCCGGCCGCCTTTATCTCGGTGCTGTGAAGCTGCGGAGGTTGGTACGAGCGCAGCTGGTGGCCGGGGCTGTCCCTGCACGGGTCGTGTCCTGCCGCTCACCTGAGCTCGGGCACGCTGTGAGCAGGTGCTTTTCCTGTCCGCCTCGGTGAGGGAGCTGGGTTTGGCCACTAGAGCCATATTCCGGCTGTCGCTTGTGAGTAGAAAGATGAGTTCTCATGTTCTGGGAGCGCTGCGGGAGGCATTTGTATCATCACTTTGTGGACAGAGCTACAAACATCAGGACTGAATGCCATGCAGTTAAAACAGTACTGAGAAGTTATCATTGCCTAACCCGTAGGAAGTCATGCAGGAAGTTTTATGTACCTCTGTTATGTGCACCTGCCTTATGGCTGGAGTGAGTTTATGACCAACTGGATTTACCATGTAAGGCAGGACTGTCACAGGGAAAAATTGTCACAGGAATCATGGATTTACAGGCAATTTTTTAGTCTAGCTTTTCAAACGAATGCAGAACAAAATTGCTCTGAAAGTTGGTATTATCTAGTGTGCTTTCGTTTTTCCTTTCAAAAACCACCATTCCCTACAGCAACAATTTCTAAAGGGAACCTTATTTAACGTGAGGGTATTGGAACTTTACAAGCTACAGTGCCTTTGGAAAAAAGTATAAGCGGTTCTGAACATAATGAAAGGATAACACACTGAATTTGCAGGTCACTAATTTCCTAGGTTGCCATTTCAAATTTAATTTTTAGTATTTTCAAACAAATGTGAATCAAACACTTTAAGTGCTAAGGATATAATTGGTAACATATAAATAAAAAACTAAAACTAGAAGATACAGAATGTCTGGGCCTATACTTGATTTCAACATACATCTTTATTTCATCAAACACTTTTACATCATCACTGATTGTTATTTTAAGAAAATGTTACAGAGAATAAAAGGGAAGCTCCAGGCTTAAATCTGAAAATAAGTATGCCCTTTCATCAGAACTGGCTTATTTAAAATTATGAGATGTGTAGCTTGAGAGGGTATAACCTAACTGTGTTCCTAACAGGGCAGAATGCTCTCCATGAGGATTGATGGCTTAATACACCCGTGTGCCACTGGGCTCCTTGTAGTCCAAAACAGAGCTGACTATTTGCTTGAGTTTAAAGCCAGCTGCTCTCGTGACTTGTTCAGCTGTGCTCGTGTATCACACCAGTAACAGTATTCCACTGTTATCAGGAGCCTGCCATAGCAGATGGTGATATTTTAACCATTATCAGCACATTTTCATGCAGTGGGAATCAGGCATCTGGCTCCCACTAGGCCTTCAGAATTCATTTGATGAGTCTGTGCCCTTCCCAGGCCCTGTGGGTGCTGCTCTCCCCGGGGTGCTCAGCTGGGCTGCCCACAGAATGAGAAATGGAGAGATGCATGTGCTGGTGCTGATGGGGCAAAAGCGCTCAGATTTTGGTGATTGTTAATATTTACTACAGTGATTTGGCCGAATAGGACCTCAGAGGGTTTTCCACACAATCACAAACGTTGTAAATATTTAATTTGAGCTTAAACTCTGCAGGAATTTGAAGCTACCCAGAAATGTGCCTGTAGGAAGCAGAATTACATGGGGGCTCAGCCAAGGCTCTGCTTTACATCCTCAAACAGGGCTGCACTCTCAGCATGGTGCTGGAAATTACTGATGAAATGACGGGTACCCTGAAATCACAGGCAGTGTTCCTGCACACATATGCTGCTCCCTCCAGTCCCCAAGTTAAGACACAGTTTAATTTATGTAAGTAACGGTGGTGGCAGGTGGGTGCTTCTGACAGAGAGTCGGAGCATCTGCTCTGTGTGTTTTTAATTAAACATTGGTAATCTTTGTGAGGAAGATTATCTCAGCACTAGCACTGCAGCAGTGTTTCTCCGTTGCCTTCCTCTTTGGAGAGCACGGGGATCGTGCATTTTTCTGTCTGTGATGCCACAAAGACTGTCCGTCACGAAGGCACAACTTCCAGTCTCAGTTCTGTAACCTCTGCTCATGGTAGAAAGCACTAATGAGGATTATTTGCATGAATAAGAGATTGAACAGCAGTAACAGAGGCAGACTCTTTGCAGCCTGCCAAGTAATGCAGTTAAGCCAGAACCTATTTACATTGATTTCCATGTAACTCATGAAAGGATAAGGAGTTTTATTTAATTTTTCCACAAATTCTAGCTTGAGGAAAAGCTTATACAGGCATTTTCAACCTGAAAAGTGTTTTAGGAAGAACGCAAATGCGGGTGCTTTGAGGAAATACAATCTAGTCCTTTGGAACTTGTAATTTGGTGCATAGTCCTGCCATTTCTTATGTGGTAATGTGTAATTTTGCAATTTAATTTAGCTGGAAAGTCCAATCTGAAGTGCATATAGGCCCTGTAGTCGCTGTCCAAGTCTGCTTCCCGCAGGGCTGGGATCCTCAGGGAGCTGCTGCGCGCTGGGTGCTTCCCTGGGAGCGCCTGCCCCGGACACCCACCTTTCCTCTCCAAATCAAAGGAAATTTGGCTGCCCCTCCTGCCAGCAGCGCTCTCCACTCCCCCACCGCCAACACCTAACGCTGCTCACTGGGGAGGGGGGAGGCTTCTCAGAATTTCTTCCCTTTTCTCAGGCGAACAAACCGCCCGGCACGGCCCGCACAGCCCCGCGGCCGCGCAGGCGGAGGGGAGGCGGCGCCTGGTCCGCGCCGTGGGCGGTGAGGGGCGGCCCCGCTGCCCGGCTGCTCCTTCCCTCCCCCTTCCCCTGCGGCGGCTTCTCCTTCTCCCCCAGCGGGGTGGGATCGCTGGGCTCTCCCGACCCGGTAGGTGCTGTGGCGGTGCGGGGTCGGGAGCTGCGGGTTTAGCTGCAGAAAAAGGTGAAGGGCGCGGTGGTCCGAGCCTGCAAGAGGCGGGCGGCGGAGCTTCTGCGGCGGGCTAAAAATACCGTGTACGTGTGTGCCGGGCAGCCCCGCAGCGCTTACCCCTGGGGTTGAGCGGTCCGCCTGTATGTTTTTGCGGGGTGTAATTTTGGTGCGTGCGCTGTTTCAAGTCCCGGAGGGTGTTTGTGAGCAGCCGGTGTGTGCGGGCTGACCCCCCCCGACAGCCTGGAACGGCCCCCGCACTGCTTGGGGCCGGAGCATTTCCCAAATACCTCAGTACGGGCTTTAACACCGGGGAGTACTGAGAAAAAACTCAGGTAATTTTTCAGTGTATTTAAAGCGAGTTGAAACGACAGGACTGTTGATGGCAATGGAAGAGCATTTTAAAGTTGTATTGAGAGTTCCTTTCCTGCCCTTTTATACCCCAGTGTTTTGGGTTCTGTCAACGTAGTATTTGCAGGTTTGACAGAAGGGTGGACTCGACTCGAAGGAGCCGTCCCTGTGCTTCGCTCCTTGCAGCTCTAAAAGCCATTTGTGTGTTTGAAGTCTCACCGTGTTTCCTTGCACAGGGTTTTGGGGTCTCAAACGCTTCGTGCTCTGTGCTGGTGCAGACGAACTCGCCCATTTACTTCATGAATTCTGCATCGCTGCTCTCTAAACACTCAGGCTAAATGCAATCATCCCAGCTGGGCTTGCAGGCAAACTGTGATTTGTGCCATCCTGTTTGTGGTGGTGACACACTGGAAGTGGCCTGCAGTAGAGCCTCTCCTTAGAAGATCTATGCTTGGTAAGGCAAGGTTTTCAAAGGTAGACAGTGAGTTGAGACTTCATTGAGTTATGAGTTATTTTAATCTTGTTTTTTATCACAACCCTTACCTAGACTCACTAAACCTGTTTTCTTACAGTGTGTGGTGCAGATGAGAATTGGCATTTGCTTTGCAAGGGTCAGTTTGGAAAGCACAGTAGTTCGTAACATGTTACAGGACATTAACAGAGCTAGTGGGGTTGTTCTGCACCACGTTATGTAGCTTTGTGTCTGTAGTTCATAAAGGAAAAAGTACTTTTTAAGGTGCACAGTCTGTATAGTTGCTTAGGTTAAATTTTAAATCAGTATTTTAAAAGAATGTTAATCTGAAAGGTGATTTATCTCAGTAAGAAAAAACTGCTTGTTACTCTTGCAATGATCTTGTTAAGTGGCTTTAGGTGATGTGGTGTTAAACCAAAAGGGATTACTATTATACCAAGGGGACCTGGGTCATTCTTGCTTTAATGCTTCTCTACAAGAGAGGCTGGGACTTCTGTTCTAGGGCAATTCCTCCTCCCTGTCCTGTGCTCAAGAGATGCAGAGGGCCATGTCAGAGCTGAAATGATGGGTTAGGAAGAGCTGAAGATGTTCCAGTTGGTCCTTCATTGGCTGACTAGAGCAGTCCTATCACTCAGCTCTTTGGGATAAATTGAGGAAGATGTGGGGCCTTGCTAAAAAGTCTCACCAACCCAACAGTGCTTTGTAACAACAGACACCTTCAAGAAATAAATCACGTTTTAACAGCGCTGTGATGTGAATTTTCCCTTCTGTGCTTGGCAGCACAGTGGGTTGTCCTTGCAACTCACCTGCCCCTCCTGGTCATGTGGCTCTTGGGTATAAAGACAAGAGGAAGAAAAATACTTGAAACAGGCATTGGGAAAACATTAGAAATTATTAGAGACTTGAGCACATTTAATAAATGTCCGTGTTTTAAATTTTCCTTCTTTTGAATCACATACTACAAGGCTGATTAAAAAATGGAAAAAGATTTTGGAGTTGATAGTTTAAGTTACAGATTTTGTGTGATAATACAAACTTGCAGGCTCGTTTCAGTGCTCTCTGAATCTCCTTGTTCCCTATCTCTAGAAAAGCCTTTGTAACATGTATTAAAGATTAAATGATCAAAACACAGCAGCACTAGTAACAGGAATTCCTAGATGACACAACTTTCTGCCATAATGCAAAAGCACAGAATATAAACCTTGGGATGAAGCACGGGCTTTTTTTATAAGGCTTTTCATCAAACTATGAGGTTTGTGCAGTTTAAGGTTTGGTTATTGAATTCTGTTTTCAGGAATATGTTAAGTGAGGATTTGTTTTAGTACATACGCTTCCAAAGTAAACACAAGTACTTTACAAGAAATGTGGTTCCAAGAAAAACTGTGAGACTTTTACAAACACCATTAGCTTTAAATAGAAACTGATTTGTGTGATGGTGTTTGGTTTACATAGCAAGTCACAGGAATCATAATGTTTGCAGTCACTGCTGCACAAACCTGTGTTCCTGTTGCTGCTGCTTCTCAAACCTTCCTGGAGCCTGAGGATCTGCCCGTGTGTGTGTGACAGCCAGAGCTGAAGTGAGTGCAGGGCAGCAGTTGTGGGTAAGGAGTGTCCAGTGCTGCTCTATGTCCTGGATTAGTCTTGGGTCACCCTTTTCCATCTGACAGGCAGCACAGGCTGTGTGTGCTCACGGGCAGGAGGGGTTGATGTTCTCAAGTATTTGTTACACACTCGTAAGATAATCCCAGCAAAAATAGTGGTGGCAACTGAGGAGTCCTTCCCCTGCCAGGGAAGGGAACTGAGGGTTCCTTCCCCTGCCAGTGCTGCTGCCTCTTTCCAGAAATGACAGCTCTCACTCACCCGGTCTTTGCTAGAGGAGCAGGTTATATGAGCTCTCCAAAGCTGCTTCAGTGCAAAGTGGGCTGAGTGGCTCAGGCTCCTCCAGTGGTTTTCTGTAGCTCTGCTTCTCTGGTGGAGATAGAGCACTGGGGTTACTTGTGTTGCTAGCTGAGCTGTGAGAATGCTGCCTCCATCAGAAGGCAGTAACCAACACCACCACCTTACTGGTGAAAGCTGCCATCTGCCAAGGCACTGTTTCTGTGGTGACCAGTCTCTCAGTAACTGTGGAGTAAGGTCTGCTGCTCTGGATACTGCTGGAGGAGTGTATTCATCTTCTGTTTCTTGGAGAAAGAAGGCTGAATATGCAAAGGGCTGGAGAATAACAGTGAAGAAAAACTGAAAACCTTGGTTTATGGGTTTTTTATTAACCCAGCTATGTGAAAATCTCTGATTTTGCTGGTCAAGTGAAGAACTAAACAAAGTGACACTTTAGAGGGTTGCTGTCTGTTTTGAATTATAGGCTGTTGTTCAGCCAGCATCAGGGACAGTTTGAAAATTATTACTGAGTATCTGTGTAAACTTACACCTCTTCCAAGAGCTTTGATCATTCCTCCACCTCATTTTTCTACAATGTGCTGCATTTTCAGCCAACTTAAATCTTGTTGTTGGTGGAAAATTCTCTTATGTTGTCGTAATAATGCTCTCTAACTCATGACTGTTAATTTGTGTGCAATATCCTTGAGAAGATTGTCCTGAAAAAATGTGAAAACCTGACGGTGGTGTTCGATGTAAAACTCCTTCAAGTTTCTAAGACTACTGTTGTGAAACAGCATATGGAATCAGGGAAAATAAAAACATTTGCAGGGGGAGATAGGAGCTGGTATAATTCTATACATGGTTATCTTCTTTTCTTAGTCCTGTAGCAACTTAAAACCAAAAAGCCTTCTGGGAACCAAGCTGCAGCACTGAGGTGATATAGATATCATATAGATGATTGGAGATTACTTTTACAGAGCCATATGCAAATGTATTTTCTGTGCTGACAACGGTTTCATGCATAATTTGTTCTTTTAATAACAACCTTTTTTTTGTCTCTCCCACCCAGCTTCTTTCATTTGCATGTGCTTTGGAATAGTGGGTGTTTCAATCCTTGCAGGAGTTAAACCACCCTCCTGCAGCCATGGCAGACGATGACCTTATTTTTCGTATGGAAGGGATCGATAATGCCAGAACAACCACAGCGGACTCTGGGAGTTATCTTGATGCTGATAGTGATGAGGAAGACAATTATTTTATCTGTCCAATAACTGATGATCCAGTTTCTAACAAGTCTGCCAATGCCAAAGTAGATAATTATTATAGCAGCTTGGCAAAAAGTGAGCAGTACAGTTCCAGCTCTTCTCCTCGGAGCTTTAGCTTTAAGGTAAGTGTTAGCTCCAGCCGTCGGTAAGGCTTTGGTTTTACTTTGTTGGCATGAGACATTCTCTGACTGCTTCATTTCTTGTAACTAACACCTTTCTACGAAAAAACACATCTCTTTTTTTTCCAGACCTGCAGTTAATTCCATTAAGCCAATAGTCTGACACTGCCATGGAATTGCTTACTGTCCCTTTTAGTTTGTCCACAAGGGCCGTGCAATCCAGGCAAACGATTCACTGCCATCATGAACAAACCACTTGCAAAGCATTGTAATGATTTGAGAGCCTCACAAGATGATACATTTGCATTATACGCTTATGTTAACCTAAATTGGGGCCAGTCAGAAGATAATTTATTGTGGAATTTGCTAATCTGTGTTATTTTTAGCTGAACAAATAAAATTGTAATGGTAAGTTTTTATGTAGTAATTCCTCCTTAGGGAGCTTTTGACATGTTGACTCTCATGGTTGGGCATGAAGTGTCACACTGGCAGTAGTTCTGACAGTGTCTGGAGCAGTATCTGACCTTTTTGAGATGAACAGCAGTCACAGCATTGCAGAGAGCTCAAAGGGGCCATAGTTGGTGCTTCCTTGGCAGTGTGTCCTTTTTCACTTGGCTCCCTTTGCACAGATCAGGCCTGGAAATGGAGCCTCAAGAGTGCAAGTGACATCCACTCTGTAGCTTAGATATTCCAAGTTCACACCATTTGTGGTAAACTGGCATGTCTCTTAGATTTTGTCTAGACCGGGATTTCATGTGTTTTATTAACACATTTCTTATAAGTATTAACATTTATTAAATAAATACTCTAAAATCTTGGTTATGCCTAATGCATGCTTTATTTGTGAAAAGGTACCAGGGAGGTTATTTCAGTCAGATAACATTAAGTAACTCATTGAAAGTGAAACTGGCTTGTCTGCAGTAGGATTTTTACCAAAGGTAGTTAACAGAAATGTTAAAAGGTACACATTCCCAAGGAAGGTGAAGACTAAAAGCTTAGTATAGAAAGGGGACAGATGTTAGTGTATTCTATGCTAAGCAAGTTAAGACCTGATAGGGAACTTAGTCTTCATTTGTGTGTGCATTTTAGCACATACTGAACACTTGCCTCTGGGTTTGCAGTGCAAGTTCCGAGTCATGTGGCCTGAGATAAAACTGATAAGGTCTTCAGAAACTGCAATTATTTCCTCCTTCCTAAACTATCATTTTGCTTCTGCAGAGTGCTTGTGCCCATGCCTTGGCCTCCACAATGTCTAGTGTGGCATTGTCTGTCACAGATAAAGTGCTTTGTGTTGAGATGTGGAGCAAGCAAGTCTCCATCTCCTGCTTAAGCTGCAGGAATAGTGACTTCCAACACATTGAAGCAGACAGCCAGGACTGATAACATCTCAAGCTCCCCCCAGCCTGGTCTGATGAGAGTCTGCCTGTGAAACCCCAAAGCTAAAGACATCGTGGGCCATGGATGATGAACTGCAGAGACAGAAAAGTTGCTGTTAAACAGGACAGTTGCCTTTAAACAGGACTCAGCAATGTTTAATTAGATAGTTAATGGGCAAGACCCTTTTAATGCATGCTTTCCAATAAAAAAAAAATTGCCAACTTACCTCAATAGGTTTGTTCAAAGATGTTCTAAGAATTAACTTAAATTAGGGATATAAATTCAAGAGTGGCTTTTAACTGATTTTTTTTTTAATTAACAAAGAGAACCGAGACTCTTTGTCAATCATTTGTCTTATCACATGTATTTTCCTGCTTTCATGTCTCTCATGGATCCTTTAGAATGACACACAGCATCGTTCTAAGCATGGCTCTGTGGTTGACCATGGTCGGGTAGGTTAAAAAGAAAATGTGAACACCATATCTAATAGATGCATTATGATTTTTTTTGTTTGGTTTTTTTTTCCTTTATGGACATTTTTTTTGTTCATTATTTTGTTGTCTGGGAGAACTGCTTGCCTCAGCCCATAAAAGTCATTAAGTCAAAACTAACCAAGGTACCTGCTAAATGAAATAATACACATGTTTTGTGAAATATCAGCCATATGCCTCCAGCAGGAGAAAAATTGCACTGGTTGCATCATTTCCATGAAGTCAAATTTATCTTTTTTTGGAGATAAGAATACAGCTTTTGTACAGGTAATTTACTTATTTAAATTGTTACTTAGCATGGGTACAAATCGCCCTTTGGTGAGGGAATGTACTCCAGGATGATTTGACACAGATGACTGACCAAGCAATTCTACTTGTTGCTGTCTCCCTGTTTCTGTCACATGTATTTCAGTATGGAAGTTCTCAGGTCCACATGAGATGTCTGTCATTGCATGATCTGAGGCAACTTCATTTGCTTATGAAACATGTAGGAAATCTTGCTCAAAGTGTACTTTAAACTTGGTTTATTTATTGTAGAATTGTGTTCATTTTACAGTACTGTTGTCAGAAAGGGGAGCATTTAAATTGTTTGCCGGGTATGCAAAGTTGCAGCTGAAATGCAGAATAAACATGAACAATTTAAAAGGTCAGCTGCTTCAAAAACTTCCTTGATGCCATTGCTGACATAAATTTTTACTGAATTAAAAAAAATGACTGATTTAAATTCCAAGAGAAGAGTAGGAGGGGGGAAAAAACACCCCAACATTTTAAAAGTTGTTTATGCACACTTGAAATTTAGTCAGGCTGTGGCAAAACCTCAGAGCCCAGTATTTCTGTACTGGTGGGGTGCAAAGTGCCTTTTCTCCTGCTTACATTACAGAAGGCATTTGGCCCATCACAGGAGCCCAGCTCCAGTTTTCTTGGAAAAATACAATGTAAAAAGAGGGAGGTCAAAATGTTAAGAGAAAAGCATCCAAGTTGCCTGGTATAGAAAGACTTTATATTCCAGAAAACGACTGTGATGTTTTACTGTTGACTTGGTGAACAATGAAATAGCTACTTGTCTGGAATTGATATAATAATCAATTTATACAACATTCTAATTTCTTCTTTCTTATGCTGAGCACAATCTGGGGCCTCGGGGTTCACAGAACTTTTTTCTTTGTCCATATTAGCTCTGTTGCTAATGGATTTTTTTTCATGCTTTCACATATGCACACTGTTAGTTCCAAAAAGGTAAAAATCAAAACAGTAACAGTGAATTAATATCATCTAGATGGGCCTTATCACTATTTGCAGTGTGTGTTAAGAGATATTTGCAAATTACCACAGGTTTGATAAATTATATTTGGTACATATTGTACCAGATTCTGTTCTCAGGAACTTTACAGTGGTGCAAATTGAACTGAAACATGACTATTTATATATCTGAATGAACTGTGTTTTATTATAATTGAAACTATTAAAGGTCAGTGTGGGACCTCTCAGTCCCTGCTCTGAGTAGTGCTTTGGGGGCTGGTGTTGTACCTCTTCATAGCATTGGGATCCTGATGTGCTCTAGGAAATGCTGGTTTTGTGAGCTGCTGGGGATTTAAAATAAACTGCCAGTTTGTGACTTCTGCAGGAAACCTGGAAACATGCTATTGAGAAAGCCAAGCACATGCCTGATCCGTGGGCAGAATTTCACCTGGAGGATGTTGAGACAGAACAAGCCACTCGTTACAGGTTTGTGGGTCTTGCTGCTTTGGATGCTGATGTTAAACACATGTGGTTTATACAAGGGCTGTGTTTGTGTAGTGCAGAATATCTGGAATTACATCTTGAGAAACTTTCAATAATGTGCAAAGTGAGTATGTCTTAACTCAGACATCAGAAAATACCTTTCAGCAAACCAGTGTCACGCTGTCTCTCTCCCACCTAAGCAGTATCTAGGACTTTAACCATGTAGACAGGAAACAAGGCTGAAAAGTATTTTGTCATTGATTTATTGATGCTGTAAACTCAATCTAATAAGGAAATGAATCTCAATGAAGAGGCAGCATACTTAATTTAAATAGTTTAGGAAAAAAAAAAAGCAACATAACACTCTGTGCCTTTCCCAAAATAGCAGTTTCAGGGTTCAGTGTTTCAGTCCATGCAGTATTGTTACATGTGGCTGGAATTTAAATGCTTATGAAGCCCAGAATAGCTCAGCATGGTGTATGTACTGAAACTGAGTTTGGCCATTAAACTGGTCTTAGTGCTTTAACACAAGCTTTGCCAAAATATTTACTCTGCTGACACAGGTTTCTGGTGGAAGGGGTAGGGGTTAGAGGCTAGTTAATTACCACTTAGTATCAGTGTTGGAGAGGCCTCCCTTCCAATCACATACCACTGGCATGCAGTGCTGCTCTTCCCACAGACTGCATCTGTCCCTGGTCAGCCACACGATCCTGAGATACATTATATATTTTAAAATACAAATAAGTGCTAATATTGGTTTAGGGCTACTCAAATTCCCTATAAAAAGAGGTAGCTCTGATATTCCTATTTCCACTGCTTTTATCTGCTGCAAACTGGTGTGATACATAATATCATATATATATATATATCAGAGTGATATATAATATCAGAGTATGGGGTGTCTGCATGCATGAAGTACTGCAGTGTAGGTTGAGGGAATCAGGCTGGAAACAATCATGTGTTGGTGACTCAGTTGCTGTGGTTCTCAATTCAGCTTTTATTGCTTTGGGAGTTAAGGGGGTGGGGAGAAACCACACTCATTCTCTTTGTATTATCACAGGGTTGTGCAGAGACTTGCTCCTCCCTTGTTCAAATGTTGGGTAGTTCTTGGCCCCACTGCTCTCCCACTGATGCTGTGTTCTGCTCACATTCTCCACAGCCCTGAGGCAGAAACCCAGCCAGAACCAGCTTTATGCCAGCTCAGGGTTGGGGAACACAACCTGTCCAGTGTGTAGAGCTTGGTAAAGCTCTTTCTGCCCCCAGTGTGCTGCCCAGGCATCACACAGGAGATGTAACTTCAAAGCAGATAAAGCCTGCAGATAAAGCATTGCAGAAGTGTAGCTTCTGCAGTGGAATCTGTTCGTTATCAAGACAATTCAGTGTCTCTTCAAAGAGCTAAATGTATTTCTGCTTTCCTGTCTGAAGTAAGGTGGGCCTGAGTGTGGTAGGAGGACTCTAGAAGCTTTTGTGTTGGAGTGGCAGCAGTACTTTGTAGCAGTCAATGACAGATAAGAAAAGATAGGTGCTGGGAATAGGAGGATTTGGGGTGCCTCTCCATTTTTCTAAGACTTGTCTCCTGATTTTGCAGGTACAATGCAGTTACTGGGGGCTGGGTTGAAGATGAAGTCCTTATCAAGATGGCTTCGCAAGTAAGATGTTCATTAGTAGCAAGTTTGTCATTTCCTTTTTGTTACTGAATAGTGACAGCAAGATGTTTTCCTCACAGAAGTCTCAAGGTTATTCTTTTCTCCTACCTCTTTTTCCTTGGCTCATTCATTATGCTGGGGTGTCCCAATGGCCTTTTCTCCCCAGAACAGAGTAGAAAATGGAGTCAGCCCTTACTTGTCAGCAACATGAGGCATTTGTTCCATTCCCAATGATTTCCCTTCCATTTCACCCCTCCCATTTCCTGCTGGCATCATTTCCCTGCCTGGAAATAGTCCTACTATTCTGTGTCCTTCCAAATAATTTCTGCTCTTAGAATGAAAACTGACTGAATTTTCTGTATGTGAGGGTAGAAGCTGCTGCCACTTCCCAGTTAAATCCTGGAGTTGGTCGGGTATTACTGGCATAGTGTCTGACATCTGGGGAGATGATGCTCTAATGGGCACATCCTATATGGAAGCCTAAATGCAGAGTGTATGAGGTCTGCAAAGCCAGCCTCTCTAGGCAGTCACACAGGGCCGACTCCCAGCTGGAGAGAGAATTTAAATAGCTTTTTATCATATTTTCTCCATGGGATAATGGGGGGGGGAGGGATGGCTTATTCCCATTGTCTGTTCCCCAGATTCCTGTTTATGCTGCCAGTAGGGTTTCACTTTTCTTTGAGGAGGTATTTGAAAACTCCTTTCTGCAGGGTATAAAGGGGGAATACATGGTCATGTCTCTGACTAGTTAGAAATTAGCTTTGTGGAAATGGCCATTTGTGGAATGTTTTTTTCTCTTCCCTAGCCTTTTGGCCGTGGAGCAATGAGAGAATGTTTCAGAACGTAAGTATCTGCTGACTTTATCTTTGCTGGCCTCTATGCAGTATTTTCTTCTGTGGTGACTGGAATTTCACTTAGGTGTGATGGAAATTGTGTAAATCTCTTGGCTCCACATTAGCTCCCTGCTGTGTCTTTCTAAATTTCTGCTACTTCAGCCATCTCTTGGAGGCAAAATACTCATAAAAGTACAGAAACAGCTACCTTCTTTCTGTGTTCCTGGTGTGCTAAAATATCTTAAAATCTGATATGAGGCTGTAGATGTGTGCAGCCTGGAGGCTATCTTGAGGGCTATGGTTAGGCAGAGAAAAGGAGAATGCACCATCTAAATGTTCTGTCTCAACTGGTAAAGCCTCCATCAATGAAGAAGCAAACTCCCAGAGTTTGCTTGTAATCACATGTACCAGAGTAATCCTGTTCTGAGTAAGGCAGAACTTGAACACAAACAGCTCTGCTTTCCAGAAGGGTAAAGTGTAGAGGAAGGCAGAGGAGGAACTTTCCTTCCTTTGAGGAGTGCTAACAAATATGGTTGTGGGCATAGCATCCAGTTTGTGCTAGAAGAGTATCCTAGAAAAATGTACATGTATGTTTAAGAATGTCGTCCCTTCTTCCCAGCTGTGGAATCCAAAGAAATCTCATTTCATGTCTGGTTTCAGTTTTGGAAAAATAGATACTCCTGAAAAGCAGAAACATGATATTTTGAGCTTGAGCAAGAGGGAAGAAGAGTAACCCCTCAGTGCTCCACTTTGGCATTGTTTCAGTATCAGTTCATGCTAGTGTTTGTGGTAGTGTAAAGCCAGATAGATACAGTGGTGAATGAAGCTTAGGAAGTAACAAATCTGAGTCTGCTGACATTGTTGCTGACACTGCTTTTAGCTCTTGTTATTTACCAAATTCCCCATTACACGATATTTGGAGTAATGTCATAAACAGAAATGGGTTAGCAGCTTTGCCTTAACCTCTTACACAAAGAAAGCATAATTTGTATGTCAGCTTCCTACTGCTGGATTTTCTGTAAATCTCAGTGGTGCACTGATATTTCCCATCTGGAACTCTCCCTTCTAGGTTTTTGTAACTCTGCAAGCCTGTAGTCATGACAGTGACAGCATCAGCTGCACTTGACTCATGAACTTCAGAGGATATTGGCTTTAGAAGAGCATGAGCTGCCTTGTTTTATGTAGAGAAATGTGTTTCTTCAGGAACTGGGGAGATTTCAGATCCTAGCTGAAATTCTTACCTCTGTTCCTTGTTCCTTCTTTCCGTGGCCTTTGTTACAGTCACTGTCTGACCATCCCTGCAGGAGGATAGACAGCCTGAATTTGCTTTGCCTGTAGAGTGTGCCCTGTACCAAGACCTCTGCAGCAAGGTCTTGGGAGGGAGAGAGAGGAAGAGGGGAGGAGGGAGCAGAGTTGAGAATTTGAGTGCTGCTACTAATTAAGGTTTCAGCTTAATGCGCTTGCTGGCAGCCAACAGATCCTCTGTTATCCATTTTTTCCCATGCTCCCTATCCTACTCTCTTTTGAGGGAGCTGTGGATCAAAGATTTGCCCATCAACAAAAGGTAAATGCTACTCCATAAAAGTGTCAGGTGCAGTTTTCCTTCTGGGAGGGGAATAGTCACTGCTGTGTGTTAAGAAGGCAGCAGTTTGCTTTTATCCTAGGAGGGGTTTCTCTCAGTTCATGTTTGAAATGCCACTCCTTGTTAATTTATGCAGAAAATAATTGTTGACATTAGAACAGGGTGCTGAGGTGGCATAAAGCCTTCATACTCTGGGTTTGAGGGGAACAGGGAGGGAAAAGAATTGAGA
This sequence comes from Serilophus lunatus, assembly GCA_013399895.1. Lineage (NCBI taxonomy): Eukaryota > Metazoa > Chordata > Aves > Passeriformes > Eurylaimidae > Serilophus > Serilophus lunatus. The sequence goes on along the minus strand of VXBA01004441.1, from coordinate 17,345 downwards.
AAAACAAGAAAGTCCAGAGTAGAAGTAACTGCAGCCAAACCAAACAGTTTGGCATGTCCCAGCCATTCCCATAGGATGTGCTTCATGTTTCAGCTAGGATACTTAGTAAAGGATTGAGGGTAATGCTGATCTTGGAGCCTGGCTCTGTCCACGCAGGCAAAGAAATGGGAAAGAGTGAATTAAAATTCTTGGGTTTCCTTTCAACAACAATTTGTCTTTCAGGAAAAAGCTGTCCAACTTCTTACACACACAGAACTGGAAAGGTGCCTATAACTATGTTGCTAAGCAATACATAGAGAGTGTGAGCAGGGATGTGTATTTTGAGGATGTCCGACTGCAGATGGAAGCAAAACTCTGGGGAGAAGAGTACAACCGGCACAAGCCACCAAAACAGGTACAAAGAGCTCACTAAGCAGACATGCAGTCTTGCCCTCCTATAGGATTCATTTTCAACTGAATTGAGAAGGAATTACTTGTTCACTTTCCATTACATTGAAATGCTTAGATGGCTTCTTTTGCCCTGCCATGTTTTCATTAAATAATTGATTTTTGAATGAAGTAAATGCAGAAATTGCAATACAATTTCCACAATTAGGGACTGTGTATTAGTGAATATCTGACTGTTCTCAGCTGTTGACTGAAGAGCAAAATAAAATGGTGTTTGTATTATTCTTTGAGATGTGTGCCCAGCTGCTTTTGAGATAACCAGAGATGTCACAGAATTTATTGCCATGAGCAGTCTCAGCAAGCGCTTAACTGTTAGTGCTCCAGGAAGGTAGAGGCTTAAATCTTGTAAACCTCTCCAAACATGTAACTAGCATGAATTTTTAAGAACTTGGAAACCTTAAAAATTTTAACAGCCAAAATGAGTGCTTTTGAGTATGTGTGGTGTGTGCATTGTCTCTCATATGCAGGTTAGTTAATAACTACCTACCTCATAACAGCAAGGTGAGGTATAGACTGAAGTGCATAGAGAAGAGTCTAGAAATCTAGAAGTTTTAAATGCCATGTGAGGGAAAAGATGTGAGAGAGTTATGATGGTTTCTCCTTTAGGAATGTGTCTGGGACAGAGAGAGTGGAGGTGAAGCAGGATACAGAGATACCCTCCCTCTTTCACTGAAAAGATGATGTCTTCAGGTTGTACAATAGCGACTGTATGAGTTCCTCTCTGGGTGCAGACTCTTTGCAGTGTAATCTTAACATACCCACAAAATAAAATAGAAAGCCAGCGCTTGCTAAGAAGGGAAGGATTTGTTGCAGAAGTGAGCTGTTTTGTAGTGTCTGCTTTTAATTTATGGAACTCCTCCAATAAGCTAAGAAGCATGTGACTCTCCCCCCACCCCCTTGTTAAACAGACAGATCTTTGCAATTGTTCAGCTTCTTGCATTGGGAAAGTTTTCACAGCTGGAGGATTCACACACTCTTTGGTCTAAAGACATAAATATTCTGTTAGTCATTGTTTATCTTTTTTGCCTCCCCAGGTGGATATAGTACAGACCTGTATTATTGAAATGAAGAACAGACCTGGAAAGCCTCTCTTTCATCTGGAACATTACATTGAGGGCAAATACATCAAGTACAACTCAAATTCTGGATTTGTGCGGGATGACAACATTCGTCTTACTCCGCAAGTGAGGCTTTGTTTGTTGCTTTCCATGGAGTCTGCTGCAGGGAATTTCTTGGCTCTATCCAGAGGTCTTGCATTACTGCCAAGAAAGGAAACTGCAGGCTCTCCAGCACAATGCCAGATTCATTTCTCTATTTGCAGTGGGTGGGCCCCTTACTTGGGGCCTGCTCTTTCAAGTGCTGAGTGCTGCTTTTTTGTATTTCAGTGCCTGCTGATTTTAGTTGAGTTGAACAGGGTTAATAGTCTTTGGAAACCTTAAGCCCTTTGACTTTAATTATAACTGCATTCATCAAAGTAATTCAGGCTTTCTTCAAATTCAGGCAGTGAGAGAAATCTCTCCTGCACAATGTACTGAAGGGTTTTCTGGTGCCTCACATAATATACAAAAAGAGGTGGCAGATATCTAACTTGTGTAACAAATCTGGTCCATTTGCACATAAGAATGTGTGTTTTTTCAGCTACGTTCTCTGAACAGCTGAATCTGAGATAGCATATAGAAATACAAGTACAAATTTCAAGTGCTTCTTGGATCTTGTAAAAGAACTTTAAAATACTATTGGAAAATGCAAAGTGGTCAACATAGCAAAGGAGTGTTTTCCTGGGCCTTGAGAGTTTTGTTCGTTACATTTTTTTCCCATTATTTTTAAGATATTTGTCATGATGCTTAATGTAAGCAGAGGATTTGTTCTGGGCTGTCTGAATCAGTGCTGTGCTTTCACAGGTTGGGAACAAAATGTTCCCGTGGTACTTGCTGCAGTTAAAATGTTTGTCTATCACCACCCCTCACCTCCCCCAGGCCTGGCAGTGCTTTTTTGGAGGCCTTCCCAGAAGACTCCTAATGTCTCAGCTTTATGCTGAAGAGAAGGGCTTTTTATACCTGATTCTTGAAAGGTGTTTTTTGAAAAGTACATATGTACGTTTCTTTATCTGATGCACAAGTGTTAGGACAGAGCAGCTGTTCAGGGGAATCTCCCAGTGGGGCAGGAGAATTTGTGGAGATGCTAATTTTTTTACAAAATATAGCAGATCTTTGCTTGTTGGCAGAAGGAAGCAGGGTCCCAGAGATGCAGAGCTTGCATGTTCAGAGGCCAGAATGTTTATGTAGAAGTTATTCTGCGCTGGCTTCAGAGCCCACTGTTGTTCCCTCTGCCAGCCAGCTCCCCACTACTAAAGGTGAAGACTGGAATGGAAAACAATGTCTATCAAAGGAAGGAGGAATAAAGCAATATCCTCTCCTCCTGCCTGTGTCCACTGCTGCTTTTCATCCTGCCTCCTTAAGCCCATCTGTGAGTGGAGGCAGGTTGGAGAGACAAGCCACTCCATGTTTTTTGTCTCTTGCTGCTTCCATCACAATGATTATACCAGTTATGTTTCACTCATAAGGTTATCAGACTTCTCCCATTTATAACAGATGAATATGTGTTGCTGTTTTCAGTAGATGAAGGCAGAGTGTTCTCAGACATCTTCTATGGTTCTTTCCAGGCCTTCAGTCACTTCACCTTTGAGCGCTCAGGACACCAACTCATTATTGTTGATATCCAGGGAGTTGGAGATCTTTACACGGACCCTCAGATCCATACGGAGAATGGTACAGATTTTGGAGATGGCAATCTAGGTAAAATCAGTGATCCTGTTTGACATGCTAATCGATGCTTCTTTTCTCTTCCCAGCCCTCTGCTAAGTAGCCATTGCAGAACTGGGTGAGCTGATGTGTTTCTGAAGGAGAAGTTCTATTGTAAGGAGTCCCTGAGCAGGGTAGCTGTTATGCAAGGGCAAATTTAAAATGAGAGCTGATCCTGGCTCGTGTCTCCTGGCCTACTCTTAAACATCCCGTGCATATGTAGCTTTTGAAGATTTTTCGGACTTCCTTTAAGTCTTGTGCAGAGAGAGTGAAAAGCTCTTAGAGATGTTAAAATAAAATGGAGGTGGGTTGAGCTATGCGTGCTACAAAGCATTTTCTGTTTCTTAACTTTTTAGAAAAAGCTTTGGGACTTCTAGCTTTTAATATGTAAACTGTAATATAAAATTTGACTAAACCCTTTCTTCACTTTTTTTTTTATGCCGCAGGTGTTCGAGGTATGGCCTTGTTCTTTCATTCTCATTTCTGCAACAAGATCTGCAAAAGCATGGGGCTTGCACCATTTGATCTTTCATCCAAAGAGAAAGACGCCTTGGATTATAATAAAAAGTTGCTTGTAAGTGCTTGATGAAAACAAATTGTAACTAAGCAGTAGAGCTAGTTTATCCTAACTTTAGAAGTCTTGTAAATAAAACTGAAATACGTTACTTGCATGCAAAATGAAAAGCACCTAATCACTAATGTTGCAGTTTAAAATACAGCAATTCAAAGCTGACTATTCCGCACTTGTCTGTGAATTAATGCTGTAGTTTTAATTAACAGAGAACCTTGCAACAGGGTGTATATTTGGGACCAAGCAGATCTTTGAATGCTGAAATAATTAGCAAGTTTTGTATCTCTCAGACCTAATTTGGGGAGGAAAAAAGTAAAACTTCTTGTCTTTAACTGATCTCAGTTTCAGCTGATTTTAGTGGGAATGGAATGAGACTTGATGAAATGCTTTAAATGAAATTCAGTCCTAAACAGAACTCTCTCTGACGATAAAAATGTCCACAGTTGATATTTTGTTGGAGCTTAGAACTTTTCAAAGCAAACACTGTTGTGTACATGTGCGCATTTATACCCCCTCTTTGACAGAGGGCTCCTAATAATCATTCATGTTGGTTTATGTAGCATGATTAGAGTACACAGGATTATTCATGGGACTTTCTTGTTGATTGGCCAAGGAATCTGCTCAAACGATCCTCCGTGGCACAGAGGAGAAATGCGGCAGCAGCCGGGTGAGAACAGTGTCTGGCAGTCGGCCTCCTCTGCTCTTCCGTTTGTCTGAGAACTCTGGAGATGAAAGCATGAGTGATGTGGCCTTTGACTCCCTCCCCTGCTCTCCTTCCTCAGCAACCCCTCACAGCCAGAAAGTGGACATGCTTAGTGAGTGACCCTCCTACATCACTTCTGGGGCGTTCCTGAATGTTGGACAGTGATGTATTCTGTTGGTTTTAAACACAACAGCATGTTGATTTAGTGCAGAATACTTGGTTCTAGTGTGCCTGCACTACTAACAGAGATAAAACTGAAGACCTTCTTTGTAAATAATTGATGCACAGATGCCTCTGTGAAAAAACAGCAGTAAAATGATGATATCTAGAGCTTTCTCCTCAAGCATGTTATTCTTACAATAAGAAGCAAATGTTTTTCTTCCTAGATTGGCCTGTGTTCAATGAAGTAGATAACTTGGTTCACAAAGACTGTGATCATCTTGATAACCAAAGGGTGAGTGTCTTTCCAACAGAAAATGAGATTGGAGTTTCCTAATGAATGTGTCTTTACAGGACTTCCTGAAGGCTTTGTTCAATAAAAGCACATAAAGGCGCTCTGCCTGCTTTCATTGCTGCAGCTCACACTGCCTTTATGCATTTGCTGTTTCTACAAAAGGAAGAACATTTATTTTATAATAATATTCATTACTTTTTCCACCAGAAATTTATTTGCATCTGGTGTATTTTAGCAGGTAATTAAAGCGTGTGTCTGTTCCTCTGCCTCCATCTTGTATCTTGGGCACTTGTGCCAACTGTTGTGGTATGAAAGCTAAATAGAATTCCTATGGATTAGGGCTCTGCAAAAACTGGTAATGTGGGATGTCAGAGAACCTCACCAGAAGAGCTCCAAGAAGTTTCCAATGGGTATTTTCTAATGCTGGGCCTTGGTATCAGGAGCTGTCGCTTACTGCTTTATCTTTTAACTATCTACCAATGAGGGCTGAAAACTATATTTAGTGGACTCTTAACTTGATAAAAGATGCAAGTCCTTGATCTATTTTTTCATGTATTTATTATTTTATATATAAAAGTAAGAGCAAATACAGTCTTGGACAGTACTTTTTTGTGTCACTAAGTCTTGTTCTGTCTGTCAGAGGTAACACAACAGTCATTTTCATCCAGTATAACCATCCATTATTTTTCACTGAACCAGCAAAGGGTTTGGTCTGTGAGAAATGTCAAGCTGAGATTCTTACAAAGCATAGTGCTAATGCTGTGCTGTTCTGTTCTTGTCTTTTGTAGGATTTTGAAAATGGTGGAGACAGTGGATACCCCAGTGAAAAGAGAAGTGAGATGGAAGATCTGGATCATAGAGAGAGGGTAAGAATCTGACTCTGGGTTTAGCAGAGTTGGGCCTGTTCATACTTGAACTGTTTCTGTTTTGTAGAAGAAGTTTAATTTTTATCCCTCTTGATCTAGACTTTATAAACAAAGGAACAGACAGAGATTTCCACATGTTGCAAAATTACTTATTCATCTTGGGAATTACACTTTTACAGGATAAAGACGATTTGTAATGAGGAGCTTAATTTCAAACATTGTACTTGATTACATATTGTTGTGGGGTTTTTTTTAAGTCTTCTATATTGCATTTGGGAAATGTAGCTAGCTTCTTGTCCCATGGAATCCATGAGTATGATCTGCTTTCAGACTCTTACCCTCTACTTTATATGGCTTGAATATCAGAGCTTAGTGTTGTTGTCAGTTAATAATGTGGAACTTCAGAATTCCTGTGGGTTAGTTGGTTACTCCTTTAAAACACAAACTTTTAAATAAATACTTTTTGACCTGAAGACCTTTAAAAGGTATTTAATTAGAAGGCAGGAAAGAGAATAGTACTTCCAAAGATACCACTTCTTTTGTCACCTTTGAAGCAGCAAGGTATTTGTCATGGCATCTCCAGTTTACAGGATTAAAGCCTGTGTGTGCCAAGTTCTTTACCATTTTGATACTTTTTTTACTATATTATGATATCAGTGAAAGGTAAGGATCCAGTGGAAACGATTTTGTTCATTGTCACTATTAATTCTTCAGGATAGGAGTAACCTAGAGGGATAACTGGCACACAGCAGTTGCTGCAAATTAAATGATGCAAATCTTTACATTAACGTAGGGCCATTCAAACAACAACCGGAGACAGGAGTCTGATGACGACAGTTTGGGAAGCTCTGCAAGGGTAAATAAAGCAGAAATGTTCACAGACTGAGTTTGCTGCTTTGCTTGACCTTTGTTCCACTCATCTGCCATCTAACCACATCACTAAATCAGATTCAGTTTCTCTTCCTCTTCAGCTACAGAATGTTTATTAATATCAATTTACCACTCTGTGTTATTTCCTTTTGTGTTTTGTCTTTATTTTCAAGTTAGAGAAGTGCTGTTAAACAAATTATCACCTCTGTTACTGATCCCTGACATAAATTAGAGATTATGCATGGGTTTCTCACTTAAATAATTATAGTTCTAGGGAGGAGGGGTTTCTGTCTAACTAGATTTATTTCCTTTCTGCACTTCATTTTTGGAATTGCATCCTATATATGTTTATATGATTTCTTAAAAACATGCAGTGTTTAAAATAGGTGACAGTAGCTCTCTCTACTGTGTATCTAAATGAGCTAGGGAAGACCTCCTTGTATGTTTTTACAAAATACAACTTCTATGATAATTGGTCTATGGCTATAAACTTAAATAACTACTGTGCAAGGAAAGGAAAAACAGAGCTTGACAACAATTAATGATTTATTTAGATGCTTTTCAGTATTTTCCTGTAATGAGTAGATATTGCTATTTCAGGAAATTGAAACAGCTTTAACAGAGTAAAGTTCTGTGCCAATAACCTTTCCTGTTGTGTTTCCCCTGTGTACCTCCAAAGGCTTTGATTTTCATAGGATTGTTTTCAGCTACTGTTTCCCATCCACTCACTATGTTGAACAATTTGTTCTCATTTGTGTTGTAGCTCCTGAAAAACACCAATGCATGTATCTGCCAATCATCTTCTACATTGCTACTTCTCATTTTTGTATAGTTCTGGAATGAGAGCAGTAGTTAAATTGTTATGTACTGAAATTCTAATCATAAATGTGTGTGGGTTTAAATTTTGTGCATGAATTACCTCAGTATTTTCAATGTGACTATTCAGTTGCTTATTTTTATAAGTAACTTTTTTCTGATTCAGAACTTAAAGATGATGCTTTGCTGGAAAGTGATGATGTTTGGATTAGAAATAGAGGGGTTTACTCTGTTTTTTTTAATGAAGAAGAGTAATAACCCTTTGTCCAGGTACTAACATGACTTTTGAAAGTTGTGTCTTAAATTACAGTATTTACTAATAATAAGTGACAATATTAATGGAGGCTTTGATTTCCCTATATAATGGAAATCCATATCTATGCAAATTTCTAATTTCAAGTATAAATAATAGTTTACTTCATATTTCAGATCAGTGTGGACAAATGGAATCTGTACAACTCCTCCAGAGTTCATGTCCACAGACCATCCTGTGTTGCCCAAGAAATTCAGAGGCTCAATGCACTACAACTTGAAAAGAAAATTGGGAAGTCAGTCCTTGGAAAGGTAGGATAGATCTAGTAATCCTGCTTTTCCAACTGGAAAGAAACATCTTGTGTTTATTACTTACGTAAAGGTGTTGTCATGCATGAGTTTAGTTGTGCAGGTGAAAATAAAGAACACATCTATAGCGTTCCGTCAACTAACCATACTGTACAAAGGGCATCTAAGCTCAGGAACACATGAGTTTCATCTGCTTTTGGGCTTGAAACATCTGGGCTGCTTTGGGAAGGACCCTGCTGTTGGTTACTCTGCTTTTCCAGAGGCATCACACAGTGAAGATACAGTGGGATAGATGTGTTATGCCTGGCCCACATACCTTGCACACAGGCAAGTCAGCTCCTGAAAAACGATAGCACAGACTAATTCTTATTCCAGACTACTCCAGATACTGAAAATGTGAATGAAGTTTGGGTTTATGTGTGAGGTTTAAGCCCACACATAAAACAGGGTGTAGATCTTCCTGAACATCCTGAGAGCCTCAGATGTTCTCGAACCATTTAGTTTGAGAAGAAACCTATCTTTCCTTCAGGGAGGGAAGTCAAAAAGCCCCTCAAAATCCCACAGCATGTTAGAAATTAAATCCTGCCCCCGACTGATAATCTAGGCTTCAGTGGTGTGAGGATTTTACTTTTGATGGTCAGTTCCTCCCCTGGGGCGGCCCTTGCTGTGCATTAAAGTCTGTGCCTCATGGTCACTGCTGTTTATTTTGGTGGCTGGAGTGTCAGGCAGCTGCAGGCTCGGTGCCTTTAGCTGTGACTCCCTCCTAAAGGTCTCCAAGGCCTCAGCAGATGTGCCAAGACACGTCCCTAAGACCTGGTAAAGGGTGGGCACAGGGCTTTTGGAGGGTCAGATCCATATGAAGTATTGTGTCTCTTCCCTGTGCAATTGTGCTCTAGGTTCACTTGGCCATGGTTCGCTATCACGAAGCTGGGCGTTTCTGTGAGAAAGACAAGGAATGGGATCAGGAGTCGGCCCTGTTTCACCTGGAACATGCTGCAGACTGTGGGGAGCTGGAGGCCATCGTTGGGTTAGGACTCATGTGCTCTCAGCTGCCACATCACATTCTTTCTGAGGTCACTCTGGAGGTAAACAGATCAAAGAAAATGCCAAAATGCAGATTTGTGGTCCACTGTAAAAGTAACATAATAGCAGGAAATGGAGACAAAACAATAACCGTAGTTAGGTGTTCTGTAGCCCTTCAGAGGAGAGAGACGACTTGGACAAAACAGCAAAAAATGCTGCCTCTTTCTGGTTTTGCATGCCATTACTGAATGCCTTTGGGAAATTTTTGAAGTCATCTTCACTGTTCAGCTGCTCTGTTTCTCGTGGCTGTGCCTGTTTCTCAGACATACAAAATCCTTGTAGCCATTACTGACTTGGAGAAACTTCATTTAGTGTTAGAGGAAGGAAGGGATGGTTTTACTTAGAAACATGCACTTGAAAGGTTTTGTTTGTTTTACCAGGACACAAAGGAAAACAGAAGTAAAGGATTTAATTACTTGCTGAGAGCAGCAGAAGCTGGAGACCGGCCTTCTATGATTCTGATAGCAAGAGCATATGACACAGGTGTAAATCTTGGTGCAGACAGGTAATGTGCATGGCTGGGCAGGTTAACTTGGTGGTACTCCACAGGGGCAAGGGTGGGTGAGAGCAGCATTTGCTGCGTGTCTTTCATTCACATAAAGAGGTGTTATGTTTTAAGTAATGCTGTGAAATCGTCGTTTGGAGTTATTTAAAGCTTACCCAGGTGTGCATAAAAGCAGGGTTTAGGCCATGAGATCAACAAAAAATCAATAGATCATTTCTGCCGCATAAAGCGACCCCAGCCTTGTCTTGCTGTAGTGACCTGATTCTGCAGTGCAGTTAGTGAGCTTCCATGAGAACACGTGCTTTCTTGGAGAGCATCAAGGCTCTGAGAAGCCAGTACAAAATAGTATTCTGAATCTCCAGTGTTGCCTAAGGGAACATCTTCAAAAAATCACGTTTACCTTCAGAGCACAGGATTGGAAGGAGGCACTGCACTGGTACAATGCTGCACTGAACATGACTGACTATGATGAGGGAGGGGAATATGATGGCACTCAGGATGAGCCCCGGTATCTGCTCTTGGCCAGGGAAGCAGAGATGTTAATGACAGGAGGGTTCCACCTGGATAAGGATCCACAGAGATCAGGTGAGGCCTCATTTTGTTTGTGTTATCAGTAATCCTGCTTTCCCTTCCTGTTTCCCCTAGCATGTACTCAAAAATAGATCTCTCGCTTTATCTGTTACAAAACATCCAGAGGATCAGTACCTTTAGATCCGTGGAAGAAGCTGTGATGGTGGTGCTGGGTGTAACAAGGCTGGAAACCGAAAGTAAAGATCTTTGCAATGACAGGAACAGTGGGTGGTGCCAGGTTCAATCCTGTGACACTGAGTCACTACCAGCCAACCTTCACTCCCTTCCAGGTTGCTCCTCTGGGTCACCCCCCTCAGCTGCAGGTTGCTGCTTGTATTTTGAGTGACACCCAGGATTCCCAGGCCCTACACAACATTCTCTTAGTTGCTGTGTAACCTACATGTTAGATATGTGTGTCCTAGAGTCATCAGGCCAATCATATTTCCAGTCCTTCCCAACACACTGAAGAGCCATCAGCAGCCAGTCATACAACTTTAAACCAGATTCCCAGCTGATGTAACTCTGACACTATTCAAACACACCCACACACCCAGCCCTGCAGTTTGATCTCAATTTCTCCTTTTGTCCTTTATTTGCTTCATGCTGAAGTGATATTTTTTCTTTACTCTGTCAACATAAACTGATGGTGTTTCCTCCTCTAGGTGAGCTTTACACAGAAGCAGCAGAAGCAGCAATGGAAGCCATGAAAGGCAGACTGGCAAATCAGTACTACCAAAAAGCAGAGGAGGCTTGGGCAATGATGGAAGAATGATATTGAAATTAAGCAGTTCTTGTACATAATTTTTTTATAGACTCGCTGCATTTGCAGCTAAAAAGATATATTTTTATGTGATGTTACCAGTTCCTTTTTTTGTATTTCAGTTTTCCAATTTTTTTGAGGGGAGTAATTAAAATGTAAGTGATATGTAGGGTGCTATAGCATTACTCTGTTAGTATTTTAAAGCTGTAATACAGACACACTTGACCTTTTGTACTTTTTTAACTGTTAGAACTGAGGGGCTTAGTTTTTTTGAAAGAAAAAAATGAAGCCTTATTGTTTAAGTTTCACATGTCCTCTTTTTTCTGCAGCAAATGATCAGTGTGTTTACATTTTCCTTCTCTTCCCCACATACAGAAGAACACTTTAGTAAAATTCTCAGAATTTCTTCATGATTTTTGGTGTATCTCACCAAATTTGCACATGAATGTAAATTTTCAGTTAATGGATGCAGCTACTGATGTTAGTAAGTAGTCCCATTCTATTATGCTGGTGTTGTTGGACACTTGTATTATTCTTCCCAAATGAGTTCCAGATAGAATTCTTACAGCTTAAGGAGGGGCGAAGAAGATGCTTCAGCTTGGCAGTGAAAATGTTCAAGGTGGAATTTTTATTCATAACCAACGTTGCATATCATACCATTAAAAAATGACTCATGTTCCTGATGAGGTGAGGCATCCAGCTTCCTCTCTCATTTTCACATTTTGCATGATATAATAGCTCAGTTCTATAGAATTCAACTGATCTTATATTTGTCCAATGATGTACAGTAGCAAGATCTGTAATATATAAGTAATTTGAAGTAATTTTTACAGTGGCATCTCAATTCTCAGTGAAGCTAGATCATCTCACTTAAAATGAGAATACACTTTCCTGTTTCCAGAGGGATGTTTGAAAAGGTCAGAAGGTGTTCACTTACCTATTTCTATGCACAGAAAACAATTTGAATGGTTTAAACACATTTTAAAATTATATTTTGTCTGCAAATGGTTTCAAACATCAGTTAGAGAAAAATTCCTAGCTAAAAAGGGAGATCAGTATTATCCCCAAACACTTGTATTGCTGTGCCCTGTTTGCATGATTCTAACCAGTAATGGGAGGACAACTACATGGTGGTAGTTGAATTATCATTGCATAGAGAAATTCCAAATCTGGTATTTTATTCCAAAGCTGCTGTGCTGTCTATAGGGATAGACAGCATAGAATAGAACAGAAGCTGTTTCTATTCCTTGGTTGTGCTCAAGTCATTTTGTGGGAGATTTCAGATGGAAACTTCTGCCTTCTTGACCTTACAGTCTCCGGAGGGTGTAAATTGATGTGCATAAGGGGCAACCCCTGAATGACCTACAGGGCTCCCTGCTTTAGCCAAACTTTTAAAACCATGCTTAAAGCTGAGCAGGCTGAGATGATGCAGTTGATCAGGATTTCTTGCATGCATAACCAAGTTATATTAATTTCTTGTAAAACACAGAATCTATTCAAGGAGTAGAAATCGGTTCTCCCTTTCCTGTGTGAGTGTCTGTTGCTGGGCTCAAGTTGTGGTCCCTGTTTTCTCTTTTTCTGGCAAGTAGATCTTGAATTACTGTTTAGACAGTATCCAAGGATGATGTTCATAACAACTGGCACTGTGAAAAAGGTGATATCCTGGTGGTTAAGGGAGTGAGATAAAACGATTTGAATCCTTTCTTGGAGAGAAGGGAAAGTTACCCTGGGATGTTGTGCTTCTGAGTGGGTGCTGTAACAACCAGGCAGTTGTAGCCCTGAGTAGTCTTGCAACACCTGGGAACATCTTGCTGTATATTGCAGGGGTTGTGGGAAAGTAGTGCCCATAACCTTTTTATTTTGTTTTTATTTTGAGAGTGAAGGCAAAGCTCTATCTAATTTCTAGATCTCAGTTGGTCTTTGGGAGTATTGAGTGAGGTACTAAAATAACCAGATTTTTGGACCTAATATTTTTTGATCTAATAGCTGAAATACAACCAGAGTTTGTAGGAATACAGTTCAGATGAATGTTTTAAGTGCCTATCCAAAGTTCTGCTTCAGATGCCAAAAGCCTTTTTGATATTTCAGTTCATAGCATTAAAATACCAGCTATCAGTGAAAGGTGAATGTGCCACTCGCCTCTGAAGACAGCTGAAAAATCTTTGTGTTGGTTCTGCACAAAACAGTTGTAGCCACTGTAACAAATGGAGACAAAAGGATTTGTATTCCTCAATCAGGTGTTGATGCCAAGTCTTTGGGATTTTCCTTGAGAAGGAAGCAACACCACCAACCATATAGGGAGGAGAGGAGATTGAAAGTGCCCATCCAAAATGTGTTTGTAAAGGATGTAAAATTGTTGATGCTTTTTGGTGTAGTTTAATTTGCTGAATTCAGTAGTTGCTAAAGTTGCTGACAGCTGTGTGTTGATCTGGTGTGTAAATGTGCACATTAACTCAGTGCAAAAATTACTATGATTAATTCTTTGTTTGCAAATACTACTTTTTAGTGATGAAGAACACCTGTCCTAAGGCGGTATCACACAGCTTAGCCATACAATAATTATGAAAATGGATTTTGTTTACAGAAATATTCACAACTTATTCTGTGACATTCTTTTGAAGGGAAAAACTATATATTTGACAGACTTTTGCAATTATATTGCTATATGCTGTATTTTTAATCTATTCACAATGAATAAATAAAAATCTGTATTTTTAAAAAATGTGAAAATAAATCTGAAGCTCAGCCTGCCAGAATTTACCCGGGTTCAGCATTTCCAGATGTCAGTGGGAATATTGCTTGGGTAAGGACAATGAGATGGAAGCCTTTGTTTGTGTATCAGACATGCAAATACTGCCAGCCTGCATCACTGAGTCCTCTCATTCACTTTGTCTGGTTTCATTCTGGTTTTATTTGGCTGATCAATAAATTTTTTCTTTTTGTCACTTATAACATTTGAGGGTTTGTTTTTTGCCTATATAATTTGCCAAAATTCAACCCTACTATTGCAAGATTCCAGAAATCCTCTGCGGTTTTGCATTATTCCATCCTTGATTTGATTCACTTTCAACAGTCAGACCAACTGGGAGGCAATAATTAAATGTTACCAACAAAATCTCTATTCCTCAAGAAAACTAAATGGTTGATGTGCTCTTTGATTTGCATTCAGTTACATATGTGGTATCTGTGATGGGAGATAAAATGCAAGGCCTGGAGGGCTCATTTGCAGGGTGCTACAGAGGCCTTTAGTCTTTGTTTAGTCCTGAGCACAAGCTGGAAACACCTGGGCTGTGTGATTTGAGATGGGAGAGGTTTCTGTCCTGATAACAATATCTAGTGATACACTGTCATCTGAGTGTGATTTATTCCCCTTTATGTTTGAGAATAAGCTGATAACTGGCCCTTTCAGACTTCAAAATGGAGCTCTTGCTGTTGCTTTTTTATTGCTTTAGTTAGAGAGGTGGAACTTATACATGTGTATTTTAAACAATATGAAATTGTTTTCCAGCAAAGGCACTGTGAAATAGCAGAATCCCCTAACAAAAAAAGGCACAGTTGAGCCTTTGCTCTTTAGAATTGCTAAGATGAAAAATAGTGAGATTTGGCACTGCTATAGTTTTATTGCCTTTATAGTCTTTAGCTGTAGTTGCTGCCACTGAGAGCTGGAGTGTTTGGCAAGTGCATCAAAGGAAGTGGGAATAGCACTCTTCAGAAACCATGGAGACAACCAACACTTAGAGCTTAGAAAGTGTAAATAAGAATATTGCCTGTTCCTAAAATACTGGTCCGTGGGACTGATTTGAATCTTGCTCTCTTCCCCACAGGTATAATTTAACTCAGAGTAGAAAGGGTGCTGACAGACAGGTGTTGTTTAGATGGGCCAAATCAGGACTTCTCACCTGAATTTGGAAAGGCAGAATTTCATTTGAATCTCAGGTTGAATTCAAGGCCAGTGCTCTCAAGGGTGAGTCAGGCTATTTTCAGGTTTAAGTTCAGGGACATCTCTCATGTTCATCCCACTGCAGGACCTGATTCCTTCATGAGGACTCCTCAAGGGTTTGTAACCATCAAGCCTGGTCCTTATTCTGGATGTATTTGATACTAATGTTTGGTTCTTGTTCTCTGGCCAATTCCTGTGCCAGGAAAACAATATAATGAGGCTGGAAGCTTGTGGTGCACTTTAAGCTCTCCTGTAAGTTCACCTTTTTTCATTTTGAAAAAGTCCCATAATTATAATCTCATACAAGTAAAATGAGAAAGCAGGTGTTCCTACTGTCCTCTGAGGGACAACCTGTGCCTGTGCCCTTATCCCCTGTGTCACACGTGGCTAACGTGAATTAGCTTGGTACACAGGCTTCCTTCAGTGCTCAGGGGAAACATCTCTGTGGCCAAGCAAACAAACGTTTCAGGCACAGAGGCTGAGCTCACCTGTGAGAGGGCAGAAAGGCACGTCTCAGGGAGCATATGGGTACCTCATTGCCTGGGCAACAGCGCCTGGGAGGCTGTAATAAAGAACAATTTGTGATGTGTGTTCCATGCAGCCTCCCACAGACACACACACACGCTTGGAGGCTGCTAAGTCAGACTCACTCCCTAAAATTTTCTGTCTGAGCAGGTTATAGTGGATTCGCCGTGTGAAGCCGATTCAGGTCTGCCTATCTTTTTTCTAAACCTGTGCTGCGGCTCTGCAAAGCCAGGGCCGTGGGAGGAGCGTCAGCTCCCTCTGTTCTCAGAATAACCCGCACTGAACTGAGGGTGTGAAACCGCAGCAGCGCTGGAGGAGGAGCCCATTCACTCTTCCACGTGTGTTATCCCTCAGTGCTTGTAGGCAGTGAATGAAACTTCTGGCGTGACTCCGCAAAGCTGCAGCCCCTCACAGGGAGGGTGGTGAAACACTGGCACGGGTTCCCCAGGGCGGTGGTGGATGCCCCATTCCTGCAACCATTCAAGGCCAGGTTGGAGGGGGCTCTGAGCAACCTGATCTGGGTGCAGATGACCCTGCTCATTGCAGTGGGTTGGACTAGAAGGTTTTTAAAGGACACTGGTAACCCAAACCATTCCATGATTTCGTGTTCGGCAGCTCCCCGGGAGGAGATTTGGTACCACCGGGTGCCGCAGGGACAGGCTGTGGGAGGTGCCAGGGTTGACTGAGGCTCCAGCAGGTTTATTTTCTCTCCGATGTTTAAATGATCTGCCCCAACTACAGAATTAAATCAAGCTGTTTTATAACTTTGTGGTCTCATCCTAGAGAAGATGGAACAACCCTTCGGTTCTAATTAAGCAGTGAAAATAACACCAATTCCTTAAGAAAACTTACCAGACGTTCAGGCAAAACGTGGCCAAAGATTGCCAAGGGCACATCCCCCTTTTCCCAAGAGTGTCCTGGCTCCTGCTGCTGCTCCAGCCTGCCGTGCGGATCCCCGTGCTGCGACCTGAAGAACGACCTCCCCCCGCCATAACCTGCTGACTTTTGGCTTTGCAAATTCAACGAGTCGTAGCTTTGCAACAGGAAATTGAATTCTTAGAAGTGATTTTAGGCTCCCAGAGGGGGTGTCCGGGCGATGCCCCACGTACCGCGAAGGCGGCTGTGCTGCCCCGTGGCATCCACGTGGCAGCGGGGCGGTGCGGAGGGCCCGGGCACGGCCCCAGCCCAGCCCCGCCGCGCTGTCCCCGCGGGTCCCCGGGGCGCTGCTCGCGCCCGTCCGCCCGTCCCTCCGTCCGTCCCTGCTTACATCGCACCGCTGCAAGTGCACCTGCTTGGAGGCAGGGGTTGAAAAAGAACCTCAACAGCGTTTCGTTTTCCAGGTGGAAGGGACGTGTGGGGGGAGCGGTTGCTGGGGCCAGGCGAGGGGAGGACGGGGGAAGCACTGAGTGGGGAAAGGGAGAAGGGACCAGGCCGCTCCGGAGTAAGGGCGCGGGCCGGGAGCGGCTCTCAAGGCGGTAGCGTGGCCGAGCGGTCTAAGGCGCTGGATTAAGGCTCCAGTCTCTTCGGGGGCGTGGGTTCGAATCCCACCGCTGCCAGCGGCGCTTTTTGTGCGGCGCGGCCGGGGCAGCGCCCCCTGGCGGCCGCGCGCTGCCGCCCGCCCG
>VXBA01004440.1:310914-483779 GCA_013399895.1 Serilophus lunatus | reverse complement strand
TGGGTTAAACCACTACAGGATGCAAGGAAAGAAAACGGACCAATATAACTCATATTGCAGCGTGGGGCAACAAGGGTGCTCAAATATACATTGTAGTTCTTGGATGAAATCATGTTGCCAAGACAACAGATACCACACATAAAAGTCACTCTCTCTTTGAGGGCACATAATTCCACAGACAAATTCTCAAGATTCTGGCCAAATACAACTTCTTTCTCTAGCGGTCATTTTGATGAACAGGACCCAAGGAGGAAGGTGTCACCACTATTCTGAAGAGCTCAGAGCCAGCTCAATGTAGCCAATGAACTGGTGCAAGAAGACAAAGAAGAAAATTGTAAAACAGCTACATCATCGCTGGCAGCAGGGGCTCCAGTCCTCTAGAAACCAACATTCAGGTGTCAGCACATGGGATGGCAGATGTTAATGGTTCCTGACTGATGGGACGTAGTGGCAGGGGGCTGGCTCATGACCTTCTGCAAGAGAAGCTCAGCTAACTCCTTTAGCAGATGCAAGAATACCAAATAAAATGTCCTAGCCAAAATGTGAATAAGAATTAATTTTGTTAATTCAGGGGCAACAATTCATGCCTCAGCTGCCTGCATTCAGAAGGTGCAACGTTATGAATGACACAGCTGAGGTTTGGCTTGGTCTAAGTGCAGTCACTCAAATGAGGGCAGCTGAGTTAAGCCAGTCTCACAGCCCTTGCAGTGAAATCAGAAAATGGACTAATGTGCTAGACTAACAAACAGGGGGATTTTGATTGGTTTTGTCAGCTTCTTGCAGTGTTTTAGCCTGCAGGAATGTTGTCTGCACATTAATGCCAGAAATACCACAGCATCACTGGCCTCTCATTTCAGCACAATGCCTTTGCAGATTCAGATGCAAAAAGTCAACATCAATATTTAGAGGTAGCCATTCCAAACTGGAAGCTTTCTGGGGCGTAAACATCACGTCTAAATAAAAGATAGAGTATGGACTCAGTATAAGGAGTGAGTACATCTGCTACAGCTCCATCACTGGTACTGCCAACATGACAGAATTCTATGTTATGGAGATAACAGTGGATGTTTGACTGACTGTAGGGTCAGTTTAGATCCATTACTAATTAAGAGTAGCTGTTGCTGATTTAATTATTTTAATTTATAAATCAATATACACGAATTTTCCATAATAATTTTCCCACAACAGTTCTACATTTGTTTGTCTGCAGAGAAATCTCCTGATCTCTCCTGAGGTGTGATTCAAATCCCACAAATGCCTAGAGAGTGTCACTCACACCCTGGCTCTTTTCAAAGCAAATGGAAGAGTGGGGGCACACAAAGATTCTCCAATAATCATAAACCCCCAAATTTTTGCATCAAGAATTTCTCAGAAGTTCCCTGTCCTGATCCTTGCCTTCCCTACCTCCTTGAAGTACACTTGATGACAGATGTTCCAGAAATTTTAGACTTCACACTGAAGTTGAAAATGGTGTCCTGTGCATTGCCACTTTTCCAAACTCATTGCTCTGTATAAAACAAGAATAGCCAAGGTATCTTTTTCTATAGTAGTCAGCGAATGTTTGTTCTCTCCCATCCCTTCCTGCATATTTTTAGTAGCAGCAGTGGCTGTCTTGTCTTTATCTGCTTTCATTGACAATTTCACTACTTCTTTCTAACTTCAGCGAAGTTTGGTGTCAGAACAAAATATCATAAGTTTGTAATGTTTCTAAATTTCTGTGAGGCTGGTTAGGGAAAATTGATCCAAATTGCCATTCCTAGGCTCATAATCAGACAGCAAAACTCAGGATGAAGCAACCCATACAAAATTGTGCTTCATAAATCCTGTTCCTCATGAATTATTGAGTTGTTTTTTTTCCCCACAACTATGAAATAAAATCCTTCAGACTGTGGATTGAGATGATATACAGGAAGTCACTAGCTGGTGAGAAAAAAATGCTACCACTCAGGCATAGGTAAACTGCAGTCCAAATGTCATCCAAATATTTTACTCACAGACAACTGCATCTTTTTTTATTTGATGCTTAATTTACCTGTAGCAGATTTTCTCATTAGATACAAAATTGGAAGGAACGCTGCTATGACCAAATACAGACTTCACTCTATGCCCATGAAAACCGAAGAGATCATTTTTATGGGCCTTTCAATCAGGTCCATAAAACACACGGGCTATTAGAGATACATGTACAGTTTTGAAAATATAAGTGCCAGCACAGAAGTGTAAATGCAGTATTGATTCTTGATGATAGTGATTGAAAATTCATGGGCTTCAAAGTGTCTTGAGGCAGAACTTAAGTATAAAAAGCTGCAAGGGTGCACTTGGAGTATTTGTGCACAGTCTGGAAACATTTTGGCCTCTAGACATTATTGTTTATTACTGCAAAGAGCTGAGCACCCATCGAGTCCTATGGTCTTCTTTGGGGAACAAAACACCTCAGAAGGAGACTGTGTAGCTGACAGAAGCCTTTGTGGCCTGTCCATATGAGAAAATCCTTTTGGTATTCAGCAACTGCCTGCCAGGCACCCTGAGCTCAGTGAGGGCAGGGGGAGAATTCATCAGCTTCAGCAGGAATAAAATCAAACTCTTTGTCAATCATTTTCAGCACAAATATATGTCATTGCCTTCAGGCAGAAGCATATCTGGACATTCTTTAGACCTTCCCCAGAGTATTGCTTATCTGTGCACATTCAGCTGTTGGCCTCTTTTAACTAAGGACTTAATGAAGAACACATGGAAACCATGAGCTTCCTGCAAAACACAGGGAGGTGAGCAATTGGTGTTTTCAGATTCAAGTGGTTGCTAGTGGTCAATATAAATTCCCTAATAACTTTTCTTTTGAAGTAAGCAAACAATGATGTTGGCTAAGTTGAAAACGTATGATTTACCACAGCAAAAGGATGATTTTTTTACTGCCTATTCTGTAAATTGTTTGGGATTGCCTGAATGACTTGGAGAGACGCTTATAGAAATCAGAGGATATAAAAGACCAACAGTGTTAATTACCAAATGAAAACCTTTTAAAAAGGAACAAAGGTCTGTCTTTCAAAAATCTACATGCATATATTCATCTGCAAAATAAGTGACCAAGATACCCCTGTTTTCAACCTGGAAGCATATATCTGCTACTCTAGCAAGAAAAAAGGAATAGGAAGTGATGTTCAGCATCATGGATCTATTCTACCACTACTTTTACCAGAAGTGTGAGATAGCCTGTAACAACTCAGATGCAGTTAACAACAGATAGTACTATGTCCTCAGCTGATACAAACAATTGGAAACGAAAATAACTCTTATGTTTAACTACTTCTTTTTACAGACACTTCTTTGTACCATGGAACTGAAACATTCATCTGAAAGTGTACCAATAAAGTCAATTATGAATATTCAGAAAATCTGTAGTTTCTTCAAATAGTGAGTTTAACTTCTAACAAGAATGAGTATTTTCCCCCATGCTTTTGTTTTCCAAGACTTTCTTCTACATTTTAATAATCTTTTTTATTACTGAAATCCAAGATTCAATCTGAATGATTTAACTTTGTGAGCTGCAGTTCTGAAGAAACCCTACACATGGAAGGCCTGGTGAAATTGCAATTAGGTCCTGCAATACTTAAGAGTCCAGGTCTTGTTTGCAACAAGACTGGGATGAGTTAGCAGCAGAATTTGCAAGAGAGCACAACAGCTTTCTCTCTTCATTAAATGCTCTAATAGCCACCTTGAATTTCCTTTGCCTAATCTCTCAGGTAGTCCAAGTAGAGAAGTGCAGCTTTCTCCAAATAGAGCCTCTAGAACCCATCTCTTGTGTCAGCTCAGGTAGTTAACTGATCTACTCTTTCCTGCACCCTACCTCCTGTATCTACTTCCATGGGTGCTCAGGAAAAGCAATCTGAATTAAGTAATTCAATGCCATATTAAACACCTGTGTGGACAGTATTTCAGAACTGAATTTGCCTTAATGAATTAAAATAAAATGATTGAGTTTATGAACTGCATAAACATCTACCCAAGGGTTTATGATGCTATAACCAATCTGTTTCATATTTATGGTTTAAATAATTCAAGTTTCAATGTATATACAAGCCCTAGAATAAACAAGACGCAGACCAAGATTTCTAAGAAATTGCTCTTCATCAAGCTATCTTTGATTTCCCATTCATAGTCCAATTCCCAATTAATAATCTGTTTTTTTCCTGTTAAACCTTTGTATAAAGGGCCATTCATTTTCTCTTTCTAGCAACTATTTACTATTCCTCAACATACTAGCCCCAGCATCCCTGGAAAGAGCTCATGAAGCTAATGATTTTGTCTGGGTGACTGCCATCCGTGTTTCAGATCCCTGTGGACCTGGAATTCTCATCTCTGCTGCCAATACCCTATGCATCTTGCTGTAGGTGCATTTTAAATGCAGTTCATGGACTTGGAAATAAAGGGCAGCTACTGTGATTAAAAAATCCCATCAGTTAGACTCACTGGGCTGCATGCTTACATTACTGTACCAATCCATTTTCCAATCACAACATGGGTCAGACTTCACAGCAGGACTCACTCGAGATACTGCCATGATGACCTAGGGGATTCCTGCTTCATTTCCCCCCTGCAGGAAACACAGAGTGAGAGCTAAACACTATTCCAGGAATAAAACTTCCTCAAAAGCACTTCTGAATGAAGACATCTAACAAATTTCCCTTTCAGAAACTATTTGGCAGCAGCATCTGAAAGGATAGGTTTCTCTCTTCATTTTCCTTGGAGGGACAGGACCACCCTCACCTCTGACCAAAGTGCAGGGAAACCAGTGGGGTCACTGAGCAGATTTCCCCAGCTGAAGCACTGGGTCTCTGTGGTTCCACCAATGGACTACACTGGGTCTCAAGACTTGCATGTGCACAACACAGATTACGGATGGATGACAAATTTGCATGACACTATTCAATGGCTGTTGCTTTGGCGGAATAATCAAAACAACGAAGATTTTGGTTGCCCTTGATATTATTAAAGGCCTTTTCTAACCTAAATGATTCTATGATTCTATAAATTGCTAAAAGCAGAATGACAGGACCAGCCACATCCTGACGGAAAGGACCTCCAGCTTTTTTGGGTCACTGAGATAATCTGGTGCTACAGCTGCCCACTATCGCTCAGTCTTTGTTCTCATCGCAGACCAGATGCCTCGTGGCTTCATGTCACTGTGAAACGTTGCTATTTTCTCCCATGCCTTTAAAAAGGGCAGTGAAAACTCCAAGAATAAAAGCCAACAATTTGAGAAATACTAATTAATTACCATGCTTCTCATGCAATCTAAAAATAAAAATCAGCTTCAATGCATTTTGTTGTTAAATGAAAGCATTCTAAAATAACCTGTAAGGATCCAGTCCTGGCAAGAGCAGCTGAGGATCTACAAGAATGAGCTTCTTCCAAACACATTTGTTCTCTCTCTCCCCAGCCAGATATTTCATTGTTGCTGATTCATTGGTAAAACAGTTCTTAAAACATCTCCAATGAATGTCATTCTCTAATCCATATACCATACAGAAGCTTATGCTGTTAAAAGCATCTGTTTTCAATAATTTGTTTTCAATCAGTGTTTTCAAAATGTGTACATTTTCTAACAGATTATTTGTATTATTATTTTATTTTAACATGAATGCATTGCTGTAGAATTGTGTTGCAGCTTTACAGTTTGGGTGGCCTCATATAATCTTCACACAGCAGCTGGAAATGTAATTAGCATAAAAACCAAACAGCCTCACTAAACATCCCTTTCCTGTAAGAAGGGACACATTTAAAGGCCTCGTTTCACATGTTCCATTACAGCTGGCACGGGGCTAGAACGATCCCCAAATGCATTTTTCAGTTCAGCTAAACAAAGCCCACTTCTTAAACACTGGAAATATTCTGCAGCAGATCTCAGGAAGATACAATGATACTGCTCTGCAGTAGAATACATGCTCCCAGGGGAGTGATTATACTCCCCATTTTTGAATCAGGAGCTTCCAGTTGGCAATTCAAGTATAAAAATAGACAACTTCTCTCATGGTTTTCTTTGTATAAATCAGATCTGCAACTTCCAAATGCATTTGAATTCTTTTAATCTCCTTAAAATGACAAGTCTAAAAACACTGACAATTTAAAATTCCAGTAAAATTAAAAGAAGAAAACATCTCTGTTTGCCATCACTTTCCTTTACTAGGAAGTGCCTTCTGCCACCCTAAGCTTTGGGCTCTTTATCTAATTGCAAGGTTGAAAATGACCACTGACTGTAAAAATTTCTGTGTATCTTTAGTTCCACAGTAGTAAGCAGACAGACAGTTTAGATAGACAGTTTCTATAGAATGGCAAAAGATCAAATTTTTTACAAGTTGCCTACAGTTTTGCATGAATTCTGGTAGTTTAATTGGCCAGTTTCTCAAAAGAGATTAAGAAAATGTCAGGGCATGTGAAGTTATGCACAATCCTAGAATATTTTGTTTTTCACTTCCAAAACTCAGAATACATCAACTGTGCAGTTTTGGATCAATGCCAAAAATAAAACTGAAAATGGATTTTAACTTTTATTCAGTCCTTGAATGCAAGCAGTGTAATGTTTCAGCAGAGCTAAAATACAAATGCTTTCTGGTCTATCAGGCCATTTTATATTTGACATTCAAATTTTTAACTATACTTAATAATATCTAGTTCAAATTACAAACAAAAATGTAGATACAAATAAAAACTCAGTTCTAAGATTCATCTAGAAAACACTGAAATACAATAAGCTTATTTGGAATTTCCTTCAGATAAAAATATTTGCTTCACTTAACATGCATTCATGAACAGCTCAAGTTCCTGCAAAATGGTGCTTTTCTTCAGAGAATGACATTTTACACTTGTCTCAAAAAAATCATAAAAAAGTTAACAAAGCAGCCCTTACTAACTCTATAAAGTGCTTGCATTGCTGATTTTTAACAAAATCAGATCTCCTTTTTACAAGTTTTGACTAAGTTTTACATCAGTGCCATTTTTCTCTCTTTTCCCAAAAATCTTGGAAATGATCAGTGATTTTCAGCAATGGGTTAATGCTCTATGAGCTGCTTCAGCACAGCAAAAACACCTGGCTCAGACCAGCATCTATGTCACCTGTTCACTGTATCATACCAAAAAGGCCATTGGGGGTTTTACACAGAAAACAGGCTTTGTCATGAATAAGAACATGAAGGACTTTGGAGTATTTCAGGCTTTAGGGTAACTTCAGACCCAGCTACCCTGCAGGGGAGACTACACTCACTTTCTCAGTGCTGATTCAGAATTGCATTTCCAAGTCATCAGAGTGTGAAGAAAGAAAATCCATAATTACTTCTGTACTCCATACCTAAACCTAGAGACAGTCTGGCCTGAAAGTATAAGAGAAACTATAACTGAAATATTAATAATACCTTTCACATAGGATCACAGTAGATATGAAATAAAATTCAGAAGAACAGAATGGGACCATAGAGTGCTTTAAAATAGTTATCCTTGTTAGTCAAAGACCCAAACAAACCCACTCGTTTCAATGTACAGGCTGAAAACAGGACTTTTGTGGATAGATTACAATAATCTAGTACTTGGAAAAACCACCCAAAGTCTCTCAATCCATAGACCACCTCCTCAGAAGTACAGGCAGAGGTAAGGGCAGATACGTCTGCAGGCTGCACTTCTTTGTTTCCCCAGGCAAATATTTTAACAGCCTGAGAGTTTTACATGAGGAAACACAAGAGCCAAAGCAGAAGGTTTAAAAGAAGCCCTGGCAACACATAACTGAATTTCTCCCAGTTGAAATATTTGGGAAAGAAAAGTTCAAAATATTTACCTGTTGTACTTAGAAGTAATAGGCAGTAGGAACACCATGATCTGGATATGGTTTATGAATAGCAGTTCCTCTAATTGAATAGATTTATCACATTTTCTTCTTGTTTTCTTCTTGTTATTAATTAGAAACATTGAAAGTCCTTGCCTGAAAGTGTTTCCAATTTAAGCAATCCCTCTGCTGACTGGGAGACTTAACTTACATAAACACATTGAAATATGATTTTTTGTACAGCATTTTTTAAAAAGAATTCTGGCTGGAAAGACCAAAGCACCGAGGCCTAGCCAATGGGAAAAAACACCATTTGAGCACAAAATGAATGTCTATTTTAATGCAGATTCTGGGAGTGCGGCTGCTAAATGTTGCATGAGTGGATTTTGTTTTGGCACACTTGATTATCTTTAAATGGCTTGAGTGAGAGCGAAATGAAAGAGCATGTTATGCCCTCCCTAAAAAGCAAACTGAAAAAAAAAAAAGCTCCCTTTTGTGGCTTTGTCTACATTATTTGGCTTAAATCTTTAGATCCAGAGAGCAGACACAGCTATTCCAGTTTAACAGAGTAACTGCTAGAAAGAGAAGATTGTCATCCTCTGTACAGACAGCTGTTAAAAGAGTCTTAAGGCCCTTTGGCAGCAGATCAACCCACAAACCTGCCCCAATAGTCCTACTTCCTCAACTCAATATCCCCCAGCCCAGTGTTCCCCAACCAAACTGATATTGGGTTTGCCTGGCTCATACTGGCTTGCCTTTTGGCTCTTTTGATATCCTGGTCTATTTTAGCCCTAATCTTTATCCCTTCCAACTCCTCAGTCCTACACCTTGAGACAGGTTCTTGAACACCAACTTCTACAACTTTACACTAAGCAAATGAAGTTTCAAATGAAGCAGGAGCAGGTCTTCCCTATTCATGGTGGAGCACCCCAAGAATAAGTCTAGGAAGTCACAGTCATGTCTTTCCTTGGTCACAGACGACTGATCTGTGACCGCTGCCCTGTGGAAGAGTTGTAAGTATTTTTAGGGAGAGGATCTGGGACACAAATGAAAGGAGGTTTCAAAGTACCTAGAGGAAAGGTTGAGTTCAAAAGATTCCTTTTTCTCTCTTTAGTATTATTAGTTGTCTCAGATAACTGTCTACTTGGCAATAGAGTTGCTGCGTTGCTTTCTTCAGACATAGGTCTTTGCTCATTGTACAGGGGATCAATGTACCTAACTCAAACATTGCTGAATTCCTTGACTCTCCTATGTACAGAGGAGCTTTCTTCACACCCCTCAATTTCTCACCATCTCCTGCTTTTCTCTTCTCATTGCAACCAATTTCTTTCAAATACAAGTGAACATGCTTTCTCCTCCCTTTTCCCCTGAATACTACAATTCAGGGAGCAAGGATGAAGGAAAACAGATGCACCAATTCTTTAAAATGAAGGGCACTAGAAAGGGGAAATGACAAAACAAGACATTTTTCTCTATTCAAACTCCTGCAAGTAGCTGAATTTTTTTTTTCTGAAAGGTTGCAAACAGTTGGCTTTTGATGAAAGCAGTGATAAAAATCCTTCAATAATATGTCAAATAAGGGCAGAACTTATCTTCCCTCAAGCTTCTTTATTTCAGAAGCACTTCCTTCTCGAAAACATTGCCAGGAAATGACATTTCACCAGCATGTGAATGGCACTCCAATAAAACATACCCAGGAACATTTTTCAAATTCATAGCAAGGTGAGCAGAACAAGATCAAGATGTTAAAAAAATGACAAAGATCTGGCAGAGGACACCGTAAGTTTTCTCTCTTGCTATCTGATTTGATGGTTCCGAGAAAACCCGGTGCAGCTTTAAAAACCTTGTACTGCCTGCTGCAGCCATCCCACTTCATCTAGCCATGGAAATGTGCTTGGAAAAAGAAAATTCTGTTTCTAACTGGCTTCTGCCATAAGTGAGATTGCTCCTGTAAGAAACCATGCCATCAACTGATATAATCTTGCCATTTAGAAGTTTGCCTGTTCTCCCAAAGCTAGAGTTGTCAGCTTTACCATACTTCTTACTATGGGGAGGGAGCCTCAGCCTTCCATGGAAATAAGTTTCCACTCTTTCTCTACAAGATGAAATTTTATGTGAGATAAAAAAATATAAACCATACTTTTGACTATAGCATGAATAACATTGTGGCTGACTTTGATTGCTTTGTCCAGTCCCGTGTATATAGAATGCCCCTGTCAGGAGGGTTTACATTGTACTGTGGGAGTTTCGTCATCCATCAAAGAACTTTCAATAGTACCTTCTGTGAGAATGATTTGCAATCCTGACACTGAAAAACACTCTGTGCTTCAGGGAGATTCACTTCTGTCCAGGAGAAGAATTACTGTGAGAATTAACTTGTTTCTGTTCCTGCTGTGGTACACTGGCATCCCTCACACAGTGTAATCTCCCTTCCTGTTTGCTCTGAGACTGAGCCTGTCTGTAGCAGGAGCCCATCTGTCACCCATGGTGCATGTCCTTTATAGCCTCCTCAACATACCGCCTTCCAGCAGAAGAGGTCGATCAGATCAGACCCCAGATGTGGGCTCCTCCGGTGCTTACCATCTGCAAGAACAGACCACCATAGCGTGATCTTTTCCACCTGCTCTGGCTGCTCTACAAAAGACCTAATGATGATGCTCACAGACAGACCAAGTGCAAGGGAAAAGCACTAGATGTCTGCATTAAACCCCATGATTTTTACCTTCACAATTAAGTCAGCACCAAGGCAATGTCAGACTTTGGACCCTTCCGCATAGTCACTACAGGGATATCAAAACCAATGTAACCTAGAAATACATAAGCACTATGAAACACATACATCCTTTTAACCTTCTGCTTGTCAGTAACATTACAACAATGAAGATGGAGGAGGGAGACTTGTTATGCTCAACCATCACAATTTGAGTATTGATCTGCTAAAAGGAACCATATATGGAAAACATAACATTAATGTCCTCTATCAATCAAATTACATATTTTCTGTCTCACCTTGTGCAATTACCAAGTGTCAGAAAAGAACTTTTCCTATTACCTAGAAGGTTTTTTCTGCCCATTAACTGACAAATTATATTTTAAAACATTCATCTCTGAATAAATAATCAGAGCTTTTAGTCTGATAAAGATATGAATATAAAATGTTAGCACTTGGAAATACTAAGAAAATGGCAACCTTTCAACGTTAAATATCACCCTGACTGTCTCTTTCTTTCTGTCCTCTCCCACAAAAAACCTCCCATTAATTTCAAAGGAAGTTTCATCAGATAAGGCCATGTGTTTTGACCCTTACCACTTTCAATGTTGAAAATAATTGACTCTATTGTTGCATCAAATAAGAGCCTAATAAAATGCTTGTATTAGTGTTTATCTTTTGATAATTACTGATGTTCTGTGCAGGTGGGAAAGATTGGGTGCATGCCTGTAGGATACTAATAGGAATGTGTTTTTTTTCAAGTGTCACATTTATCAGTGCACTAGAAGAAAATAAGCCTGTATTATGAAGTTTCATGCTGGCTCTCATTATGCCATCTCACAAGCTTGTTCTTTGATTTATTATAAAGATTAAATATATTTTCTCAGTGAGATCAGAGGTATTAGACAAGAGGTCATGAAAATGCTAACAGAAAAATGCTAGTTTTCCATGTGTAAAATACTTTGTATTATACATGCAAGGTTCAAGCAATGCTGTTTAATTGCTGGGGAGTCTGGTAGGATACTGGTGGATTCCCATTTGCAAGAGTTGGGGATCATGGAAACTGTGCAGTTCCAGCTCTTGTGCAGTCCAGAAGTAAATCTCTAACCCTGTCATTTGCAGGGTGCTCAGCAAATTTGACATCCTTGTCAATTTTGCTGCAGTTAGTAGCAGGAGAGGTGACAGGAATACTAATTTTGCAAAGTAGCTGAAGTATACTGTTAACTTACTAGAAATGGACATTTTTCTAATAAAAAAGAAAGGTTTTGAATTCAACCAAGAACAAACCCAGTACTGCAATTGACAAATGATCCTTCAGACCCAGCTTTTAAATAAGTTTTTCAGACACTGCAGTCCCTCTTACTAGGGGAGCAGATATGCTGGCATGTCTGGCAAAGCTTCCTATTCCTCTGAGAAAAGGCATGTTTTCACTCTGTTTTTAATTGCTGTGTGCTTTCCAAATATTTTGGTAAGGGGAAAATCCACGCAACACTTCTTGGGATGTCCAGAGTAGACTGTGTAGGCATATTCAACCCAGCTTCAAACTAATCAGTCTAACCACAGCTCAGCCTCACATCCTGGAGCTGGATAAACCATAAAAATAAATAGTAGGCAGGCTTTGGCAACTCGTGGTACCTCTTGAACAGCTGTGATTATTCTCCTAGTTGTAACCAACTAACCCAGCATGCTGAAACTAGACTCAAAGTAATTGTCACCACAGTGTCCACATATTCCTAAGAGCTATATGGTTTTCATGGAAATCTGCTACACTCCACTGTGGTTATGACTGATACAGAACATGAAAGACAAGCCTTTTGTTTTGCAGAAACATGTCATTTTTGATGACAGTAGCTTCTCAGCTGTCAAGTAAAAAAATACAATCATCACTCAGAGTAATACAACCATCTATTCTGGTTCATTAGTTTTTGGTTGATGAATCAGAAAGCAGCCTAAAGAGCACACAGTGAAGAACACCTTCAGATATAAACCCTGAAATCTCTTCTTCTGCATCAAAACTCATGCAAGAATTCACCCTTAGTGAAATGAGACTTGTCGTTCAATTATGGGCCATTTTCAAGAGTACAGGCTTTGGGGTGCCAGGTGCTGCCAAGTCCTGCCTGAAAGCTTCCACTGTGCAATAAACAGGGCACAAAATAACTGGGCTGTAACTCAATTCTCTTTTGTCATTTGAAGGAGCAAGACACTCATTGCTTTCTTTCTAGTTCTAGTGAGAACAATAAGAAATCAGGAAAAAAGTCATGTTTTCTCACAGAAAATCCAGGCTCAAGACTTGCAAGACCACATGTAGTAATTATTAGCCATCAGGAAAGAACAAAGAAAAGAAACATTCTAAATAGATTAAAAAGCTTCCACCACATGCATCAGTGTCCAGATCTGGGATTTTTGGTAAGACCAATTTACAATATAAAACCACATTTTTGCAGTTTACCATACTTTTTAAATTAAAAAGGGTCTTACACTGGGACTGTTATAAAGCCATGGCAAAAAGAAGGGTGTGGGAGGGACTGAGACTTCTTTTTCCCTGAAGACAAGTAACACACCTTTCCTGCCCAATGGAACTAATAATTTCTGGTTACACAGGTTACTCAACAGTAAGTCAACTTCTTTGTCATGTATTTTTCTCATTCCTCTATTAGCACCCACAAGAGTTTGAACGTGGCTAAATTGGCCACTAGCGTTACCTTGTCATACTGCTATTTCCTTAATTCATAATCTGCTAAATCAATGTCACAAGATTTCTTTTGAATTACCCTCTAGTTCTAGTAGCAGAACCTGAAAATACAGCTTTGGTGAGCTGCTGCTTTAATTGTAGTGCACCCAAGGTGTTGCTTTGGGATTTTTTTTTTTAAAAGTTGGTAACAAAGTTAAAGATGTCTTAGAATGTGATAAATTTCTCCAAGCCAAGCTTTATCAGTTTAAAAATATATAAATTCAGGCTGTATTACGCATTTTTAGCCTTCAGCAAAAAGTTCCTCATTAACAAACTGACCCCACGACGCAACTATTACCTGCTGAAGTGTGCTTAAATTTTTCACTCTTCTTCTTCCTCCACTTCCATGGCTTAAAAAGTCTCCCAAGAGTGGCAAATTTGCTTCTTCTTCTGATTGGAGGTGTGTGAGTCCCAGGTACTAGAGAATCTGAACGCATTGCAGCCAGTCTTTCCACTTCCTCAGCTGTAGTTTCAGCAAGAAAAAGAGAAAAAAATTAAGGGGGAAATGAAATAATCGCTTTAATAAATTATCAGAGAACCACACAGATGGCTGAAGTTTTCAATGCTCACAGAGACCAATAGAAAAGAGCAAAAATTGTAGTCCTTATTATTTTAACATTATTTTCTTTCAGTGGAATCCCTAATCTACTGTAAAGAACAGTATTAACAATCAAATTCAACAGGAATATGGATTATCACAAAGTTACAATCTTTAACAAATTGTTCCACATCGCTCTAGAGAGCTGGCAGTTCATCCATCAACTATTCCTGGAGAAGGGTGACAGAGAGTAAGGAAGGGAAAGCTCAAACAGAAGGGCGCAATACTGCTTAAAAAATACTAGAAGTTGTTGTGACTTTGGGTTTTTTTTTCAATGAAAAGAGACATTTCCATTAGCTAATATTTATCACGAGCAAGGACCCTGATAAATAAAGACCCTTTGGTATCATTGTTGTGTCCATTGAAACTGCTTGGGTTACCAAAGGGGTTGAATTGGGAACTTTCTTGTGAGAGAAATGGAGCTAAAAGTTCGCAGAATCACAAAATTGTTTAGGATAAAAAATAGCTTTAAAATCATTGAGTCCAACCATTAATCCAGCACTGCTGAGTCCACCCTTAAACCATGTCCCCACGTGCCTTGTCTAGACATCTTTTAAATTCCTCCAGAGACAGTGACTCCAGCACTTCCCTGGCAGCCTGTTCCAAGGTTTTACAACCCTTTCCATGAAGACGTTTGTCCTAATATGCAATCTAAAGCTCCCCTGGTGCCATATGAGGCCATTCCCTCTGGCCCTATCACTTCTTACCTGGGAGAAGAGATAGATAGATCCCTCCCTGGCTACAACCTCCATTCAGGTAGTTACACAGGGTAATAGGCCTCCCCTGAGCCTCCTCCTCTCCAGGCTAAACAACCCCTGCTCCTCCAGACACTCATGATCAGACTTGTGCTCCAGACACTTCATCAGCCCCATTGCCCTTCTTTGAACATGCTCCAGCACCTCAGTATCTTTCTTGTAGTGAGGGGCCCAAGTCTAATCTCATTTTTCTGCCCACTCATTCCCCTCCAATTCTTATACTTACCTTTTGACACAGGGACTTGGAGAAATTTAAGAGACATTTTTAATTTAGGGCTGAATTCCCATGGAAGGATTAGACATTTTCACTGAGTTTCTGTTCTTAAGATTTCTGCAGTCTTTACACTATAGTAGCCCATGAGAGAGGGTCTCTCTGTGCCACAGCTGCAAGGATTGCGATAAGCTCTCTCAGCCCTGACCTGAAGCATACATGCTCCCTCCCTGAAAAAAGTATCCCTGCAATTCAGTCAATATACAAAAAGAGGTTTTGTGTGTGGTTTGTTGCTGTTTTGGGCATTTTTTAAAGTTGTTGGTGGTGGGTTTTTTTTTTTTTTTGTTTGGTTGTTTTTTTTAAGGGATACCGTTTCCCAGGCTTTTAACACAACACTCCCAGTAAAACTGATTTGAGTGGTTTGCACACAGAATCTGGATTCATAAAGACAAGACACAGATTGTCACCTCTCCCATGCTGAAGAGAACAGCCCAGTGTTCACCTATAATATACTAAGCATTAATCTCAGCCATAAGCATGGGCTCAGGGACCTCAGTAAGAACACTGGTTTGAAGAGATGAGCACACCCACTCCACACTGACAGAATCACCAGAGATTTTGGCTGGAAAATTCTTATGTATCTCAACGGAAATTTTTCTGAGGCTTTAAGTGAGCCAAATTTAGGTTGGTTTTCATGAGAACAGCCAGAGACGCATTTCTAACACAAAGGAGGTTTCATTATCAGATCTCCAACTGAAATACTATTTGAGTCCCTCAGGTTTTTGTAAGAATGTTGGTTATTTTGTTATTATTGTTTTGTTTGTTTTGAACATTGAAACACAACCCTTTTTCCTCTAAATATCACTGCCAGATACAGCTGCCTGTAACTTTTCTGGATTAAAAAAAGCTATCCAGCAAGATAGAGCCCAGCTGTTTCAGTGGAAATGGTTAAAAACTGTTATTCTTTGGGGTAATGGAGAGAACATTTCTGAGAACATCTTTTTCCAATTTAAAGCACAGGGAAAAAAAGATAATCCAGCTAAAGCATTGCATTCTGTTCCAGCTCTTTGTGCTCGACTGCCTGCAGAAATACCTTCTTATCCAAAGAACCCATTACAAGGCTGTGTCCTGTACATGGGGCTGGGACATGTTGCATTGAGGCTGGGAATTGCCTGGTTATGCTGAACAAACCATGAGGGTAAAAAGAAGAGGAAATCAGAAATTTCCTTATACTTTCTGATTTCACTGGAGTCTGCTGGGCTTTGAAGACCAGCACGGAGTACAGACCACTCCCTCTATTTGCAGACCCAAAGAGACCATGTCTTTTCCCCTTCCTCTGCTTTTAAGGTGTGTCTAGTTAAAGCACATAAGATCCCACTGTGTTACACTGCTGTAATTTTTTTAGAGATGCCGCTAAAAGTAATAGGCTGGTATTATCTCTGCTGGCTTACTTGGGGATACAGGAAGCGGCCCATTGAGCAAACTGGGAATGACACATTACTGCTGCTCAATTATGCTTCCTGCTAATAAACCCACAGCTGAAACATATTGAAATTCCTCTTGCTGCTCACCCTTTCTCCTTTTCCCCATCACTGAACCAAGATTTCTGCTACCCAGGTGCCTTAGTTATTAAATTTCAGAGCTCCAACAACTCCTCTTTGATAGCTGGTCCTAACTGGTACTGCTGAGCCATTCCCTGGAGAACTGATTCTCTCCTTTAGCAACATACATTCCCTCTGTCCCACACCAGCTGTGCTCTCACTGCCCCCAGGGAAGCTTCTCCCACTCATAGTAAATGAGTATGGATTCACAGTCGGCAAAGCTACCACTGGAGTAAAAAACAATTTACCCAAAGGGTGGGTTAATCGAAAGCCAAACACAGTGTCAAAACCATTTCCATATTTTGACTGCCCTTTCCTGAATTTCAGTATTGTCTCTCATGAAAATCTGTGCCCTCAGAGACCTGCAGTACTTGCTATCAGTCATGAATGTGGCCCTTCTCCTTCATCTTCTCCAAACACATACAGCTCCAAGCTAATGCAAGTAATGGCTGTTATTTCCCTCTTGTTCACATTTTTTCAGAAGGACGTGATTTTTTTCATGAAAAATACTCTCAAGAGCACTGCTAATTCAAAGCATAATAATCACTGGCTAGGAATAAACCACATTAGCATAAAGCCATGACAGTTTTAAAACAGCAAGAATAAAAGCAGACCATGATGCAAGAAGTAAACGCCAGATTTCCGTACTCTTCTTTGCTGCTGCATCTTTTGCTTGAGTTGGCCAGGTTTCTCTGCCTTTTTGGCTCCTAATGACTATTGACTGGCTGTGGGCTGTGACACCCACTGCTGACAGCAGGCTCTGTAGGCTGGTTTCACACCTTTGCTGTTCCCAAAAAAGCTGGTACTTGCAGAAATGGAAAGTAACCCATGCCTTGCACCCTTTTTCTATTTTCTTTTTCTTTAAAAAGGAAAGCAGTCTCAGTAGGCCCAGCCTGATCAGTCTGCTAAACAGGGAATGTGCATTAGTGCCTACAGTCACACTGCTGAAATTTCATGTTGAGGCCAGTGCCACAAATATGATGTTTACAGCTCACAGTTGCTGCTGATACTCAGTGCTTTTGGGAATTTGTTCTGATATTTTTCCAGGATCTGAGAGATCTCGCAGAGACACAAAGAAATACTGGGACTTGCACTTATAGCAACAGGGTGATGCACTCCCCTCCCACTTTCTTCTGTCCAAGCTGTCCTTCTGAACTAGCAATGGGGAAAATAAACCTGAGAGCTTTTCATAGGCTGTTTGGCTGTCAGACTGCTCTCAAAATTTTACTGTCGTTCTTAATACTCTTGAAGTTCCTAAAGACTTCCTATAGGGCTTAAACAAGACTTAGCATTTTAATGAAAAGTACTCCACAAATCAAAGTACTTTGCATCCAAGTAGTATAAAAGAAATTCTACAAACACGTTTAAAATATACTACAAAGAAAAAAAAGGCTAGGCCACCTTGGATCTATTCTGTATGTTCTAATGATTTTTCACACATTTTTCAGTAGGGTGCAGATTTCTAGACAGACCAGTAAAAGACAACATAAATGTCACCTACTTTTTGTATTTAAGAAACATAGCAGGAAGATCAAAGGCCCTCCCAAAGACAACACAATTCACTAAGTTTTCCTGGGGAATGACACCCAGCTTTCTCATTCCCACTGCTGTCTGGGAATTCCCTCATCTGTTACTGTTACTGATACATAATATATCCAGCTTCCACTTGAGAAAAAACCACTTACTGCATTTGGGTACACAGAGCAATTTTATTGCTAAAAGCTGAAGCCCACCCACCTTACCTGTCATCTTGGACACTAACTTCCTCACTGGCAATCACACTAAGTTCTCTCTCAGACATTTCCTTAACACTTGTAATTCATAATCAGACACATGAGTATCTTAATAGGCAGTTTACTTTACAAAGTTAGATTTTAATCTTTCCTATGAAGCACCAATGGCTACTTTTTGCCTTCTGTTATATTTGCACAAATCTATAATAATGGGCTGAAAATGACCTTGGCCCTAAAGATGGAATTAACTAAATGTGCAATTTTATTTAATTGCAAGAGTTTTATTTAAATTAAAAAACCCGAACAGAATTATCTTTATTGCCAATACACATCCAACAAGTCCTTATTCTGCAGATTGGTTTCCAATCAACTCCTGTTGCATGATTTCTTTAGAACTCTGCACCCTTCACTTCAGGCTGCACAGACCTTATTCCAGCAGCTTTGTTCAACATACGATGCAGACGCATCATGTGTCTTTTTGAAACAACAGGAAGCCTTAACTACTTTAATTGCTGAGCACTTATGTCTATTCTTTACCTGAACGAGAACTCTTTCAATTCAAAAAAACACCTTGTTTTTCTTTCAAGAAAATCGTTTATTTTCTGCTCTTCTTTTGTCTTCAGTTATTTTCATTTCCCTTTGCACCTCGAATTAATTTTTATCAGCCTTTACTATTTCAATTGCCCATTTAAACTTTTCCTAATTTCTCAAAGGTCTGTTTTCCAAAGACATACAAGGCATAGCACGCAGCAGTCTAAACGCAGTCTTGCCAAACGAGGATGATTACCTCTTTGGTTGAAAACAGCTCCCACTGGAAGTGTGCATTTGCAGTGGCAAAGTGGTTTGGCTTAGTGGGTTTATGAGCCATGAAGAGGCTGTCAGTAGCTTTCCTTTGCATGCTAAGCAGCACTCACATTTTCCAAGCCCTTGCCAATTATTCCTGCTCCCTAGGTATGTAGCACTTTGCATTGTACCCATAAACCGAGTATCTCACCCTTTGCGCTTGCCTGTTTCAGCACAGGTATGGCTTTGCTCTCAGCTGAGATCCTCTGTATCAGTCTACTTCTCTTGTTGGAACAGAAGTGTAAGGAACAGCTTTGGAAGTCCAATCCCTTTAGGACCCTGCTTTTGACTTATCCACATTTTGACGTAAAACGTTGATTATTCATGCTGATTGCAATCTGAAAGCCATTTTTTTAACCTCTGCAAACTGTACTGCACTGCATGTATCACTCTAAACATGTCTCCATTGACAGGAAATTTCTCAAAATGCCAAGTATTTTCTGTATTATAAGATAGTAGAAAAGATTTTTACACGCAACAAAAGCACTTTATCAGGTTTTGTCACCAATAGCTACGTGATCTCTTCTTATAAACTCCACAATTATAGAAAATAAGGATTGTTAGATTTCACTGATATCAAGTATTTTGTGTATCCCTTATTGCTGTTATTACTTACTGGATTTTCCATCTCTCAAACATTTATTACATATAGATTCAAGGCTAAATCAAATAAACAGTACTGTAGCTCATTACTGTTGTGTACCTGGACAGTGGAGCAGAACCCAAAGGTCTGTCCTGGTTACCACATGCACATTATCTGGAGACTCAGCAGCTCCAAAATAGGACTCATGGCAGTCATTACAAGTGGAACACATCCAAAAACCAACTAAGAGAAAAACAGGACCAGCAAAAGAGACATCACACTTTGGGCTACAGTTCACAAGTGTTGCTCCAATAAAAAACTTCAGCTTCAAAACAAAGCATATTTCACCCTTCCTAAATGGCAAGTAGGGAGGACACGCACAGTTTGTGTTTTCCAAAAAGCAGAGAAAGTAATATGAGATGCAAGGACTTTTCTGTTAGAGCAAGTAGAGAACTCAGGAAAAATGAGAATCACATCTTCCCCTCGAGAAGGCTCAAGCCCACATCTTCCGTTTTCCTTGGGAACACCACCACACTTCATACCATGATGGATGAAAGAGTACATCTATCCTACTAAAACTGTTATTTAAGGAATACAAGACCTACTGGGTCTGAAAGAAAGCATTACTCATAGCTAGGGCACTCATCTACCAGCACACTCTTCTCCCAAGACTACTCCTGGGCTGTACACTTGGTTAAATAACCTAAACCCCTGTCTGCTTCACTCATGATTGAAAGAAACTGCCTTGCGCAGCTGTGGTTTGTTGAGACCCCGATACTGTCCAGTTGTGCACAAAGGAGAATAAAGGGGATAAAGACACTGCCTCTCACTGTCCATTTCTTTCACTTCTGGTAGAGGATCTTCTGTTAGAGTTAGGAGAGAGGTGAGGTGCTGTCTCCTACATCCTCTCTCCAGAAAGCAAAAGCAGGAGAGGGCAGATAGGTATATGGAACCCTGTTAGCAGAGCTAGCCAGGCACCCAGTGAGAGGGATTCATGTTTCAGCCTGTGAAGAACTGCCATAAAGAACTGATGCTCTGGTGTAAACGTCAGCTACAAGCAGAATTTCCCAGCTAGGGCATTGACTTCAAGGCATCCTCCTCATACTGTAATCACACCGTCACACTAAAAACACATCTACTGAACAAAGCTGGCCTTTTCTAAGTCACCATTACAGAAACAGGGTCTTGGAAAGCCCCAGCCCACTGTGCACAGCCTGGAAGGGAACAGCTCCTAAATGCAAATATGATGGGAGCTAGATGAACCCATATTCACAGCTCGCTCAGCTTCTAAGACTGAAAACAAACCATCAGTAAGATGGAATTGACCTTTCTACTCACAACCAGCTGTGTCCCCTAGCACAGAACACTAGAAAAAATAAATTTCCTTAAAAAGATATTTTGCCAAACCTACAAGAAGGAGATTAAATCTCACAATACCAAAAGATTCAGAGCTGAAAACTAAGCACAAGTCATACCCACAGGACTGCTGCAATTCAAGGCTCTAATTTCATGTGCAACAAACAAAATGCTACCAGGCAAAATGGTTGCGGTGGGGTTTGTGACCATTACCTTACGACCACTGGCAACACCAGTAACTCCTCCAATATATGTTGAGCTGGTTTTGGCTGGGATAGCATTATTTTTCTTCACAGTAGTCGTATGGAGCTATGTTTTGGATTTCTTCTGAAAATAGGGTTGATAACACAGGGATGCTTCTGCAGCTGCTGAGAAGAGTTTACACAGTGTCAGGGCCTTTTCTGCTCCTCACACCACCCCAGTGGATACACAAGGAGCTGGGAGGGGGACACAGTCGGGGTAACCAACCCCAACTGACCCAAGGGGTATTCCAGACCACATGGTGTCTTGTTCAGTGGTAATGCTGTGGGAAGAAGAAGGAAGATGTTCAGAGTGATGGTGTTTGTCTTCCCAGGTCACTGTTACAAGTGATGGGGCTCTGTTTTCTGGAAATGGCTGAACACCTCATTCCTCATGGAAAGTAGTGAAGGAATTCTTTATTTTGTTTTGCTTGTGCATGCGGCTTTTGCTTTACCTCTTTAACTGTTTTCACCTCAGCCCACAAGTTTACTCACTTTCCATCTTCCAACCATCTCCCTCATCCTGCCAGGGGACAGTGAGCGAGCAGCTATGTGGGACTTAGTTTCTAGCTGGAGTTAAACCATGGCACATGAGGGCAGGACTAGGTACCATGGCTCGGGAGTCCCAGACGGATCCATGCAGACACTTGCATTGTTAAGCAATCCGATCTGTCCTTCAGTCATATCCAAACTCATCAACTACAGTTAAGTCTCATCCATCACAGCTCAAGTCCTTCCTGAAAGCCAAAGCTACAGACAACAGAGAAGCTGTCTTCCTCCCAACAAGTCTTCAACCCATTCAACAAAAAAACCCAGAACTCGCGTCCATGTCCCTCCATCTCCTAAATTTATCCTGATGAAGAAACAGCACATAATATTTTTTCCTACACTTGTTTCAACTTGCTAGCAATTGAAAGCGTCTTCTTGAAGGAACTGGTAATGATTAAATTTTCATGGTTGGACTTATCTCTTATACCAGCCTGAATTGCAAATTCTATTAAGTTGCAAAATATAAAAGCAATCCAAGGAAAGGATCCAGTCGTGGAAGCCCATGAATTAGTTGGGCACATTTTGCTAGGCTTCTGCTACTGGATGATAATTCTCCTAATTGCATGTGGACAAGGACAAAGGCAGAGACAAGTTGCTCACACTGAAGACCACCTTGGCTCTACTAGTCCTCACTGGGAATCGGGGAAGTTCTCCATCCTTCTAAAAACAAACAAAAGTTGTGCAAAAGGCTAGCTGTTTATTTTGAGAAAGCCCAGAAAAACAAATATCTAAATGCTTCTAATTTCTTGGGGGACAGAAATTTATGATCTTTTTGAGTTCTTGTAAGTAGGAATATCCAGAATTTTTACTTTCTTTTACTAAAAGTGTGTTCTTTAGAAGGCATATCTTTAGATATTTCAGAAACCTGAAAGAGGCATGTCCTCTTATTAAAAGTAGTATTATTCAGAAAATTACATTTCAAACATAAAACTTCCTAAACACAATGGTACCATCTCACCACAATCATTGTAAAGATAAAGAATTAAGGTCATAATTACTTTAATGGCTGTGAGAAAAGGAACGAAGTACCTACACTTAAGAGCTAGAAAGTTCAAACCATTCCCTTGTAAACTCAGTATTTCTTCTCTTGGGAAAAAGAAATTTCTATTTCTGTTCTTTAAGGAAGTTGGCCAAGAGGAAAGGAGTAATTATACCAAATGGCACATTGATAATGAGCATTAATATGAGTTTAGAAACCTCCCTCAGTAACAGCCTAGCAAAAAAATATGTTTCATTGGACTCTGAGACAGTCTATATCCATGTTCAGGAATTCACAATAGGTACTAAGTAATTTTGCTTTGAATACCTAAGTGCAACTATGTATGGTTTTCACCGATTGCCCTTGTCATGAGAACTTTGTTTATTCAAATGACAGTTAGTTTAGATCCTCAGCTGTGGTGAAATACCTGTTTAGGCCCTTATGGTAGAGGCTTGCGTTTCAGAGATGAATACTCAAAGGGAAGAAAAATATCCACAACGCCTTTAAAGTCATGAATAAAGTATGGCAGGCTGCCGGCTAAAACACACAGAGTATTTCTGTGTGTTTTCATAGTTATGATTTCACTTTTTTTCACTTTTTTTTTTAGCATTAAGTTCTAGGGTGTCTCATGGCTGTTGAGCTCTGCAGGCTATTGCTCTTGCTCAATAGATTTAGAGGAGAGTCTCTGGTTTCTAAAAAGCTGCTGCTGCCTTTAAAAATAGATAGAGCCCATCAGGTAATCAAATTGGTGTATCTAAGAAACGCTACAGTCAAAGGAAGGATCTGTGCACGTAGCTTCAAGCTCATGAATTATTCTAAGTCCAGCAACCAGAAATAGCTCAAAAACTGAGAACGGGTTTAGATCATAGCTAAGGAAAAAAATACTACAGGAAACCAAGAAAACATGATCACAGAAAAAGCTCTGAAACACTTCCATCCAGCAGCTTTATGCACTGGAATAATGCTAGCAGAAAGAAATGAACGAAATCCTGATTGTACCACAGCTAACAACAAAAGCCACAGGGAGACAGATTACCTTACCCAAGTCCATCTAGTGAATGGACAACTGTGTTGGGAATTAGGGATATATTTTGCCCTCAGGGCTATCAGAACTTTGCAAATGCATGTAAAATATGGCCTTCTGCTCTTTGCTCATGGCTAATGAGATGAGCAGGAGGAGCAAGAGAAGATGAACTGCGCTATGTGTGACCCTTTTCATATGCTGTTGAGACATGCTGGATGCACATGGAAATGATGCTAGAGAACTATATTGGCCAAAGCTGTAAAAGGGATCTTGCAGCATGCTAAAATTTACCTTAAGAAAAGAAATTGGCAGAAAAGACATTACAGTCTGAGTGCTTTCCACTGTGCTGATAAGAATGATCCCCTTTTGTGGTGTTTGAGAGAGGCAACAATGGCATGTTGTGAGCTGCAAATGCAAGAGGAGTGCTCCAGCAGCATGCTGAGGTGTGCCTACACAGAGCCGCTTCACCATGACATTGGCAGCAGAGTTCATTTTTCAACATTGTGAAGGCAATGGATTTGTGATAGGCACGAGGTTTCACTTCAGTATAGAAGTAGGATAAAACTTAACCAAACCCTGACATTTCTTACACTAAAAAAAGTGATCTTTTTTTACCCCTTCACGGCGACACTGGACAAAGCAACAAACTGACGAAATCTGACTTGTTTACGTGCTGAAGTTTCCTTTCGAAGTTATCAAGATTCTGCTACTAAGCAGATAAAACAAACGAAAAACCAAAAAACTACAACAGCTACAACATAAGCCTTTCTGAGCATTTCTTGACAATATAAATTGCCACTGTCCATATAACCTATGGGGACCAGGGCTTTCAGTTTTAAGTACTGTTCTATTCTAGGAGAAGTATCTACACAACATCCTACAAGTGTCATAGATCCTTTTTTATTATGTCACATCTCATATGCTCTTCCAACTGAGCTGGAGTCTTTGCCATGCAAACTTGATGTTCAAAAATCTCTTTACTTCAACATCATTTTGTTTGAATTCACAAGACAAATGTGATGGTGCTCAGGAAGAAAATTTCCCAAGCACTTAGCTACAAAGGGAGGAAACAAGAAACAAAACAGGTATATGCTTACAGGTACTAACATACTAACACACCTATAAAAATGGAGCCTGGTATACATGCAATAATAATCCGAAAATATGAAATAAATTAATCATAGCAGATGAAAAATACTTTCATTTCCTTGCTAAACATAGGGAATAGCTGCACTAGCTCATAGCAGCTGAATTCTAAAAGTCACACCCACCTTCACACAGGTTTGCATTTTTAAAAAATTTATTTATCGCACAAGGCCCAATGGACAAATAAGGCTGATTAGAAGAAAAACAAATTAAAACAACCCCAAAGAAAAATATCATCAAAAAGTTCCCTTCTTGAGCCTCTGTGCAATGCCAGAAAATGTATTAGTGAACTGACACCTGTCTTGCTGTTTAATGGACTGGCTGTTCTGCTAGTTGAGATGAATAAGAGAAAGAAGCATCAGTTCACTGAAGCTACAGTTCTTTTAAGCTCATGGTTTTCTATG
Source organism: Serilophus lunatus (assembly GCA_013399895.1). NCBI lineage: Eukaryota > Metazoa > Chordata > Aves > Passeriformes > Eurylaimidae > Serilophus > Serilophus lunatus. The sequence continues at coordinate 458,507 of VXBA01004440.1, read as the reverse complement.
CTCAGCACAAGCACATTGAGTTCACAAGGAAAATGGCATTTGACTCAGACGACAAAAAAGCATAGAAAGACAAACCCACTAGAGTCAAATAATGCTGTCAAAATGCTCTCCTGATTTTAATGAGACACACACAAAAGAGAAAACACCTCCTGAATTCTATCTTGTTTATATATGTGACATAAGGGGTGGACTTTGAAGAAAAGGAAGCTACATAGCTGAGTCTCAAGAGTCCCTCCTTACATTTCTATTTAGGTATCATGTCTAATTCTCTTTAATGGCTGCTAGAGCAGCCTGAGTTTGGCAGCTACAGAGAGCAGTCAGAAATTGCTCTTCTCTATTCAGATGTTGGAGCAGGCAGCAAATTCTGTCTTAAGTGCCACAGCAGATCACTAGAAGACAACTTTTCACCCTCATGGCTATAAACCAGAAGATAATGATTTTGGAGCTGTGAATATTAATGAAAGTTTTATTAATCTCACTCTTCTATTTCTTAACAGGGCGTAATTCAAATTCAAATAGGCACAGTTCCACCAAGCCTTTGGACCTGGCTTCCCCTTCAAATTTGAACCTAAATTTCAAAACTATTTATCCAATAAAACCAGCGTCCTGTTTTGCTGGTACATGGGAGGAGAGGGAAGAGGTCATTCAATACTGGTTCCACTCTGGTTCAAATAGCTTCCACTGTCCGTCCATCCATCCATCCATCCATCCATCCATCCATCCATCCATTCTTTCACATGTGTGTGTACTTGCAGTGCTTACTGTTCAGCCTTTGCATCTAAATTTTTATCAGTGTTGACATTTTAAGCAGCTTGCAAAGTAAAATGAGAAAGATAAGATTCTATAAAGCTCTATAGCATCATGACACATACACTCTTTTTATCAGTTCAATTTCAGATGATACAGAAGAAATAACATTTTTATTTTATTTATTTATTTATTTAATTTACCAAAAGCAAAGTTGATAGAGTCTTCATGTTAAAAATAACATTAGGGCTGTGAACATACTGTGCCAGATAGTATCAGAATATTGGAAACACTGAAGCAGCTGCAACTAATGCATGAGGTAAAAAAACATAAAGCAAGTGCCATAATCCTCATTATATGGACTGTTGCTGACATTAGGGAATCCATGGATATATGGACCACCAATACTTTAGAGAAGCTTGCTAATACATAGACTGTGGATGCAGTAGACCACAGTGACATTTGCAGGCCTGGTTCACTTGTTAGGATGTAGTTAATGAGCATTTTAATTATTTACCATAAGATTTCCAAGGCACAGAAGTCTGCTTACCAACATTTCCGTCCATTGATTCTTGAATCTGTATTAAAAGGATAACTAAGACTCAGGACAACACTAACTGTCTTGCAGCTGAATGTCCCTCAGCCTGCTGCCGAGATAAAGAACACTGTTATCGAAATTTCTGACAAAACTTAAGACACTTGTTTCTTGCAATGACCTGATATTCTCAGCATTACCAGCATTACGCTTCTGTGCTTCCAAAAGATTTTAAATGCTATTAGTCTCTATTTTTTTGAGAGGCTTTCAACTTCTCTTGGGAGGCAAGGTGAAATAAAAATCATTCTCTGCTACCAAAATCTCACAAGATAAATTAAATAATCTTGTCCATTTTAATTTTATTGTCTGCACTTCTATTGCACAAAGCCATTAGACTAATGGCTAGAAAAATGTCATGAAAAAGATGTCAGAGGGCAAGATCCTTCTCTTAAGTAGTTACAGGGGAGGGTGTCTACTGAACTGCAGCACTGAACAGTTGCATAGCCCAGGACAGGAGGAAGAAAAGATTTGAAGTACACCTTGCATCCTTTCCAAAATGACCCAAGCAACAGATATTCTAGGCCCTCCCTGAACAAAAGCCTGTGCCTCTTAAATTGCAACCTTTGCGATTCAGAGATTCCCTAAGTCACTGAGACTGAATACCTCTCCTAGTTATAAGCAAAGAAACAGGAATCACAAACCAAGCTACACAAACCAAAGTCTTGGAGCCTGCATGTCTCTCACCCCAGTCTATGTCCCGACTAGCTCACTATAAATCATAAATATGCAGAAACTTACCCTCCTCTTCTCTTTGGACATTTTTAACACTATTTTATTTTTGGGGAAGGAGAAGCATTGGGGAAGTCTAGGGAATTTTTTGGCTTTCATTCCTGAATCACATTTTCAAACTTTCAAAATTTCCACTGTTTATGCAGAGGAAATATGCAGAGGCTGTCAGTCGGGTCTGATCATCTCTTATTTGTGTTTTTTTCAGCTTTACTGCAGTGAGGGACACTGCTTGTCCATGAGATCTCTCTCAACAGCACATTTTAATGATGGCTGATGGGCAGTATGATTTTGGCCATGTTTTAGGCAGGCTAGCCTGCATACTACCAAGCTGGTAGTTCCGAAGAAGATATAGCAGGTGGTTTTATAATGACTGATTTTAACTTTGACATAAATTATATCATGAGCTCATTGTTTTTCAGAGCAATAGATATAATTCATCTACTTTTGAATCTAATAATCTTATCCAAAGGCAAAGCCTCTGCTAGAATTTCCTTATCTTCACTAAGCTTGACCCAAAGCCAGAAAAGTCAAGGAGAGATGACAGTGACATTATCTTATTTATCTCCGCCCAATCCTTTCTGAGACAAGGACACTAAAAGCAACAGACCACTGAAGATTCATGTCACTTCACAGGAGCAAAAAAACAGCAAGAGGACAGTTTTCCACCGCAAAGAGATGGCAAGAACATCATTATTTTCTGAGAGGCATGCAAATCAAAGTCACAAAGGAAAAACAGGGCCTCCGAGTGTGTCCCAACTTCACCCCTTTGCAGCTTTGCTGCATTCATCTAGGTAATGGCAAACACCACAGTACACTTCAGCTTCAAGGAAAGCTACTGAAACACAAAAGCTGGCTTAACCACTGCACACTCTGATGTTGCCCTTCAGTTAGACCTGATGCTGAGGTTTGGCTAATTGATGTGGGAAGGTGCATGAGACCTGCATGATCCATGAAACAGACTACAATTACATCCAAATGATTTTAGACAACCTGGCATGCTGTTAGCAAAGAGGTGCTGCATATACTTATACTGTGCTCCTGAAATTAGATTTGGGCTAATTTTGGGCTGAATAATATGTCAACAACAGGAAGCCAAATTCACTATGGTCAGATTACAAACAAAACAATCTTAGGGCATACAAAGGAATATATACATTTACTACCAGTCATTGAAATATATCTAGAAACAAAACCTTCAATACAAAAATTGATGTAGAAAGCCTACCTCCTTTGCTGAGGGAATCGTAATGAAATGATAATGTTCTAAATACAACAGTATACTCAAAGGATAGGTTTTGTTAATCAGTGAAGGAGCTGATAAACAAACTCTGCTGCTTTTAATGATATATGATATATAAACAAAAGGAAAAAAAAAGACAAGAAAGAAAGATTTCACATGGTATAATCGTGAATATTCAGATGTCTTTCTTACATACCCAGTATTTCTTTGCTGTTAAGTGTCGACAGGCAGTGATGACATCAGTGAATAAAATTCCAAAAATGGTTGTAAAGTGAAGTACTTTCATATATCTCATTTTCTTCCAAAGAATCCCAAGTTTCAAAAAAGTAAGAAGTCAACCAAGCAAATCGCTCTCTAAAAGAAACATCTCTAAGCAAGCAAGAGTACTTGGAAAAGACAAAACATGGAAATGGAAACTAACTGCCTACCTGGGCAGGGATCAAAGCATAGAATAGGAAATGGGGTGATGGCTGTAAAAATGTACACAGAAAGGCAAGCTTATTCAGCAAGGTCGATATCAGATGGTTTGAAGTGCTCTAGTAATAGCAGAGTGTGAGGAGAACACGTCCCTCCGTGATCTCTGCCACCGTCCACATCTTGCTCCTTTTTTACAAACTGACTCCTCTTTTCATGTATAAAAACTCGTGGCCTTTTATGGTTTATCAGGTAGTTCTGTATTATGTTTCTATCTAACTTGATACAGAAGAATCAAAACTAGGAATACTAATCAAGATGGCAACAAATACTCAGGGCAGATCATTATTGTCAAATACAGGAAAACCACTGTATTGCTTTCATCATATTTGAAGGTATTTTATCTATTTTCTTGAAGTCTCCACAAGGAACTGATTTTTCAATGCATGTTTAGTGTTGCCCCAATCTTTGCATTTAAGAAACTTACATGTACCAAAACTTAAAACTTGGTTCCCAGAATAAAGAGCAGGATGGTAAATGCTATCAAAAGATGACAACTGAGTTACAGCATTGGAAAGGAGAGAAATCAGTCAGAGGAGACAGAACTGAAACAGGTGAGCTGCCTGCTCTCTAAAGACCCCCAAAATTGAGGTGTCCTCTTATCCATGTCATTATGTCAACATTGTGTAATAAAAATGAGAGGGTACTGAACCATTATGACCAATGCCATAATTTTTGTTGGTTTTGTTGTAAAAACTCTTTAAAATAAATGACACAGATACACAGAATTCCCAGAAAAGGAGGCTAACATTTTTCTGGTAAGGTACAGGAGTTTTCACTGCAAAACAAAGAACTTACTCATTTTCTCGCATAAGCTTGACCCAATCTTGTGTACACTTTTTCTCTCAATATTATCTATTTTACCTAAGTGAAGATCTTGCTTACTACCTATATTTTTCCTACGGTTTCTGTCAATAATGTAAATTATATTGCAATTTTGGACAAGACATCTTCCAGGGCCCTTCAAAGTAAACCTGGAGCAATGCTGGGTGACAGCCCATGCAAACCTGGCAATGAACTTCTTATTGCAAGCACAGCATCACCTGGAATGGCACGCAAGTGTCTTATTTTGTAGCCAGCAGTTTTTGCTGCAGGCAGTTCAACAGGATATGAGTTAGTCGCTACAGAGACGCACGTGAGCAGTTAATGACCCGCCTCAGGCTTGGTGATATTTCTTCAGCTTTATTTTGAGACATAAATGTCCCCTCCCCTCTTTTCTTCTGCTGCAGACTTGCCAACTGAAATAATTGCTAGTATTTAAAGAAAGCCTCACGTATGACTTGTCAGCTGTTTGCATTGGCTAATCTTGGCATGTAAGCCAGAGGTACACACTCTCTTATAGCTCAAATTGACCCTTTCTTTGTTCTTCTCTTCCTCCCCTCCCTCCTCCCACTCCCGCAGGCCATGCCCAGACACAACAGCACTAGCAGCAGTCTCTGATCTCAGGTCAAAACCACAGGTAACTGATGGACTTCTGTTAGTCCCCAACATAAAAGACACAGGAGTAGGGCACTGGGACTTTGCCCTCTCTGCTCCCTGGTAAAGGAAAAGTAAAGGATTGTGTCCTGCCTGCCTAGGGATTTTGCCATCTGGAAGTTACCATGAGTAGAATCACATCTTCTTCTTAAAAGGGCCCATTTATTCTCAGCTTGCAAAACACCAAGGGCTCGTATCTTCTGGAGCAGAAAGTGACGCTGGTGAAAGCAAAGTGGGGCATACAGCTCCACTGTTTGGGTTCCCCCAGCAACCTGTTGGGATGTGGAGTATCTTTGCTTGATCTCATCAACTTTCTTTGCCATAGCACCATGTTCATCCAAATCAAACACTGCGGAGTTCAACTGACAAAAATAAACCAGTTTTGTTCAATGACCTGTTCTACAAAGGAGACATATTTCACTTTGCAATGTAAGCCCATGCCTTTCCCCCTCTGCCTCTTTCTTTACGGTGACTATCCCCCAGAGACTAAAGACACACATTGCATAATTATATCAGCTGTTGAAACACGTTTTTCAGCTCCCACACTTCACAGCAGGACCAGGTACACTGGGTTTTTTTGCCTACTTTTCCATTCTATGTAGTCTAATTTTTTTTACTCCAAAATATTTTAGGATTTTTGACAGGTACAGTTGTAAAAGACTGCAATGCCTCTTAGCCACATACTGTGCTCACTCTACAGATGGTAACAGAAGAGCACTTACTGTTCAAAATAATGTGAGAATTAGTGAAGAAAAACTTATTTTTATAAACAGCTCCTGCAGGGCTTACAGTTTGTCTAGAAAATAACTATTTCATTTAATAATTATTTATGGAAAGGAAAACAATCAGCTCTCAGAGACAATATCTTAAGTGATCCTAAAGTAAATGTTCTCAAAGTTCCAAGCTGAAAGAAATAACAGTCTTCAATTACAGGTGGGAATTACACATACACACACACGCGCACATACACATGCACATACATATGAACATGCACAACCCCCCATATACAACCCTCCTCCTTTCCATTTGGAAAAGATATTTATCTGGAAGCTGTAGAAGAAGGACAGCAGCAGGAAAACAAGTGTTGGAACTCCTACAGCAACAGTATCTCAGTCCATGCTGATTTTCATACATATATAAGATCACAGAATCACTTCTGCTTAATCAGCAAAACCCTGAAGTATAGCAGCACATAATAAACAGACTGAATATAAGCTCTGAACAAAACCTTTCGGGTATGCTCATTCTTAATATTATCTGTATTTTCACTCTACTTGCCCCTAAAGACCCTAAAAACCTGGAGCCCCACAGTCCTTGGCACCAGGAATGCCAATGGCAAGAGATAGTCTTTTCCTCTGACCCTCCACTAATGGACTCATAGTCTATTTATAGACCAGCAGGAAGGTGAAAGGAAATCCCACTATTTTCATTTTATAGACAAGGAACTTGGATATGGAGCGATACACATATCTGCCCAGAGATACTCTTTAGAGAATGCCTGAGATGAGAATCCTCATCTGTCAGTGATAAAAAATGCTTTGCTCTGTGCAGTCCCTCTCTTCCAACACACTCTTAAATAACTGCTTTCCACTTAAGTTTTCTTGTCAGATTCTCTGTATAAAAATATAAAGAATCACACTTAAATTGTTCCACTTGGTCTTTCTGTTAGGTCATATCTGGGTGAATTTTGAAGCTTCTACAGTTTTTTCTAGCCACACTAAAGTAGAGATGTGTCTAAATAATGTTCCAGATCCAGGCTCAGACTTCAGCAAGACACTGATTTGCAGTCAGTTTTCAGTATATGAACATCTTAGATATACCCCAGTCAAATCTCTTCTTCCTGCACTTACTCCACTAACTGCTGTTCTCTTGCTCATCAGTCATGTCATCTGCTATGATCCAGCACTGTCACAGTCCTCCCAGAGACCACCAAAATCAGCACATTGGGAAGTGCTCTGTACAAACCAGGAGATGTTTAGCATTACAGTGCACTTCAATCTTTTGTAGTTCTAGCTCCTTCTGCTCTACAAGCTTATCAGTCACTTCCCCATGTTCACATTCAGAAAGTATTTTCATTCCCCTTCATGCTTCTGGAACATTCAAAATGCCTCTACTTGTGTTATCTCCTCAATTCTTGTCTGTTTCTTAGGACTTTTGCAACTCTTCACCATCCTGCTTCTCCCAATATCTTCCTTGCAGCCCTCTTCTGGCAGCATTCAGAGCTCAGCCCTGATTGCTATCCTGTTCCTGGAGGTGACTCATATCTTTTTCTACACTTGACCTCTCCTTCTCGGTTCAGTCTACTGTGTCTGACTGCCTCTCTGGCAGCCTGTCCTGGATATCTCATAGCCACACACCTCACTAGTCCATTTTCAACACCATTTCTGTTATTCTGTCACCTAAACTTTCAGTATTGGTACTTTATAGACCCCTATCTCTGTTTTCTATTTTCCAACTAAATTAGCACTAACTAAATCAATTTCTTTCAGTCCAATGACTAAAGCATCCCCCATGCCCATCTGCATTACTGCAGCCTCCTGTTTCTCTTTGAGCTCCTCACTTATTTTTTACCTCATCAAAATGCTGCATCCACATCAAGTCCCTTTACTCTGACTTCAGTGAGCCCATCTACATCTCTAAATTCCATCACTGACTTCTCTCCAAATTAAATTCCCTCTAATATATGACACAGAATCTGCTTCCATCTTTTCCTTCAGTTTCATAACTATCTCTCCTAGTCATGATTTTTGCTAGAATGGTTAGTGGTCTTTGAAGGATTTCCCTATGTTTCAGCATAATTTTTCATTCTCCTAGTGCAGTAGTACAATGAAAATGTAGAGTAAGACAATGACTAGAATCCAAGACTCATACCCAGATTTGGAGGATATTTCAGCATTAAATCAATGTATCACACTTATTTGCCTATGCTATAGGAACTGAATCCTGGTCTTTATACACAGTTCCAACAAATACAATAGTTGCTCGGGTCACAGGGCCCACACAGGACTCTTGGGTACATTAGGTGCAACTTCAGGCCTGCAAGACCATGTACAAATTATACATAGTTGGAATAGGAGGGTGGATGTGTTCATGATACAAAAAGTTCAGTGCATTTCCCTTATAAAAAGTACTAAGTGATCCTCTTTCTAAGTGCTCTTTGTGTTGCACAACTGTGAGGATGCACAGACATCTTGAGATCCCTATAGGTTTCTCCAAATCTGAGATGGTCACAGACTTTTACCTGACCTGTCCAGTTGATACTATCATCACATTATAATTTAGCTTCATTACATCAACCTTTCCCTCCAAGTCCCAAAAGGTCTAGAACAGTTATTCACCAAAGAAAACCCTGGTATTTTTCAATCCTGGATAATGTGTCAAAGCATTGACATATCATGTGTGAGCATGTCCAGCCAGCATAGCTGGGACTACAGTTTCTTTACTTTCTGAAAGAAATTCATGGCTGTGCATACTGGTGGGAAAGAAAGGAACAAGGCTGTACTGGTATTAGATATGTTTAAAATAATGTTCTTATAAGTTATTTGCATGAGGTGGCATGAAATTTTATCCCATGGAAGGAGGGGGCAAAGAATGCCTGATGAGATGCTCTAGAAGTCTGCAGGCTCTCTGTGCTATTCTTTTCCTCTCTAGGGTTATTAGATTATTTCCTGTGAAGAGGCATACCCACCCCTCAGAGTATCTAATGGTTTGAAGCTAAATAATAAAACACAGAAAAAGAAGCAAACTCCTTAAACACATACCTATTAGTTGGCTAAGAGATATAAGTAACTGGAGTTATACATTCATATGCATCCATGTGCCTTAAAAGAGAGGAAAGCATGTTCTTTTCTTATCGTGCTAAGATTTCAAGTACAAGGTTACAAAAAAAAAACCACAGCAAAAGATGTTGATGCAATAGAGCTTTAGGTCAACTCAGTCTAGGAAAGCACATGTTTAACAAATGGCTTCGTTTGTTTTTAAGAATAAATAAAACACACTAATAGTGTAAAGTAACTACTACCCATGGACACAGCCCTTCATTTAACATCTGTAGGGGCTTGCTGTCTCTAGCAGTTCACAAGAGGAAAGAAACACTCAACATTTTGTATAGCTTCATTAGATTCTTCCCTCTGCTGTAGTGGCATAAACAGTAGGAGTGCTTAACCCACTGTGGGTTTCCAGGCTTCTCAGGCTATCTTCTCCCTTTCCACCAAAAGCAATTCCATTCAGTTTTAGCTGCTTTTTAACCAAAGAAAACTATAATCACACTAGCAGGATGCTAATTCTGAAGAAATGCTAGCAAACCCACAGTTACTTCGTTAAACTGCAGACCTGTGGTTGACAAAGGACCACGAGATCCCAAATAATATTTTGCTCTTTTGCATAGAGCAAAAAAAGCAGACTTGGTTAACTAAAATATTATAATTAATAATAGTAACAATGCCAGCCTCAATGAAAAAGCTGAAAATGAAGTTCCAAGAACTACTGAGAACCTCAGCTCAGAAAATAACAATTTCATGTTCATATTTATCACCAAAAAAAGCCTTTCTCTGACCTTCAGAAAATGAGCTCTGTCTACCACATCAGTTAACAGGGAGTCCTAAGTCGAATGCCTTCAGTCCTAAGTAACATGTAAATCCACACAGCAAAACAAAGTAATACAATATTGAACAAGAATGTGGGGTAACATCTGTGAGGCTATTTTTTGCTTGAATGTCTTTTGTGCTGCTTTTACTTCTCAGCTTCTCCTAATTGCTGACTTTGGCAAAATTCAAAGAATTTGTCATTGTTGCCTTCAAACATTTTCATTCCCAGAAACATAAAAAGCATATACTTACCTGTAGCAACACCTGTGATTGATTACACCGTCACTCTCTGAATACCCTTTGGAGGTTTTGCTGAGTCCCAAAAGGAGAGGGGGAAGGGATGAGAACAGTTGTCTGAAGAGCACTATATTAATTCCAATAAAAATACAATTTCCCCCATGCATTTGACAGCACCGTGAAAACCCTACTAGCCAGATTCCAGGTAAACCAGTTCTTCCAGATACTGAGTTGAGTCAAGCAAACTCTATTGCAGCACGACAAGGAAAAAGTTCATGCATCAAGGCAGAAAACCCCTGATCTAAAATTCATGGGAATGGGAACAAAACACAATCAATACACAGAGCAATTTCTATAGCAACCGGAGGAAAAAGGGAAGGAAAAAAAAAAAAGACTTGATGCCTTAACTGTTAGCCCAGAGCTTCTGTGGCAAACGAAGGGACCCGTCCCTCTTGGCATCTCCCAGATCGACAGCCTGAATCAGCGCCCAGCGCATTCCTCCCGCGCTCCCTTTCCTCTTTCCCTGCGATCTGTGGAGGAGCACGCCGAGCATCCCAGGCTCCGACGGGAGCGCACACATGTCCGCGCACCCCCCATGCAAGCACAGCGCTCCCCTGCCTCGCTCCTACACCCACAGGATCTCAGCACTCACCGTCACGGGCTTCCTCCCCGCGACTGCAGTTGCTGCAAATGTGTTTGATCTCCTTGCCTATGTGATACTGTATCACGAACGAGACATTGTTGTTAGTGGTGGTGGTGGCCTCCTTCAGTGGCTTCATCCTCACTAGGTAGAAAGCTTTCTTTTTAGATTTCTCTCCACTCATGTCTGAAACCGAGACCTGCCTGCAGCCAGCAGAAGGAAAAACCAGCATCCCAGGCTGCCCGGCGTGCGTGCAATCCGCCATCCGCTCCCGCTCGCCTCGGTGTTTAGCTGCCACACACACAACAGGGATGAAGGGGAGGGCTGGGGGAGAGGGGGGGAGGCGGGAGGCAGAGCAGGCAGAAGCGCTGCCTGAGCCTTGCTGCCTGCCCTCTGCGACCCCGATCCTTAACCAACCCCTGGAGGATGCTCAGCGTGTCCCCGCTCCGAGCCTCTCCCTGTGCCGCGGGCCCCGGGCACGTTTGGCGGCACGGCGGAGCCTGGCACACCTTTGGAGGATATCTTGCCGGCTGCGAACACCCAGGACGCAGAGCCTCCCCTCGCTTCCCCCTCCCGCTCCCTCCCCTTCTCCCATGCCCTTCCCCGTTGCCGCAAGCCCCCGAGCCCGCGGCTCTCCGGGATGGCGGGCGCAGCCGGCTCTGACATCGCGCTGCGACCCTCCGGCCCGGAGAACACGGCAAGAGGGGCGGCATAGCAGCCTGTCCCTTGGAACTAACATTTTACACACAAAGGCCTGTCCGACAGCAGGCTGCCTGCGGGCTCCATACCCTCTGGGGCTCTGGGGGCACAGGGCCGCTCCGCTTCAGGTGCCCCAGCAAAATCAAACCCCATTCGCTTTTCATTCTTGATTTTTTTTTGTCCCCCTTTGCTTCTTATAAAAGACAGAAAGGGTGCCTGGCCTGGGCCGTGCAGGGCTCATGAGGACAGCCATGGTCAGTGGCTGGCACCGCCTGGTGACTTCGGCCCAAGTGCCCCTGCAGTGGGACTGCTCCTCTGTGGAAAAGGCTGAGCCACAGTTTGGTTTCCTTTCGACTGCTTATCTGAGGGATGAACTTCTTTGTCTCCCTTGCCTCCTGCTCAAACTGCAGCTGCTCCGGAGAGCGGCCTGATCATCCCCGGCTGCCCACATCCTGGGCGGTGCATTTCCAAAACTCCTCCAGCCTGAAAGGGATTATAATCCCTGGCCAGACACGCTGTCAATCCCTTGCTGCCCAGCTGCCCCCAAAATGTGCCGTCTGTTTTCACAGCATGGTAAGCAACCCAAGCTGCCCAACTTGCCGAAGCAGCAGCTCAGGACAGCGCCTGTGACACAGAAAACAAGGGGAGTGAGGGTGAGGATGCTTGCTTCTTGCAGGCTTTGGGAAGGAAAGCCTGAAGAAGAGAGGATAATCTCAGCTGTTCTGGCTGCTATTACAGGAATGTGAGTGCTGCTTCTTTAAATCTTCAGCAAGCTATCAGTTTGGCACTAAGCAGAGAGAGTGCAATTGGGGCAGACGAAACATGGCAAAGAATAACATCATTCTCCTTATTTTTAGCCAAAGCCCTTGCTCACTGTTAGAAGAAATCCACTCATTCTGCAATTCTTTACCATTTCCACATACTGTTACCACATGTTTTACTGCAACAGGAGGCCAAAACAGCCTTGATTCTCTTCAACTGCATGTGAATCCGTCAGTGAGACTTTTGCCAAAAGACAACAGAGTGAAACTTAAGAATTCAGCGCCATGATTTTCCATTTTCTCAAATTCACGCATGCACGCACACACACAGAGGCACACACAAGATGCATGTGATGAAACTGCTGACCTACTTGTTCTGCGTCATTCTGATGCAGGTCTGACTTCTCACCTGGCGCTCCTGGGAGTTGAAACCTTGAGATGTCACATACAGCAAAAATTGCAAGGCTTTACGTTTCTCAGCAGTGTTCACAAATCAGACTAGGTGCTATCAGATCTCACAGAGATATGGACTGAAGCATGCTCTCAGCAGAATTATGCTGTTCACCAAGCCACAAGCATCCTACACACTGGGCTGTGTTTATGGATTTATGCTGGAAAGAGTCGGTTACCTCAGGTGATGTATTGCCCCACAGGACTTGATTTTGCATGTGTTGCTCATCTAAAATTCCTAGCTGTTTCATATAAGTGGTAGGAGAAACAGAGAGTGCAGAATTATTCAGGAGCAAGCAGGTGAATTCTCCAAACATGCATATCATGTTGTTATGAGTTAATGCCCTGAGAAGTCATCCCTTTGAATGCCTGACGCTGAGATACTGTTTGCCATGTTACACATTCAGAAAGCAAAGGCTGAGAAGAGTTTGATACCCTACCAGTCACACAGCAGTTCAGACACTCACAGTGGAATTCCTTCTAGCTTACTAATTGCTTCTGGGAACATCTTCAGTTTAGTTGTGATTCAGAAAATAATTAAGTGAGCAGAAGATATGACCATAATTCACCTTCTGAACCTGCTTACAGTTCACAGCTGTCACTGGTACTCAGCACTGCTGCACTGTGGAAATGGGTCAAAAGAGGAAGGCATATTCAAATGTCAGCTTCCCTGAATTTGGGAAATATGAGTGTTAATGAAATGCAGGGTAAACTCAAAACTGGAATATCATATCTGTTTTCTCAGGGCAATATTAGGGTGTTGTGCTTTGCCTGTTTTCAGAGAGGAAAATAGAGTGATGCATTCAGCAGAGATGAAGATCAACAGACCTGGTCCTGTAAGGCAAATGTTTTTGTAGTTCAGGAATTGAGTAAGACTTAGGACATGAAGAACTGGGTCAGGTCATCAGTGTTTTGCAGACTCCCTCTGTGACCTCAAACAAACTATTTACATCCTGATATCTCAGCTCCTTGGCTAAAGAACAGTGATGCTGATGTTTCTGTTTTTCAGACAAATTTTATGAAATTCCTGCTCTGAAAGTGTTTGTACATCACAGGGGGGGAACACACAGACCTTTAAAATATAGAGATCTATTGCTTATAGCAAAATGAGAGGGGAAACAGGAAAAACATGATCCATCAGGCTTAGTACAAACAGTTCACTCATTTCAAACTTAAGCTTTTTTGTTTCACTGGATTTTGTTTTAAAAGTATTTATACCTCCTCTTCCAACTCATTTTATTTTAAAACCATAAAAATCACCTCAGACCTGAAAACAGATTTAGTATCCAAATAACCGCATGTTTAGTGACTCTGTTATTATCTCCCCACCTCAAACAACTCTAAGAAAGGGACAGAAGCAACTCCTTTCTCAGGCAGAGACTAGAAAATTATTGTCTATGTTTTAGATCAGCCTCATGTTCTATGAATGAACCACCAAATACTACGGGGAAGGGACAGAGTTTTTGCAAGCAAATCCCAAGAAACTGCAGAAGGCCAGGTGCTCTGACACATCTGGGGACATTTGGGAATGAAATAACTGGTCCAGTGAGGAACATTGATTCCATGTGGACACACCCCCCAAATTATCATGGAGAAAGCCCAGTGCATTTTTGTTCGCAGGTGCTATGTATTTTGAATGCAAACAAGCCCTGAAGCCATCTGCTAGTATGTCTCTTGTAACATGCACTTCACTGTAACATGTAAATTGCCTTCACTCCTAAGAGCCGCCCTATAGAGAATCTGAATCTGCCACAGCTCATAAAACAAAAATATGCTAAATTATGATCTGCGTAATTATGGTGAAAGCTGCAACTACTACTCAGTTCCAGGACAAATAATGTAAAATAAAGGCACTACAGTATTCCTGTAGAAAATTACTTGTTTTGCCTTGTTTTTAAAGATAAGTTAAAAAATAAGGTGTAGTAACTCTTTCACTGCCTCAAAACACAGCAACAAACCTTGGCATAATTTTTTTGGACAGTGGACAACAAAATCAATGAACAGGATGTCAGGCAGTTGGTTATTTGACAGTGAATCAACAAACTTGCCTATTCCCAGCCCATATTTTCTTTTTCTATAAGCTTATGAACCCATTTGTACCTTCAGTTCCTTCTCCCTGCAGTCTTTGCTGCTTAGGGAAAGTGCAACCTCCACTGTCCATAAAGAAGAGATGAAAGCAGCATCCCATTTAAGTAGATGACTGCTGAGATATTGGTTCATACCTGCATCAAAATCTTTGAGTCTCAACACCATCTTACCATTTTTTTTTCCCCTGGACCATGTCTTCCCATGTCACAGATCACTTGGCTCAAGAGTATTTTTTGGGACACTGTGCCTTCAAAAAGCAGCCAGGCTTTTGGCTGTATTCTACACACCACAAGAAAAGAAGATTTCCTCTTTCTCCAAGCTGTGGCACTGTGCAAATGCCCCATGCCAGTCAGGACACCCCTGAGGTCTGCCCTCAGCTGAACAATATGGAGGTTTTTGCGTGGGCAGGACACGCTTCCTCCTGCTTCCAGCACAAATTAGGTGGACAACAGTACTCGTGTGGAAGCTTCTCATCCTTGTTTCTTCCATGCAAATAGTGTCTTGGAGATCTGTAGTGTTCCCCTGAAGTATTCATGGCTAACAGAATGGCACTATCCATTTGAAAGTGCTAGACAAATGCAAGTCTAACAAGGCAACATCACTTCTCAGCAATTTAGTCTTTCTAACCAAAACATCATGATTCAGTCTATTTAGGCAGCGATGTTTTTACAGGGATGCCCCTGTACTTGGCAATTTTATATAAATATTTTCCTTTCCTTCCTATTTCCTCTGCCCAATGTACTACACATCCTAGTGAGAATAAAAAAGATAAAAGATAAATTAACTAATTAGCAGCTGCTCTGGTGATTAATGCATACATTGATGTTGTATTACACATACTGAAACTAACTGATCCATTTGGAGTGAAGAGGAAAATACGTACAATTTAATCCTGTGTTGGCTATAACACAGGAATCAGCCACTAACACATTACCCCCTTTGGTAGCATGTTCAATTCATTATCAAGAGAATGCCTCCAAAGCCATTTCAGGATAGCTGATATTTTCCAATGGAATTTGTTGCCAGGCGGAAAAATCTTTCTAGTTGCAAGGCACGATTTAAACCTAGATACCCAAATATTTCCTCTTTGCCAGGCATTAACTGCATCTGGAAGACTCTGGCCCACAGCAGAGGCTCCAAGGTGCTAGGCTGACAGTATTTCTGCTTACTGCACGGCACATCAGCAAAACTGGGAGGGCAAGGAGGGGGGAGAATCAGCCTGAGACTCCTGCAGGCCAAAATAGAATATGACCTTTTTAGTTCTGCAGCTATAAACACATTCTTAAGCAACAATACCAGCTACTCCTTGCAGTCACAAGCCCAAGAGAGCCAGGTGACAAGTGCCACACAAAGAAAAAGGAAACTGAAGGAAGAAGAAAGGAAAGGAAATGCCCTTTCCTGGCTTTCCTTCATTTAGCAACACTGATGAAACAACATACATCTCATTCATTCTCTACCTACAGGGCTCTCCACATCCTGTGCACATGCTTTCCTATGATGGAATGCTCTCCTTATGTAGAATCCCTGCTTTATTTCAATGTGATGCCATATGGTGTGAAAAAAAGGAACAGAAAAGGTTACACACAAAAGCCGCATAAGCTTAGAAACACCTGTTTGCTGCAAGAGTGAAGAACTAGTGATGGCAAAGGCCTTCTCAGGATAAAAAGAAAGATGTCATCCTACCTACTAGGACAGATGGAAACTTGCTGAGCTGCCATTTGAATGCCCAAATATATGTGTGCAATTAATGCCCGAAGGCCTGATGAACCTAAGGGTAAACATCAGCAATGAACCAGTGTGGAGTCTGGATTTTTAAAAGAGCTAAGCAAGCAACCATTAGTATTAGATGACACTGAAAGGAAGAGACAATCTTTATGTTGAAATTATAGGTGAAGTTCTTGCTCTAGCAGGGCTTATTACAAGTCCTAGCACCACAACCACTAGTCACTGCAGTCCTAACAAGGTCAGTACCTCCCGTCTTAGAAAATTTACTCTGAATTTTCGTATCTAATTTTGATGTGGCAAGCCCTGAGGTTTTATGATCTGTTTGAAGCACTTTGTACATCCTGAATAACTGGCTTTCCAGAGGAATGGAAACTTATACCATTTTTACCTTGACAATAGACACGGGATAGAACCGAGGAATGAACTGGGACTCAGCAGCACCTCTGCACACTCTAAACTTAGAGTTTGATATATGTGCAATCTTGAAGGTAACTACAGGCAGTTCAAAAAGCCTCAGTGAAATTACAACATTGAAACTAAGGAGGAATTTGAATTAAGTTCTGCCTGGCCAATTTAGTCATTCACATGGCTGCACACTTTAATATATACCAAAATATAACAGCACTGGTGACTTAGAAGACTCACAACCATGGCAGCAGCTTCCTTGCTAGTCACTCCCTGCTTCACACTGAGAGAATAAAGTACAATATACACTGGATTTTCACACCCCACACAGCCCCAAAATACGTTTTTTTTTTTACTGTGCATAAATAAACAGCTTTCTTCCCAACAAAACCAGAGCTGTCTTATATATAGGTGCAGAAAAGTATTTTTATAAACCTCACAAAAGCAAACCCACAATCAGGTATCAGGCTGCTTCTGTAATTCCTCACAAGGTTCTGTTCCCCCACAGTCTGCTAAAAAAAGCTCAGTGAGGGGAGAAGGCAGAGTGTGCCCATGTGCATGCCTAGAAAGCCCCTGGGGGAAAACAATGAATATGACTTATTCCTGTCAGAAATGCTTCTAAGACATGAAAAAGGAAGGGGAAAGGTCCAGAGTAGGAGTCCAAGCCTCTAGAGTAAATAAAGTCAAGTACTGGTCACTTCTGGGTGAAAAACAGGCAGAACTGCTCCCATATCATGGGTTAGCTTTATACTGCTTCCTATAGATACAGAAACTAGATACTTGTGGTTTCATTGGCTCCAAGTAAAACTATGTGTTTGAAAAATAAAGCAAAAAAGGCAATAGGAGAATTCCAGAGCTGTGCATTAAAACAGTTTCATAACAAAACCTTGACTTGAACAAAATCAAATGTTTAACTCAAAATAACAAGGAAAATACAGCAGAAGCCCTGGGTTTACAGCATGGAACAGAGAAACTTGAAACTCAGTGGAACCTATTGAGGTTCTACTGTGATAAACCTATGACAGCCTTTTGTAGAGACTCTTCCATGCAAAGAAAGCTCAGTAAAGTGGTCATGATAATCATCTTTCAGTATACCACTATGGTTTTCTTGCTGTTTCCTCAGAAATTGAACATGTGTCAAGATAAGAACGAAAGAAACAATGATGAGGAAAAAAAATCTACTTGTCATTGCTAGTGCCTGGAAATCCTGGGTGATCCACTTGCGACACTCAAGTAAACCTGAGTCTTTCTAGACCCGCCAATGGAGTATCCTGAAACTCTATCCCTTTTAGAGTGTGTGGGATAGACATGAGTATCACAAAATCCCAGAGGTCAAAGACTTTCTGTTCCATATCGTAAGGACTCAAGGACTGAGCCATATACAGTGCTCTGTCTGCCCTGGCTCCAGAAAGATCTGAGTCATCTGACTTTTAAGGAAAATTTAAGAAAATAGGTCAAACTGAAGTTCCCATCACAGGCAATTACAGAGAAGACTATCAGCTTGCAGAAGCTTGCTCTCATCACAAACTGCCCTTGCATTTCTGTCTACATAACTAATCAAATTAATTCCTGATTGTATCAAATAGCATGGCTTCTCTAAGAATATAGAGACTAACATTCCCTGCTGATAATCCTTACTTTTATTGTTGCTTGTCAGGTCAAAATTATGGAGAAGGATCACACCACAGGAATCTTTGTTGAAGTAATACACCCAAAGAGTGTGGTTTGAAATTGCTAGACAGACTAAAAGATTTATTTCCAGGCAATTAAATAGATAGTTATTATCTCAGAAACTCTCTACTGACTCCTGAGATCACCAGCCTACAGCAGACAAAGTTACAATCAGCACATAATAGGGACGACTGGATTTTTTTGCCTTTATAAATGACTCACACCAAATCTGTTGCTTGTATCTCAGAACAGTTTACTTGAAGGTCAGGGATATGACTGTGCATGAAGCACACTCATTTAGGGAACACTTTCCCATGAAAAAAAAAAAAAGAAACAGCAAGTGAAAAAGAATATGTTTGACAGACTTGGCCCCAAAGAGCTCATTTGCAGTAACACAGTCATAGACTCTTATCCAAACTTTCCAGGTCAATGGCCTGGGACTTGCCATGTCTATTGTGTGCCAGTGGGTCATTCACACAAAACTAACGAGTTTTCATTTCAGTTTTACAGCTCACAACGGTTCCTGTGGTTTCCAGTACCATTGTGTCCGAGGCAATTTGAGAAAGTCATAAAATGCAAAAAGCTTTGGAGAATGGATGTAGGGGAAAAGCCAGACAGCAAGTCCACTAAAATCAGACTCTGACCAAGCTCATATGAAGGATGAGAGGCTGAGCTGAAGGAGCAAGCTAATGCTCATAAGGTCTAGCAGAGGTACAAGTGAGTGGACAGGCAGGCAGATTCAAGTGGAAAGATGAAGCGAAGGGAAGTAACATTCAGTCAGAAAAGAAAGAAGATAAAGGGAAGGAGAAGAAAAAGAGAAAAGATTAGGAAACCTGTGAGCAGATACTTAAACTTTCAGGATGCCTTTGAAACAACAGTCCCTCTCAACCTTTAGAGGGTTCCCCACCACTGAAAAGCGCTTTGTAATTACACATGAACAGTGCAGGAACCAAGAGTACCAAGGCAGCAGTAAAGGATGCTTAAGGTACGTATGCTGGCAAGGTATGTATGCTGGTAGGGAGAAGCTTTCACAAGCATCTGCCTCCACTGGGCCTGACAGCAGCACACACTGTCAATCACTTCACTTCAGTAAGTGCTCACATTTTTCTCAAATTATAAATTAAGACAACACAAATCC
Organism: Serilophus lunatus; assembly: GCA_013399895.1. Classification (NCBI taxonomy): domain Eukaryota; kingdom Metazoa; phylum Chordata; class Aves; order Passeriformes; family Eurylaimidae; genus Serilophus; species Serilophus lunatus. The sequence continues at coordinate 438,846 of VXBA01004440.1, read as the reverse complement.
CTTGGAATAGCATGCAGTTTCTATTCATATCACCCAGTGAGCTAGCAGCTTGCAGTGCTAAAATGAAGCAAGAAGCTTCTGACATTATCATGAGAATCTTTTTCAGTCTTTCCTCCTTCAGCACAAACATAGGGTCCTCTGAACAGCACAGAAAGCATGAGAAGCTGCTTACTTTTTCCATAGAAAAGCAGAAAATCCCAATTCTTACTCTCCTCTCATTAGGAGATCCCTATTTTCTTTACTGTGGCCCAGTCATTTTTCATAATCAGACCCCTATCTCTTAGTCACTGCTTGTACTTTCACTGTGGACTGGTATGAAACACAAAGCATGGAGAGAAAAGTTTGGCTTTGTATCAGTCTCATATCATAATTTGCCTACTGTCCCCAGAGTTTAACATAACTAGGCTAGCCTCTACAACACCAACAGACAATACACGCACCATCAACATGTCTTGCTGACAAAAAGCCATATTAAGCACCGTTTTCATCTTTAAAACCTTGAATTGCAGTCAACACAAAGAAGCTGTAGTGTGCTAAAGGATCTGAAGAAATAGCTGCATAATCACTTTTTGCTGGAACGTATTTAGATGTGAATCTTGCCAAACTCTTTAATACCTGCCCATTGGATAATGCCTCAAGATCCAGGCTAGATTTTACTAATTTTTTTCAGGGCCTTTTATAAAAGGAGGAAATATTAACAGCTAAAATTTAGTTATCATATGTATAAATGATTCACAAGAAACAAAAACTTACTCCTAATATTTGCTATTTTTTTGAGGTTTTACAGATTCTACTGCTCCACCTGCATGATCCATAATTCCTATCTGCCAAAACCTACGTCTCCAGGGGACATAGGTAGCACAAAGAGCAGGATTTTGCTTTTCCCAAAGGTTTAAACCAGAGAAGAATGTGTGACTGAAGGCTGAACTAGAAAGACTGCAGTACAATATGCATTTCATTCACAGTGGAGGAAATGCAGCAAAATAGTGGTAAAACCCACTGCAGATCTTTTTTATTGCTTTGTATTACAAAAATTCCAAGGGGCCCCAGCAGAGCTTAGGACTGCAGTATACAATGTAATCTGACATTTTAACAGACTTTTTATTCTAATGATCTTCTTCACGTTTTCTCTAGAGCAGTAATCCTCTGAGCTTAAAGCATCCCAGCTTCAAGACTTTATTAGTTCAAGACTTTGGGAAAGCTCTTAGGGCATTATGAGGCCAATAGCAAATAGAAGCTTCCAATCACTTTATGGGTTATTGCTGGAAATATATGAACAAAATGTATACTAAGTGGTCAAACACATCTATGTTCCTTATATCACCAAGAACAACCAAGAACTTAGTGTTCATAAGCAGTACTTAAAGAACATTCTGGAAGAAGATTCATGAAAGAACAGAGTTTTCATCCTCTTGTGATGCTTGCACTGAATCAGATGCTTCTACATAGAAGATGTTTTCGCTTCCCCACAACAGATTAAGGCTTAAAGGTGAGACTACTGATTATTTACAGCCAAGCATAAGACCAAGTTGCCCAGGAAGGTTCTAAAATCTCCATCTCTCTTGGTTTTCACGGCTGGAACAGCTAAGTTGCCAAGCAATCTGATCTAACTAGACGTGCTTTGAGCTCTGGAGGCCCCATCCAACCCGCGATTCTAAAACATTTACTCAATGGTAGCTTCCTCTGACTTGTACACCTTCGGGCTAACAACCAAAGTCTAAGGCCAAAAACTAGTTCACAGGAATATGTGAGTGTACTTCTGCTCTCTGCAACTGCAAGTGTCCAAGCCTGCTTGTCAGGGTAACAGCTTCCAGCCACCAGAAGAGATATTTGAGTGGGATGTGAGCACATTACAGCCTTTTGGTAAGAAGCTGGTGAGTTGTGCTCATGGGAATATACACAGCTTTTCGGTTTTCTCCAGGGAAGCCTTTTGGCTTTCTTCATCACGGACCCTGAAGCTTTCCTTCTTGAGAGATCGCATGCACTATAAGATGCAAATAAGCTTTTCATATCAATGCACTACTTTTTTTTTTCTTCTTTTCCTGGCAATATTTTGTCATTTTTCTAGCCATTTTGATAAATCCAGAACTATGCATATTTTGCAATTATGCCTTGTAACCTTTCTTGATAAAGGTTCCTCTCTCACTTCCTAGCCACCTCCATCTGAAGGAAAGTCACTTCCACACACTGGTTGCTAGAAGACAACTATCCTGGGAAACCCAACACGTATTACACAACAAAGGGCTGCTCTGCCTGCCTGAGCCATCACTCTGTTGATGTTCGCACAAAAACATGCTGAGGGGTAAATGGAAAGGCTCCCAGCTCTGACAATACTGGGCACTAGCTGTGGCTGCACATGGGGGAGGAAGAGGAATTTTGTGAGGCCAATATGGCCTCTGAGTGGAAAGGCAGGGTTTGTTAATGGGGAACAAGTATTTGCTTTCCTCTTTCTCTTGTTCTTCTGACTGAAACAGAACTTAAAAGGAAAGAAGGTGAGAAAACAAAGACTATGGGTTGTAGAAAACGAAGCAGCTTATTATAAAGCTATTATGAATAGTTGGCTTGCTGCTTAGCTAGGGGATAATGAAGTTAGCAATTAGAGATGATGAATGGTTGAAGGGGTTTTATAATGATATGGAAAGATTTTCATCTTTACATCAGACAGGTTGAATTCAGGTCAAGTCAGTACCAACTGAAAGTGAATGCCCTCTGATTTATTTCATCAGGTTGTGTGGAATTAGCTTAGTCTCTTGTAAGCTGTTTAGGACAAAGGCTTATTCATAAGCAATTATCTGTAATAAGCACCTCAGCTTGCATGAGGTAGGGCTTTGAACAAGGTACTGTTCCAACAACCCAGCCTTGAAAAGGTTACAATTCAAGTAGATAAAACTGTGAAAGTATTATTTAATACGACAAAGAGAAAGACAGCATAGCTTGTCCAATGCATTACAGAAATTATGTGCTGGAGCTTTACTTGAATCTATGTTCAATTATGAGCCAGTTCTTCCTGCCTGGGCATTTAGAAATTGCACAGTGCCTGTTGGGCAAAACCGCAGTCTATATAAAGAAGCAAAGAACATAAGGTGCCCTTTACTAGCCGCCATGTTCATCAGCATCTTTCAGGAGTCTGCTTCTGCTCTCACAAATTCCCCCGGTGAGAAAGAGAAGGCGTGTTAGTTAGTACCAAGGAATGGCATCAGCTTCTGGCTTGTCAGCAAGAGCTATAAACAACACTGTGTAACGATAATGGACAACTGCCTCTTCTACTGGGTCAGAGGAACACTGGTGTTTTTGCAAGCCACAACTTGTAGTTCTGATCCTTACCAGAAATTTTCAGCGATTCAGAATTATGAATTCTCTGTTTTTAACATTTTGGGAAGAGTAAATAAGGACTTGAGAAGACGTTAGAGGTAGTGGAGAACGCACAATTAGCTAAGGCAGAAAAAGAGGTAAGGAAGCAGAAGGAGAGAAGGAGTCTAGGAAAATAAGTTGAGCCTGGGAAAAGAAAAGAAATTAAAACAAGAACAAGAGACAGAGCTAATACACAGAGAACCCAGAGAAACTGCGGTGACCTGATCCATTAGTGGGATTATACTGATGCAGTCCATTGTCATTATCACTGACACAGCGTGTATTCAAAATTCCACGCACCATTCATCTAGCACACTACTAAAAAACGCTACTCTACTGTGACTTTGTGCAATAGGAGCATGCTAGGCATTTGCAGCAGTATAATTAATTATAAATAATTATGTTGAATAACTGGACTTTGCAGACTTTTTAAACATTGATTTTCTCATGTCCTTAGAAGGATTAGGACAAAAAGCAATGGTGTGGAGAAGAGTGGATGAGAGATTAACCAGTCTTCAGCTCCCCATTCCCCATGCATTGTCCATACAATTAGGTTTTGTATTTTGACAGCTGTCCTGGAGTTAAAGTAATTACAATTACACAAAGTTTGAAGCTTAGAGTTTGGGACTAGGACTTCAAGGAGCTGTAAATGTTTCCAAGGCAGGAATGGGAGAAATGAAATACAACCAAGTAACGTTAATCAAAGCATTTACGGGAGGATGTGGAAGGAAATGTCTTCATGGCTAGAAAGAACCACAGCTTTGTAAGGAGAAATGAAGGAGGTATAGCTTTGGATGGCACAGGAGGTGATCTCTTTTCCTTCATTTCTTTCTATGCCTTCTCCCCATCCTCTGAGAACAGACAGAAGTGAGCATTTTGGACACCACAGGAAAAGAGAAGGATTGCAGCTTGATTCACAAAAAAAATTAGGAGCTAGCTGAAGTGCTAGAGCAGTCGCAGAACTTCTTTACTCTCTTACTGTGCTCTGTTACCTTAGTCCTCTGATGTTTTCTTCCATTATTAAAAGCTCATGGGTTGAATAAATCTATTATCTTTACATTCCATCTTCCTGGCACATTTATCTGTGAGCATGTAATAGAACATTTTTACTGCAAAGTAATGGTGACATTGGTACCCTTTTACAAACATTGAGATTTGCCATCCATAGGCCCAGATATCCAAAGGTTTACAGCTGTCCAGTTTCAGAGCTGGTGATGCTAGGTTTGACAGAATGACATATCATCCAGTGACAATTATCAAGAGAACATTACCTTTTGGGAAAACAGTAAGGAAGACTCAGTCCTGAAGATCCTGAGGCATGAAGGACAATGTCCAAGACCTTTGGTTTTGTGTGTGGTCATTCAGATATAGAACACAGAACTCAACTGCTTCACAGAAGCAACTCACAAAACACACTTTGCCTCTGCATAATAGATACTTGTAAAGTTTAGGGTGGTTCTTCTACGCATCAGTAGACACAGGAGGTGCTGCAAGTCTGAATCATTTGCTTCTCTTGACAAGAAGCACGGCACTGTTTGAGATTAAAGACACTAATATCAGTATTTTTTAGTCCTATGGGTCTAAACTCATGTGGCAACACTCTGTAAATTAATAACTTCCAATTGCCTACTGGTTGGGAGGATGAGTAGCAAAGAACGTATTGTTTAACTATAGTTTTAATAAACAATACAGATGGTTTTTGTAATTTTTCAATTGTTTCAGGCATCACCTGCTGATATCTTTGGCTAGAAAAGGTGCCTGGATGACAGGTCAGACAAGATACAGTCCTTTTAAAAATGCGAAAACATTCTTCAAACATAGCTGCACTGATAAGGATTTTTGATAATGCAAGCCTTCTAAAAATAGGTTTCCTCCAGGAAACAATGGATCTACACACTTGCGATGACTTGGTTAAAACCAAAGCAGAATAGGGAGAAATCACAAAGCTTTGTGTTTGAATGTTTGGTATTCCTTGGATTAATCTACAGAGATTAAAATTATATTCTCTGTAGCTCACAAAATTAAATACTCTGAGATTCAAAACAAAGATCCTGAAAGAAACTCAACCAGAGGCATTAACAATGCTCCAGTGAGTATGCTGGCACACTTCGACATTCCAGGTCAGTGAAGCTTGTTCAAAGCAAAACATCTGGAGCACTCTGAATCCAGCTTGCTTTAAAAACTATATTTATGCTGAGCTTCTCTTCATTTCTTTAAGATGCCATTTTATTACAGTCCCAATCAATGCCGTCTTGCAAAATAATTTCCTGAGCTACTTTCCTCATTAACAATTAAAATTATTATTTCCTCTCGTTCTAGTTTGGGTAGCTTCTCAGAGCAGAGCATTAAAATTTTACTTTCTGATCATTATCACTGATTTTTTTTGATCCAAATTCAGAATTTAAATGTTAATATGTGGCCTGAAGGTTTTGAAATTTATTCATACCTTCCTCTGCCTTTTGCTTCTCAGAAAGAGCTGAGATTGAAACAAACACAGTATTTAAGGCTAGATACAGATCTAGGCTAAGGAAATGAATCTCCATTACATCCTAGACTTTTCAAAGGAAGTCAATGATATTAGAATTCAAATGGAAGGAGTACTTCCAACCCACTAAGATGGTAAATAAATATTTAAATAAGCATTCAACAGATTCTGTCTTTTATACATATGTATTCAACTAAGTGAAATTTGGCATCTTTGGAGAATACATGTTCTTGGCAAAAACTAGGAGATTCTGGCCATAGGATATTTTACATGCAAATCCCCCCTCCACGCCCCCGGCTTCATCTCATGGAAAAAATGCAAACAAATAATTTTTGCTGTGCCAAATAAGCCCCATTTGTGGCTGCTTTCTCAGCCTCAAGGTTTGAGAACATCTATGCCTCTGAGGCTATGCTATGAGTCTACTCACCCTGAAAAACAAACAAACTGGGCACCCTTCATTCCCCCAAAATGTTTCCCTTTTTTTAACACAGTACTTTGAGGCCTTTCCTAAAACAGAAGTCCCATAACTCTCTCTTGTACACACTAAAATTTTGCTTTAAAATTTGCACTAAAATTATTGCTTTTTTTTTTCTTATGGTAAGAACCTCCTACTAAATCTATGTCAACTCTTCAGCAGCTTTACCTTCCCCCATAAAGCTATGAAACAACTACTATAAAGATAACGCCCAGATTAATGTGGAATTAAACTCCCCTGCCATGTTAAGGTGAATGCAAATACACGTGAATATTGCTGTAAAATGTCTTTTGCATTGCTTAGCATGAGACAAATGAACCCATGACTACAGAAGCAATTTTCAAAGAAAAACCCACAGTCACAACCTCTCTGGCCACATTATGGGAAGCGCTCTTCAAAGAGGATGATTTCCTTGACGTTTACAATGGAAAATGAAGGCTTCCTATATGTCTTGGTCTAGACGTTAATATTGTTTTATGGATGAAAAGTGAGGAAAGTATACTACTTGGTTCTAGTAAGTCTAGCAGAATTCAATCTTTGTGTAGCACAAGTCCATTACAGTGGTGATTATTAGGGCACCACTGAAGCAGCAAGATCTCTCCAGACATACCAACACCTAAAGCCTAGCTCAACTGCATAAAAACCCACAAACCACTCGAAGAAAATACTACTATTCAGAATTGTACTTTTGTATTTGCAACTGAGTCCTGGAAGCCTCAGAAAAGATATCAGGTTTAGTCACTATAGTAAAGGCATAGAAAAGGCCTCTGTCCCATTACAGACAAATGTACTTATCCTGTGGATAAATAACTAAGATACAGCAATGCTTTGCAGAATTTTTCTAGGTGTCTGAGCTAGAGCTCCAAGACACATCAGAAGAGTGTAGCTTGCTTTTCATGGTGGCTCCAGTCACACCTTCAGGACACATTCATCTAAAAAGTCTCCCATATTTTAGCAAGAAGTGGCTGCAAGTTGCTACTACTTTTAGGCCTAGGACCTGCATTTACTTTAGAAGAGATATATTCACAGAGAGTCATGCATCCCTGCACAAGGATGCACGGAGCAAGATATCTTATCTGGAATAAGCACTGTGCCAACACATTGTGCCATGCGGACATTCTGTTAACTGGCTGTGTGAAGCAGAAGATGAAAGAGCTGGCATTTGCCAGCCTCCCTAGGATTTGTGGTAAAAGCTAGCAACTGTGCTACCCACTGAAAAGAAATACCGAATGTGTGTGGGCTGTGGCAGGCTATGTAAAGGCCCTTATGCCAAGATGCAGAAGCAGCATCTCAGAGGTGGCTTTCCAGGCTATTTGTTTTCTTTATTTATTTCCTTTTCTGAAAAGAACAACTGAACCATATTCTGGCACTCTCAGAAGCCTCCCAAAGGTGATGTTTCCAGTGGTATATAGACTTTTTTTGTTATTGCACAGACCTTTGTTTTTTACATGTTTACAGTAGCCTCCATGCATTACATATAAAAATGAATGCATTGTTTGTCTAGAGTGTCCCTAAGGGAGGCGAGTTACTGGGGTTTGAAATATCTTCATGCCATTTGCTGCCCAGGGGCTAATTGCTAGCCTGCATCTGCCATTCAAGGAAGCTGTAAGTTAGGTGGCCTAAAATAAAAGCTCCTGCAAAGAAAACATGTTTTACGGAAAAAAAAATATGAAAAGAAAAATCTACAATTATCCAGTCACATTAGTGACGGTGAGATCCTCCCATCTTTCCAACCCACGTACAATTAGCAATTGTTTTAAACAATCAATGAGTTAATTACAGCAGTAACTTTCCATTACATTTCACAGGGAATGTATTACGTGGTAGGGTGCATTAGAAACTGTAGAGAAGTACTTTCATTTAAAAGACAAGCAGAAAGAATACCAGGATAAGCAGTGTATGCCCGAGTACTGCATGATTTCCAGTAACACTCTTCCCTGCAGTACCAGTGGCTCTTTCCCCTTTGTGGGTACACTTTTCCTGACAAAATGAGACCTGAAGCCCCAATCAGACTCATAAATGTATCTTTTCCTGCATGCACAATCTCACCTAGCCACCCAAAAAGCACACTCAGTGGTACAGCAGATGCAGTCTAGCAATGCAGCTGCCATTCAGTGCTCTTACTCTAGGTGACACACTTTGAAGTGGCTTAAATAAAACAGTACTCCTGTCAGTAACCACTTTTCACTTTGAACACTGGATTCCTCAGCTTTTTTTGTCTCTTTTTAAAAAGCTTCTTACTAGCTAAGATTAATGACTTCACCGTCCCTGTGAAAAGAAAAAATGGAGGGAGCACTGCTAAGCATAGCGAAGATTTATCTATCATCTATACATAAATCCTACAGTTTATCTTTGATTTGCTGCAGAGACACAATTTTAACATGGTGTGGGATACTTATTTGCATCAAGGCAATTGATAAATTGATCCCTACCATAATTGCTGGCATGATAATCTAGCACCTTAAGCTTTTGTGGTTCATTGTCATCTCAAGAGTGCTCAGGTCTCCATTGAATCATATGTTTCCAGAAAGAAATTTCAATTTCACATGATTGTAGATTTCTAGATCCTGCCCAGTAAAGCCAATAAAAATATTCCCGTTGAGTTTCAACCAGTGTCCAAGTTCCTTCTTCTACTGCCAACAGGGCATTTCATTAGAAGTGGCAGAAATCTGTGTTGCTGGGACACATGTGCATGGGTCAACCTACAGTTATCAGAAAACCACTGCTGCTTTGATAAAAAAGCAACTGCTTACGTGCGTTCTGGACTCTCCTTTTCCAGGCTGGTTGAAGCAAGGGCCTTCACTGAAGGATGAGCCATCTCATTCAGATGCAGGGAATGTGCCCTATTCAGGAAACCCAAGTGGCAAGTGTGTTTCTCAGAGAACATATATTTTCTCAGGCTCTCTAGAAAAGACAAGCCTGCATATGAAAAAGCAAGGGCATGTATTAGGGAAGCTATAAATACAATATTTCTGTCTTCTTAGCCCTAAACAAGGCTGAGTAATGGCATGTCATCACTCTCCTTTGGAGATGGCTGTCAGGTATGCTGCTACCTGCTTGGGGAGAATGAGATGAAAGCAAGCCAGCAGCAACCTGTTCCCTCCCTTCAAATGCTCACGACAGCTTTGCAAACCTTCAGTGTCAAACACTGTATCCCACTCCTCTGAGCTGCTGTTTCAGTTTCCAACATTATTTGGAATGAGTTATCTCCTCCAGTCCGTTGCCAATTACACCCTACAGATGGTGGGAGCACAAGGAAGGCACCATAGCTAATAACAAACTAGTTCACAGCACAAACTTAGTATTTTGTTGCATTCTTGAAACAGATATTGTTTCTCACAGTCTTATCATATTTAATCTCTGACGTTATGACACAATGAAAGTTTCCCTGTAATGGTTGTATAGGGACTTCAAAAAGAGCTTTGTTTCCCTAATGGAATGTCACCAGATGATGATTACATTTGCTTCCCCTTGAGGTCTCGAAGAAAGTTGATTTAAAAGAGAAAATAAATAAAAAAGACCAATCCAAGGTCCACGTTTTCAAATATGACTAGCGACTATGTGGGCCTAGTGTGATGTGCATTTAAGACTTTTAAAAGCAAGGGGTCAGAATTTTTTAATAGGCAGTCCCCTTTAAGATGTGTCCAGATGGCCATACTGACTAACAAACAAAAACACAGTTGTTTGGAAACTGTAAACTTAAACCCCATGGATTTTAATCCCATCTTTAAATACAATTTCTGAAATGACACCATGGACTTTACAAGCCAACAGCAGAGAAGCAGCCCTGTTACAGCAGAGTGTGACTCCTGGAGACGGAGTCACACATGAGACAGAAGTGGGGTTGCAAGGGCAGCAATTATGATAGCACTTCTTCAAGGAAAACCAGCTTGTAAGCAAGAAAACTCAGGTACAAAGCAGGTCAAAAGCATTCCAAAATGACTCAGAGGTCTCAAAGACTAAAAACAACAGATCAATTTTAATGGCTGTAAAAAAGTCCAGCACTATTCTCCTGAGAATGTATGCATCAGAAATAAAAGGATGAACATACGCAGATGATTAATCATTTCTACAAAACAAGTTCCTGGGCAACCTACACTATGGATGGACACAATCCTGATCTAAGTAGGAAAGAGTGTGGCATACAGCACAGTCTTTGCCCCATTTGAGCATGAATTTGCTGCTCCCTATTTGCAGTCCATCCCTTAGGGCAGTCCAGGTCAGTCTGTGGACCCAGTAAGTAACTTTGGTGCCTAAAATGAAGGCCAGCAGACTCAAAACATGGTTCCTTCAAACGGGTTTGGTCCCTGCAAGAAACATCTGTTCAGCTCCTGTAACAGCTGGCACTGCCAATTTGATTTTTATCAGACGGTTTCTCCTTCCCCTCTGCCTAACCCTTGCCCTCCTAACCCTCACCCTCCTCAGCCTGCCAGCACTCCAAGGCCTTAGTGCTCACTCTATGGTGATAGTAGTTTCATTTTCTTAATTTCTTTTTCTCCAAACAAATATCTCAAAAAATTACCATTCAACACCATAGCATCTATTCTGAATGCCTTTCCTGCTTCTTCTATTTAAGGCATTGTAAATAACTGATAAGGATGCCAGCACTTACTTATCTCCAGATGGCGTCTTGTTTCAGCAGAATGGGGAAAACCTCAGGCCTAAAGAAGTTTTCTTAAGCAGAGGTTAGTCACTCCTGCTGTTCATGACTGCATGCTTGGGCCTTGGAGCTACTGCATCTATGTGGCTTGTGAATGGGACAAAGCTTCTTTCTGAGATAAATATACAGAACATCATACTAATTAGCTCAATACACTGGTAATGTAAGATAACATAAGTGTTTCAAGTTCAACATAGCTAAATCCTCTACTCTCACTAGAGATGTGACTTAAAATCAGGACTAATAAATAAGTTACCTGGACACTGAACCAGTTTCTCTCTGCAAAGATCTATGCTTGCTAACACATCCTAAGCACAAATGCATCTGTACTGATTAAGTCTCCCTGAGTCATTTCGTTGCTGTGGGGTGAGCATAGAATCACAGAAGCATTAAGGCTGGAAAAGACCTCCAAGATCATGAAGTCCAACCTTTGCTTGAATACCACCAGGTCAACTAAAATACAGCACTAAGTGCCACGTCCAGTCATTTCTTGAGCACTTCCAGGGATGGTGACTCCAGCGCCTTCCTGGGAAGCCCATTCCAATGCTCAACCACACTTTTCAATGAAGAAATTCTTTCTGATGTGCAACCTGAGCCTCCCTTGGTGCAGGTGGAGACTGTGTCCTCTTGTCAAGTTGCTTGTTACCTGGAAGAAGAGGCCAACCCCTACGTGGCTACAACCTTCTTTCAGGCAGTTGTAGAGAGCAATAAGGTCTCCCCTGAGCCTCCTTTTCTCCAGCTAAACAACCTCAGTCCCCTCAGTCACTCCTCATAGAACTTGTGATCTCTAGACTTTTCACCATCTTATTCTGGTTATACAATATAAGCAATTATATTATGTCCATGAAAAACTAGAGCAGAACAGGTGAATTTAAAGTATGTGTGGTCACAGCTTGCAGAGAGTGAACTTGCCTCTCAATGCTAGTGATCCCACCAACTTTCCTTCAATGTTCATTTCAGATCTGAAGGTTTCCCTAGCAGATGTAGCTCTCATCTGGGTCAGGTCTCCAATGAGTAATTAGCTTTGCCTTTGGGAAACAGAGAAAGTACCTTTGGCTAGTTACATCATTTGAATCTTTTCACTCTACTCTGTAACTGCTTAGAGTTGCAGAAAGGAAAGGAGAAAAGCCGTTGCTTCCTTATTTTCTACTATTCCTAAAAATGTGATCTTTCCTCACTCTACTTCCCATCCTTATTCTAATTTTTTATTTTGGTTATTTAACAAAGATACAGCACTATCTTCAGGTTCTGTTTTTTTTTTTAAATTACAACTAAGATGGCTTAGAAGCCTCATATGCTTAAATACACACCTTTGTTTTCTATTCACTTGCTTCAGATAAAGACAATATAGTTAAAAGAGAAGTAATTCACTGTTCCCTATGCCCCTCCTTCCCTCCCCTCCCCTCTCCCAAAAAAGCCATTAAGGCATAGATGAGCATAATACCAAAATTCTCAGCTGCCTGGATCAGCAGGATGCAGGCAGTAGAAGTGAAAGAATTCTCATTAGCGTGACATAGCAGTCAATTATAGTGAGCGATTTAATGTTAAGTACTGCAGCCTGATTAATCAGCGGATATTTCTATCAGTGAAAATGGTGCTCTACAACTTTCAAGTTTTAGTTCATTACAGCACATAAGCAAAAGGTGGGAAAGGTACAAAGAGAGACAGATTCACCCCCTGTGTAATTGCACTGACTCCAAAAGGAGACCCTTTTAATTCTTGGAAAGGCTCTGACTAGGCATCAAATCCATGCAGACTCTTAGGTCTTCTCCTGATTATGACTTCCCAGGAGGATATTGAAGAGTTTTCACTTTTCAAGTGTTTTCCCAATACATTTCTAGATGTATATAAACTAACAAAATGAAAAAGACAAATGCTCCATGCTTCGAATCATTTTGTGTAGAAAAATTTGACACTTGAAAAGTGAGACCCCAGGGCAACACACACCATGGAAAGTATGGCTTAGAGTCCAGCCTACCATTATGCCTGGAAAAGGTGGAACCTTTTAGGAAATATGTCATTTTTTTAGGAATGCCTGGCCTTGCAGTGCTCAGCAAAACTGAGTTTCCCATTGCATAGGTTTAAAAAAAATATCCAAACCCAGAAACCCAAAGCTTTTGCATAAAGTAAGTCCGTCTTCGCATGGAATCTGCCAAATCTCTTCTACAGCATAAAAGACTCACAATTTAAATTTTGAAAAGTGAAGTCTGACCTATTTTATACTGAACTGCTACAAAATGGAGGACCATTTTAACGTTAAACCATTGAATTGAGTGACCTGACATCCTGAAGTACCTTCTAATCTAAATTACTCTCTAAGTAGCATTGGTTTATTTAACATCGAATTTTCTTAAGTTGGAAAAAAAATTTTGGGAAAAGTTGTCTGACTCAAATTCAAGATCTCTAAAAAACTAGACTTAGAAAAACAGCGTGAAAGATTGAGAGTAATGCTCCAATTTGTTTTGGTACTGAGTAAATTCTGAGCAATCAAATGGAACTTTTTTCCCATTTCATTGTTCTGAAACAATTCAAAGCATGACAAAAGTTATTTTCAAGCAAGAATATTATTTATTCTGTAGTGTAGGCTTCCTTTCTTGCTCTTTGCATCTGTCATGAGAGAGAGGAAATACCTATTGAACAACACTTACCTCTCAAAAAAATTCTCTCTCTTACTGAAAACAGTTTTATTCACTATGGCTGCACTCAAAAAAGTTCCCAGCATTGTCTTAAATTGTCAACATTGTGAACCTCTGGAGAACTGACAACTGTTTGGGAGACCTAGAACACCAAGTACATTTTGCCATTTCTTACAGACATTTTACGTGGCTCTATATAGAGCAAGACTAGGTGAAACAAGGATGACATAGGGACAGAAATAATGCAAGCATGGTCAAAGTCACAGCTACAGTTCACTCTTGACTTCACCTCTAAGTGGATTCTGTGTTTACTTAGTGTACTTCATAAATATAATCTTGCACAGATTTTTCTGTGTTGGTTTTGGTGTGGGTTTTTTCTTCTTTGCTTTGAGTTTTTGTTTGCTGTTTGGTCTGTTGAGTTTTTTTATTGTTTTACCCTCTCAGGTTAACACTAGACCACAGACTTTCTAACAGACACATTTGCTCCTTTATTAACTTGGTAGGCTGTTAAAAATGCCGAAGATACCTTCTATTCCACTATCTAAGAGCGGCAGGCTCAGAAAGTTTGAGGAATCTGGGCTTTACTCACACATCTCTTACAGTCTGTTGCTTGAAGATCAAGGCAAAAATAACAAAGTTCTAGACTGTTTCTCAGTTTGGTTTATTAAATCCTAGCTTCACTGTTGAGCCAGAATTTTTCTCCTAATCAACATATGAAAGATTGTGTTAGACCATTTTCTTCCTTTTTCACCTATCATGTACAGTTTTGGAAAAGTTCTCATTTGCAGATCGTTTATCCAGAAAAGCATGATAATGCCTTCAGAGATTACCAGTCTAATCTTCTTCTGACCACTCCTTATGAAAAACAACTGGTCTGTGCCCTCCTACCTATCTATTCCTCACTCTTACTGCCTTCAGTGGAGGTAACACGTGGAAGTAAGTGTGAGGATGCTGACAGAAGTTTCAGATCATTCAGCTTCTGATCTCCTGGGACTAGGGAGAACAAAGAAAGATTTTGTAAGAATACAGCTGAATTAAATTTTTTTCTTCAATATCTTTGCAAGATACTGCAGTGATACAGTGTTAGCTACCTATAGTACTTTTTAATGAGCTTCCTTGGTAGCTGTGAATATGTTTGACTACAGAGACGCCACCAGTAATATCACTGAACAATGGCATCACATAAATGTTGAATATATCCTAAGTGTCTACCTGGGGAGATTGCCCTGGAGAGAGATGACATTCAGTGGTCTAGGTCACAGGAAGAGATGTTCTCCAGCAGCTGCACCTGAAGGTAAGAACAACTGCTTCTTAATTTCAACTTACTGTGGTCTGTATTTTGCGAGCAGAACAAGCGGGGTCTCAATAACAGAAATAAATTTACACAGGCCCAGCTCCGCTTCTTGGGAAGCCCTGTGAAGTAAGTGTAGCTCTGCTAACACATCAGCAAGGGCAGTGCAGTTAAGTCACTAGTTAGGTCAAACTACTACATCTCATGTGTGATGCCGGTGACAACTACAGATATGAAGGATGCCTTTTGATGTTTTACCTCAAATGTTTTTACTGTGGATACGTGCACTGAGAAATAAACTCAGGAAAAGGATTTGGCAAATACTATTAAAACTGACAAACCTCTCAACACGCAGCACACTTAGCAATAATACTATTAGGGAGGACTAACAATCATATACCACATTTTACAAATACGTAGTTAAGAGACGACATCATCTACCACCAAAATCTTCTCCTCTCTGATGCAAATTTACAGAGGCAACACCATAAAACAAATACTAGAACTATCTCAGTAAACTAGACTAGAATATCACAGAAGAACAGTGCAACTATCTAAGCTAATATAGGTCAAGTCATGCCCTGCCAGGACAATAAAAAGAGAAAAGCTGGGTTTTTTTCCTTTACTAGAATGGGTTAGTGGATAAAATGCTGGGGGATTTGGTTTGTAATTCCAGTTCTTGACAAACTTCTTGTACACCATCAACTAAGTTGTTTAGTCTTTGCAGTCTCCCAATGTTAGTCTTTTCCTGCTTAGATGCCTAGCATCATTAGGGGTGGCTGACTTTCAACATCTGTGTATGTCCATGATGAAAGACATCAGAGAAGTACAAAGAGCAGAATACCCATTTGGCTCCATACCATGAACGTGTATCTATTTACCTGCCTGCTATGCAGGTCTATAATTACAGGATCCTATACTAGTAAGAAACCTCTCCATTCCTACCCATGTTGTGGATAAGAAGCCCACAAGACACTTCCCATATTTCAGTTTCTTCGTGCAAAGTAAGCCAGGCAAATATCCCTAATAAACAATGGAAAACTAATTCCATACTAAAAGATACTAGAGAGATGACTAGTCTCTGCTATGAATGCATGGTCTTCTTCAACTACAGTAGAAGGTTGTTTCTGTATATTTCTGTATATTTTCTTTCCAGTCTCAGATGTTGGTTTGTCCCTAGTTCCTCTTTGCAGCCTGACAGCTGCTGTAGTTCTGCATAATTGCAGAGCACAGAATAAACATGAAACTGACTGAAAGTCTAAATTCTATTTCCAAGTACATTCTCTGCCATCTTTCTGAACAAGCCTTTTCTCCTCTCCTGACTTTTCTTCTCCTTGTCTCCCCTTGCTCACATGACTGACTTGTTTGCATGCAGATGTAAAAAGACTCATTTTGGCCGCCACCAGGTACTGGTAAAATACAGCTGCATTTTCTATCATCTTGCAGTACCTTCAAAATCCTATTAACAACAGGGTTAAAAAAAATCACCATCAGGACATAATTTCCCCTTCCCTCAATATTTTCTCACCCTTTCCTAAGCTTCTGGGGGCTGACAAAAGTACCACTAGGCCATTTCAGGTCTTCTAGATAACTTTCTACACCATCTCCATTGCTTGTGCTGTTATTCAGCAGTTATTGCAGATCTGTTTCAGTAGGATTTGCAAGTCAATTCTCTATCTGTAAATCCCAGATGCCTCAGTGATTTTTAGCACAGCTATTGATCTCCTCATTCATAGATACCGGCTTCTGGGCAAACACATCCAGCTGCTCTCATCAGCCCCACCTCACTGCCACCAGCAGAAAAGAGGACTTTGTGAACCTAGACACTAGCCACTAAAAATACCACCACTCTGAGAAATAAAATTAGGCAGAAATAAGCATATGGTTTGCACTTTTCCCTACCTGATTATCAGACTGCTGCCAGGCTCCCTCCCTCGCTCTGCAACAGCTGTGCTTTCGGCAACTGAGCAGCAGCCTTCCTAAGCGCCGTGCTCTCAAAAGGCACACACTCTACACGCACCCATCCAGCCTTGCTGTGCCAGACAGTCCCTTCTCTGCCGTCAGCCAGCCGAAAAACAAGTTGCAATTCAACGACCAGCTCCCGTATGAAAGGAAGATACAGAGGTCGAAACAATCAATGCAATTAACTGTTCTAAAAACTGCATGAGGCTTTTTGTAAAATGGGAACAATCGGGTTTTATCTGCCTTTTCCCCTCCTCCCATAAATTACCTATAAATGAAGGTCTTCAGCAGATGCCTGCATGTTTGATGCCAGATGCTCTCTATTTCTCCTTCTATCTTACACCACTGCAGAGCAGCAAGAACAGATTCGGGCTCCCCGGCATGCAGAAGGTGACTGTTCCTTACCTCCATGAGGTAGGGATTCCTACCTCCTTGCTGAGACTTCCAAGGAACCATTTGTTCTGACAAATGACAGATGAAAAGCGTTTCGGCAACAGAGGGATGTTGAAGGAGAGAGGAAACAAGCCAGAGGTCCAACTAGCCTTCCCTCCCCACCATGCTCTTCCCTGCAGATCACTAAGATTGCTATCATAAATCAAGCCTCCACATGGCT
Source organism: Serilophus lunatus (assembly GCA_013399895.1). Classification (NCBI taxonomy): domain Eukaryota; kingdom Metazoa; phylum Chordata; class Aves; order Passeriformes; family Eurylaimidae; genus Serilophus; species Serilophus lunatus. Next base: position 421,373 of record VXBA01004440.1, on the reverse strand, counting down.
GCAGCAGTAGTAGAAGATTTCAGGCAAAGTGGCAAGGGTATCATATACTGTTGTGACTTGTTCACATTTTAAACACTATTTGTTGAGCTTTGTAACATGCAGTTTATCTCCTTCTGCAGGCAATTACTTAGCGAGGCAGTCACATGGCTGCAGCAGCACAATTCAAACTGCACTAAGCTCATCAGGGTTTTGATCTGAAAAACACATGAGGTGAGGAGATAAATAAAATCAAATGATGACAAGGAACTACTACCTCTGTGCAAGTAGCAGCTTGTAACTCTTCCAGTCTGCACTCACCTGGGGCTTGCAGTCACGGAAAAACTCCATGAGTTATAGAGTAGTGTAAACCTCATCTGAGAGAAACCCACCAGTACATGAAATTTGAAATAAGCAGGCATACAGGCTGCAACACACCCTCAAGAAGGAAATGTGTACAGGTGAGAGGACAATATATACGAATGTGAGTCTATCAGATTTAGGGGGCCAACAGTTTCAATAGTATAAAAATCATTGAAATTTTTAAATTCAAATTCAGGTGCCATACAAGTCTTCTCTGAGGTTCAAAGCAGAACATTTCAAGTTTCATGAAGTTTAAAGGGATCTGATAAAAATATTTGGATATGAGATTTTGGATTAGACCAACTTCCATCATAATTCTTGGGAAAGTATTGTGCAGAAAACAATACAATTAGAATGGTGTTGTTTATAAGTGCAAGTGCAGCACAGAGACCATTTGGACTCTACAAAGGAGTTTACACCTGATGTAAAACCCAGCCCAAGCCGGTTCTTTGTCCACTCTGACCAAGCTTAAAGAGCATTTTATTCATCGCTCTTTGCATTGGAATGTAATGACAAACTACAGCTATGGGTTGGATGTCCCATCAGCACGGTTAGCCATGGTGTTAGAATGTAAGTGAGGCTCAGTAAGAAGATCCCCATTTCTGGTGGACGCTGTCATGCTGTCCCTGTCCATTTGTGGTTAGGTGTATTGACCAAGCGACTCGCCTGGTTGATGAGGGAAAGGCTGTGGATATGGTATACCTGGACTTCAGTAAAGCCTTCGACACTGTCTCCCACAGTAAACTCCTGGAGAAGCTCTCAGCCTGTGGCTTGGACAGGAGCATTCTGTGCTGGGTTCAGAACTGGTTGGATGGCCGATGGTTGGGTCAAGCCCAGAGAGTGGTGGTGAATGGTTTCACATCCAGTTGGCGTCTGGTCACTAGTGGTGTCCCCTAGGGATCAGTGTTGGGGCCAGTCCTATTCAATATTATTATTGATGATATGGACGAGGGAATTGAGTCCACCATTAGCAAGTTTGCAGATGACACCAAGCTGGGAGCAAGTGTTGATCTGTTACAAGGTTGGAGGGCCCTTCAGAGGGACCTTGACAGATTGGAGAGATGGGTTGATTCTAATAAGATGAGATGTAACAAGTCCAAGTGCTGGGTTCTTCACCTTGGTCATAATAACCCCATGCAGAACTATAGGTTGGGGACTGAGTGTCAGGCAGAGAGGGACTTGGGGGAGCTGACTGATAGGAAACTTAACATGAGCCAGCAGTGTGCCCAGGTGGCCAAGAAGACCAATGGCATCTTGGCCTGTATTAAGAATAGTGTCGCCAGTAGGACTAGGGAAGTTATTCTTCTCCTGTACTCAGCACTGGTGAGGCCGCACCTTGAGTCCTGTGTCCAGTTTTGGGCCCCTCAGTTTAAGAAAGATGCTGAGTTGCTCAAACATGTTCAGAGAAAGGCAATGAGGATGGTGAAGGGGCTGGAGCACAAGCCCTATGAGGAGTGGCTGAGGGAGCTGGGGTTGTTCAGCCTGGAGGAGACTCATGGGTGACCTTATTGCTGTCTCTAACTACCTGAAAGGAAGGTGTAGTCAGGTGAGGGTCGGTCTCTTCTCTCAGGCTCCCAGTGACAGAATGAGAGGACACAGTCTTATGCTGTGTCAGGGGAGGTTTAGACTGGATATTAGGAAAAACCTTTTTACAGAGAGAGTGATTTCCCACTGGAATTGGCTGCCCAGGGAGGTGGTGGAGTCACCGGCCCTGGATATATTTAAGAAGAGGTTGGATGATGTACTTATTGACATGATTGAGACAATGGGATGGTATTGGGGAATAGGCTGATGACAGTTTAGGTAATAGGTAACAGGTTGGACTTGATGATCTCTACAGTCTTTTCCAACCTTATTAATTCTGTGATTCTGTGATATTCCTTGGGGTCATCTAAACCCTCAGGAACAGATATGCTTTGTTGCTTCAGCTGATGGAACGCTTCTTTCTTCCTTTTCTTCTCTTTCTACTTCTTTCACAAACTGCCTGTCATATTTCTTTCTTGATCTCAGTTTTGCTTTTTATTTGTTTTCTTTCTATTTAACTTGTGTAATGAGGTAGCCAGTTTCGCTTTTACCAATTCACTGAGTTTACAGATTAGTTCATGTAATTGCTTGTTCCCTTTTCCCAACATATCCCTTCACCCATTCCCCACAACAAACACATATTGCCTTATCTCTGCATTCAAGTTCCTGCACAACACAGCTCTTCCTTGTAATTCTCCTTATGATCAGGGCTACTGCCCTGGCTATTCAGCTTTTGCTGCCGAAATGCACCCAAGATCCAGCCAAAGACAAGAATCTTGCTGGAAGAGGCACTAACAGAGGTGCACAGGCCCACAGTGTGAATGGGCAGCTCCTCAGCACTTTGCCCTTCCTCTGGTTTGTGCCAGTCCCTTTGAAACTTTCTTTCTGATCCAATCCAGCCTGGAGGACTTTCAAGTACAAATCCTTCATCCTTCCAAAGTGTCCCCCAGTCACTATGTACTCTGTCCTCCACTGAGGAGGGAGCTGAGAGGTGGCTGATGGCTCTGACCACAGAGGTCATGCACTAGAAAATAAGCTCAAGAGGTGCTACCAGAGGGAAAAATGTATACCTGATCCTGCCATTTATGTGATTTTTTTACTTACTGTGAACTGGTGATATTTGTGGTCATAGTGATACAAATGTGGGCTGATCTCCCAGCAATTGAAACAGGGGCCTGGCTTTCTCTCGGGATTGTTTTTTTCCTCTCTGAAAATATTTCCACTTTGAGGATTACACCACCCTGACACTCTTGTCTCTACAGCAAGCTGTCCTTTCCTTACCCAGTCCACTTATCCCCTGCAACACACATGCAGTGAAACCTACAGGAAATTAACATGCACAATTAAAATGGAAAAAAGAAAATGCTGTTGAAGTCCAAGTGTTGCTGACTATTGTAGCGTAGGAGTCCCCAAACTCAGGGAGGGCTCACTGATGGGATGGATTTGGTTTTGGCGTCTAATCTAAATGAAAATTGGCATGTATGAAAAAGCTTAAAGCAGAAAGCTGACGGAATCTACTGATTTCTGTGATTTTACTGTCCTAAAACTATTATCCTCTGGAAGAAACATATAGTACTTGTTTAACTTTGTATCTCACTTCAGAACAGAAACCTTTACAATAAAAAGAAAAAGGGAAGCTTAAAACAGAGTAAATTCCATACAGTGTGGATCTGCATCAAAATCTATTACTCATCTTGTGAAAGACAGCAGCATGTACCACAGTTGCCCTCTATAAATCACTAGCTGAACAAGAAGCAGCAAGTCAAGTGGACTGGTGCTACTGAGTACTCTCTGAATAGTTAGGAAAGCAGTATCTGACGGTCATCTTGTGAACATCTTTAATAGCCTGACACACAGCATTGCCCAGTTTCATCTTGAAAGACCTATGCTTGTCTGCTCCAGTAAAGAGTTCTCCACTTTCATCAAGTGCAGTCTAAAAAAAACCCCAGATCTTAAATTTTTATGTTTTAAAAACAGTTATAAATATAGAAGAGCATTCTGTGCAACTGCTGTTTGATTCACTGTGTGTGATTGGTTTATTTTTCTACTTTCTATGTTTTAAAAATAAACCTGATCAAATAGTTGTGATTCTGGCATGTTCACATGATTGGAGGAGTGGGGTTCCATGAGAAACTTCAGCATGAAATGAAGTTTTGTGCTGTGCTCCACACAAAAAGGCACTATGGGTATTCACCAATCCTTGGTGCAGCTCCACCAGGTTCACTGAAGTCAATACACTGTTTCCAAAGCATATGCTGAGTCTTTTGTTTCTGCATGGTAGAAATAAATATGAAAAATCCCCCATTTCATCAAAATTGTAAAAAAAATTTAAGACCTATCAAAGTGGAAAATGGACAGAGCAATCTGGTGTCAACCAGAATGTATATGTGAAGCAGAGATAGCAATATTTTAACCTAGTTTTGCTAGACAGTCTTATTTTTCATGCTTTATCTCTGTGATCCAAATTTTCCTTTCCTCAGTATAACATACTAAAAAACCTTAAACAAATCCCAAACCTTGTCTGCTTCAAACTTTCTAGAAATAATGTAAATGCCTAGCAGAATTTTAATGACACAGGAGATTTACTGCAGATTAAATTTGATTAAGTATTGCTAAGTAATGAGGCATTTCAGGGGACTATAAGATACTGAGGGAGTTTCTGAATTCAGTCTTTTGTCTGTAATACTTTGAGCAATTCATTAACATAGGTCATATTGTGTAGTGTTTCACGTAGGCAGGTTAAACGTATGTTGTTTGCCTTTTTTTTAGAAAGTCCATAATATAAATATTCCTAGCATAAAAATATGTATTTCAGAGAAAATTCAGAAAACAAAAATGCTTTGGAAACACAGTAATATTTACTTAGCATCTTTCATTTCCCAAAACATCCGATGGAAAGAGTAACCAATGAATCCTTGCAACATTCCTTTGAAATTCGTAAGTTACTGGATTTTTACAGATAGGCCCACCAAGGTAGGATAGTAAATGCAAAAGGAGTATTTACAGCTAACATGCTTCAAGACCCATATATTAAATTCTTTTTATTGAATAAACCATCATTTATTAAAAAACCATATTTTTATTTTATTTTAGAAATAAAATAAATTTATTTTAAAAACAAAAAAGCACATGAAGGGCTAGGGATTGGAAAAGGTTTTGGTGGGTTCTCACTAGTTTTCTGTGCAGCACCCACCACATTGCAGCCCCATTCCTACCTGGCTATTAGACAGTACTTTAGTACAAGTAGTTTAGCAAAGACCTTCATGCAATGGGGTCATTGCAGGCCTACATTATAGGTAGTATAAATGAATGCAAATTAGAACTTTCCACAGCCTTGCACCACAGGTGATTTCAGCTCTCCACTAAAGACATGATACTGTACAGAAGGCATTTGGATGCTGTGCTTCAGATCAAGTAAAGCTTAAGTTGTGCATGGTATGTGCTCTCTATAAAAGTAGTCTTATTTTCAGAATATTTACTTTCATTATCACATATTCCAGTAGTTCCTAAGAACGCAAGCTTGATCCAAATTCTTCACACTGAGGAGGGCAGTAACCCTGCACTGAAAAGCCATATAATTCTGGGAGAAGCCAAATAACTATGCATCTGTGTGAGGAATAAGTACATAGTTCAACCATAAATGTGCGTGACATCCTTTTTAATACACAGACAGCTGTACTAATGCAAAAATACAGTCAGGCTTGCTTGGCTTGACAATGTATGAGTCTCCCCCATCCAATCAATCTGGATGCTGTAGCCAGAGACATAACAAAAGCAGGAGAATGAAAATTGCCGGTCCTCAGTATCCTTTAAGAGAGCAGCATCAAATGTGACCAATAGCTCTGTAGACTGCTATAAAAAGATAGGCTGCAAGCTCACAAGGGCCGAGCAGGCAGAATTCATTAAAAACAGGAGGAAGAAGCAAACATGAAGAGATTTGGCTTCAAGGTCAGATCTAAAAGCAGTGGGAGAAAAGCAGTTTAAGCCACAGAGAGAATTCATTACTCCGTGGGTATCTACATACCTTGACTAGGAATTCTGGCCAGCACCTTAAAGTCATATTTAACCCTTTGTAGATCTACTGACTTACATGGAATCATTACTGAATAAATTTCTTAAAAAGCTTTGGGATGGTTACCTAAAGTTCTTTGTAATGAGGGAATTTCAAGAAAATCCACATTATTCTAGCAGGAAATATAATTAATTTAGTCTCATCTCACTGAACGTCTGGAACTGTCTATGCAAAAACCTGTGTTAAACTTTCTCACCTTGGCTGGCAAGTAGTTCCACTGAATTTTGGGCTGTTAAAGGAGTGAGTGAGAGAATGGCTAAGCAGGGTTACCATGACAAAGTAATGTGGAGGTGGATGCAGGGGTCATCTGAAGCATCTCAAATGCCAGTACTGGTGGTTTTTACAAACAGCCTCTCTCTCACATCCTTTCAAGGTATGTGTATTTTTAGAACATGCTGCGTGTTAAACAAGAAAGGTTTTAAATGGGATCAGGTATAAAACAAAGCAACTTTTGAATGATGTTCAGGCTTTTGAATGACGGCAATCCAACCCAGTGAAAGTGGTCTATTTCTGAAGGTAATGGGAAGAGGTGAGAATGGGAAATGAAATGGTCAATACAGAGTAGAGGCAATATCATGAAGGGCCATAATGTGCCTAATACAGTGCCCCTGAATTCAAATAGAATATGATTGGATGATATTCCTAATGATAGAATAGAATAGACTATTTTACTCAGAAGGGACCTACTAAGATCATCTATAGTCCAACTGCATGACCACTTCAGGGCTGACTAAAAGTTAAAGCATGTTATTAAGGGCAGTGTCCAAACGCCTCTTACACGCTGATAGACTATGACCACTGACTGCCTTTCAGTAAGCCTGTTCCAGGGTTTGACCACCCTCTCAGTAAAGAATCGCTTCCTAATGTCTAGTCTAAACCTCCCCTAGTGCAGCTTTGAACTGTTCCTACACATCCTATCACTGGATCCCAGGCAGAAGGACTCAGACCTCCCTCTTCACTTCTCCTCAGGAAACTGTAGAGAGCAATGAGGTCACCCCTCAGCCTCCTTCTCTCTAGGTTAGACAACACCAAAGTCCCCAGCCACTCTTCACGGACATGCCTTCCAGCCCTGTCTCCATCTTTGTTGCCCTCTTCTGGACTCATTCAAGGATCTTCATATCCTTCCAAAATTATGGCTCCAGAAGTACACACAGTGCTCAAGATGAGGCTGCACCAACACTGAATGCAGCGGGATCATCTCTCCTGACCAGCTTGTGCTGTGTTCAATGCACCCCAGGGAGTGGTTTGGCCTCCTGGCTGCCCAGGCACATGCTGGCTTACACAGAGCTACTGCCAACCACACCCAGATCCTCTTCTGCAGGGCTAATCTCCAGCCACTCCTCCTCCAGTTTATACTTCTGGCCATGATACTCTATCCCAGGTGCCATATCCGGCCTTCAGACTTTTAAAATTTCATCCCATTGATATTTTTCAATGCTCCAATCTACCTAGATCTCTCTGCAATGCCTCTTGTCCCTCAAGAGAGTTAACAGCACCTCCCCATTTCACATCATTAGCAAACCTGCTAACGATGCATTCAAATTCTGCCTCCAGAACTGGCCTTAGAACTGAGCCCTGACGAACAGCGCTGGTGACTGGTCACCACCATTCAATACAAACCTTTGCATTCTGCTGCTTAGTGTACTGTATACCTGCCCATTCCACAGCTGGACAACTTGTCCAGAAGGATGCTGTGAAGGATAGATATCAGATGCCTCAAAAACTCTCAGAAAACGATATCAGCCACCTTCCCTTCACAGGCCAGGCAGGTGACCTTATTGTAGAAGGATAACAAATTAGTGAAACAGGACTTTCCTTTTGTGAACTCATGTTGACTGTGTCTGATGACTGCATTAGTCTTTAAATGCCCTTCAATAATATCCAGTTTAATCTTCTCCACAGTTTTTCCAGCATCTGAGTTTAGACTAACAGGTCTGTAGCTGCCTAGGTCTTTCCTCATGCCCTCATTGCATGTACGACAACCTCTATTCCAAGCAAGACTGGGGAGAAGAGCTGCATAAAACACATCTGCAAAGCCCAGAGCCTTGTGTGTTAGAGAAAACTTGTTCCTGAAGGCTTAGGAAGCTGCAGAGACAAGTAAGACTCCAAATACAGGTTTAAAGTTCTGTGGGCACCCAGGAAAGCCCTTAATATTCAGTGCCTGCATACACCTTGTGCCTGCATACACCTTATGCCTCCGGGGAGAACTGTATGTGAACTGCGGCCTGAGCAAATTGACAAAGAACTGTGATCATTGAGAGGACTAGTGTTTCAAAGAGCCGGAATCAGGCGGTTGCAGCAGTGAAATGCCTTAGAAATTTTAAGGAATTACAGAGATCAAAGGAATAATCTCTTCTGACCACACATTTAAGAAGATTGTCAGAAGACATGCACAGGAGATGCCTCTCTCCAACCACTCTGAGCTTCTTAAACACAGAAAGCATCCAGGGACATCTAGATTGTCGGTGGGAAATGCTTATGCAAACAATTATTTTTTTATTCCTTCTAGCAAATTCATGAACAGAAGCTACCAAAAGCTGGCAATCATCAATTGTACAAAAATAAGCATCAGAGCACTATAAAAGGGAGATTTTTGAAAGCCAGTCTGTGGGAGTATCCTGCCTTTGGAATGATATAACCAATGGAAATGCAATTGAGCACTGCACTGGCTGAGTTTTTTGTCACAAACAAACCTCAAGGGCTGGATCTGAACTCCAGCTTCAGGAGGCGTGGATTTGACTAATACACTGCCTCCAGAGCCTGCATCTGATCCTGTAAATCTGTTGCAGAGGGAGAAGGAATGTAGGTGGTGTTTTCAAATAAGCCTGCAGGCTCCGCTACCATCTTGGTCAGTTGGATTCAACTCCTTCAAGCAAAATCTCCTGGTACATTTCTATTTTCAGTGTATGTACCTCTTAAACTGTGTTAAAGTACCTTAAATGCTCATAAAATGCTCATAAGTGATCTGCACTATATTCAGTGCAATATCAATAAGACACTTTTCATCATTCCTAAAAAGCCATCTGAAAGACTTATCTGTGAAATGAAGAATCACACTGCCACTTACAATAATGTAACACATGGGCAAAGAAGTAGAAGCCTATTAAGATTAATAATCAGAGCATCGTTCCAGTACCTAAAAGGAAGATAGGGATGGACTATTTGGTAGGGTCTGTAGTGATAAGATCCTCACAATGAGTGAGGATCTTAAACTAACCAGGTTAGATTCAGAGTAGTCATAAGGAAGAATTTTTTTACGAAATATTTTAATGGATTGTCTAGAGAAGTTGTGGATACCCCATCCCTGGAAACATTCAGGGACAGGGTTCAGTGGTGAAACTGGCAGTATCAGGTTACTGGTTAGACACGACAATCTTAGAGGTCTTTTTCAATCTTAAAGCTAATGTTATTCTCATCTTCAAAAAGAGCAGGGAGGAGAACCTGGGAAGCTACCATTTAGTCAGTCTCACCTCCATCCTTGGATAGGTGGTGGAACAGATCATTCTGGAGGTCATCACCAAGCATGTAAAAGAAGAGAGTCAGCATGGGAGAGTCAGCATGGATTATTGGGAGAGTCAGCATGGATTCACTGAGGGCAAATCATGCTTGACCAATATGATAGAATTCTATCACGACATAGCAGGGTTGGTGAGGAGAGAAATGGATGTTATCTACCTCGAATTCGGCAAGGCATTTGACAAAGTCTCCCACAACATTCTTGTAGGCAAGCTTAGGAGCTATAGGTTAGATGAATGAATGATGTGAGATGAATCGAGAACTGGCTGAATGGCAGAGATCAGATGGCCATGATCAATGGAGTAGAATCCAGCTGGAAGTCCGTAGGCAGTGGCATTCCCCAGAGATCTGTACTGAGTCCAGTGTTATTCAGCCTGTTTATCAATAACCCAGACAAAGGGATAGAATGCATGCTGATGATATGAAACTGGGTTGAGTGGCTGATACACTTGAAGGCTGTGCTGTCATTCAGAGGGATCTTGATAGGCTGGAGACTTGGGTGGACAGAAACTTAATGACGATCAACAAGGGCAAGAGTAGGGTCCTGCACATGGGGAAGAATAACCCAAAGTATCAGTACAGGTTAGGAGCTGACCTACTAGAGAGCTACTCTGCAGAAAAGCACCTGGGAGTCTTGGTGGATGACAAGCTGACCATGAGCTAGCAGAGTGCTCTTGAAGCCAGGAGAGCATCCAGGGGTGCATTGGGAAGAATGCAACCAGCAGGTCGAGGAAGGTGATGCTCCCCCTCTACTTGGATCTAGCAAGGCCATATCTGGAGTATGGTGTTCAATTCTGGTCTCCATAGTTCAAGAAAGACAAGGAACTTGTTTTCCATATGCTGGCAATTATCAGCCTATTTGCTCTGGTTTCTTAAATCTATTCAAATAAATAAAATAAAGAATCCAAACCTAAACTGAACTCACACACACACAAAAAGACTCAGCTAAATTCAGCTGCAGAGTTGGTGTCTAATGCATCACATTTTAATGGTAACACATACCAACAATTCTGAAACTGTGAATTAAAAGAAGTCAGATCTCCACAGGAGGCACAAGAAGATAATGTAAGAACCTTCTTGCAGATATCTCCATAGGATTTGATTCTACTCTGAGGGGATTTTTCACACAATAGAGGACTGTGTGATGCACCAGTAGCTGCTATGGAATAGATTACAGCTCCTTGTGCACCAACCCTCCCAGGTTAAATCTCAGTCTGACATGAAAGGAAGAAGGGCAAGAGGGAAGTCAAAGCAAAACAACCAACCAGAAAAATCAAACAAAACAAGAATTTGAGACGTACTAAATTGCTGTATTAAAATATAGTAATAGTAAGGACTTTGGCCTTGGAGGTCTTGTCTTCAAGAAGGATCTTGCCTGGCAGCCTTGACACACCACTCACACATCCAGCATTCACATATCCATACATTCATCCATACATTCACATATCCAGCAAAATAAATGGACTCTCAAATCCGTTAGAGAAGACCTTCAGAACACTTAAAAGTCAAAGAAGATTAATGAGTTGTTTTTTAGGCAAAGCCTGAATCAGTTTATGTTCTCAGCTCCCAAGCTACATCCTCTTCTATACATTCACTACTGAGAAACGAGCTCTGTGCTCTATGAGATTGCATCTGTAGATAAAGTTGACCCAAAAGTTGCCTTCCCTCGCAGCAAAACTTCAGCTTTATGAAATCCTGTACTCATCTTATTGCCACAAGATATAGTTTCTAATAAAACAGATTTGGGTTTTTTTAACAGCAGAAGTGACGCATATTCCAAGGTGGTTGCCGAAACAGCATAATAGAAAATTATCGTACCACAGTACCTGAGGGAGGAAAAATAAATAAAAAAGAAAAAATGACTCTAGCTTTTCATTCAGAGAGAAATAAAACTAAGGGACTACAAAGAAAACAACATCAAAAAGGTTTCATGTTCTTCACCGTGCCTCAAAGAGGCACTGGGTGGATTGTCCAGTTAAGGAAGAAGTTAATGTACCTTGATAGCAGAGGATGAAGAGTTCACAGCAGCACAAACGTGATTTCTTTTATCGTGACATCTCTGCAGCACTGCAAGCTACAGCCTTGGTCTCAGCAAACCTTTGTGGTCTTTTGATCAGAACTTCAGACAGATTCATGAGGACATAACCGTTTATATCTGTGATCCACAGTGTCTGTATGTCAGGAAAGCCTCCTTCTGCAGCTAGCAGGAAACATTTGGGCTCTATCCTGGAGACTCTGGGTTCTTTGGAAATCCGCATTGTTCTCTGGTTGACAACTCCCAGACCTTCCTACTGCTGAGCATTTTTCACAGTGAAAGTCTTCCCCCGGCCAGCACTCATCAGAATTGCATCTGAGTGAGCAATACTGGAGTATCATCTCTTCCCCTTTCTAATGTGTAAATATATGACTGAGTAGAGCCTGGGGGCTAATTTAAACTTGTGGAGGTTTCTCACGTATGATTTTGTTGTGCAGACAGAAGAAAAAACAAGTATTTTATTTTTCAAAGCCCAATTCTCCACCAAAAAAAAAAAAAAAGGTGTTTTGCATAAGTGAATGCAGATGACTCAGAAAAAAATCCCCAAAAGATCATGGGCCAGAATTTTTTTGTACACATATGTATCTCCTTGTCTACAAACACATGTTTAAAGAAAGTGACACCGACTTCCCCCAGTTTGGCAGGCCAAAGGAAAGCACTCCTTTCCCACGTGCTCTTCATCCTTACTCTAACCTGAGAGGATAACCCATTGCCTGAGCAAGAGTTACTAACTGAGGACGTACCTGCCTGGGAGCTGGGGAATCGGCACTTCCAATGCTCCATGCTCTCAGCTCCTTTAAAAGGCAGACCACAGAATGCTGAGAAACCAAGCAAAGGAAACCAGACACATTTCAAGCAAAAGTTCATTTGCTTTCTTTTCTGTTTTGAATCCTGTCCAAAGAACATTGTAATTTCTTGTCTGTTTTGAATTCTTTCCAAAGAACATTGTAATTCTGATGAATCAGCAATCGCAGGTATGAAAAAAGAAACCATTTTGCTGGAGAGCTTTTCTCTAGTTGAGCATGAGGTCATGAACTTGGCATGCTTTCACTTGGTACTTCTTTTAACAGAAGTCAGTAAAACATTTTGCCCACAGGGTAAATCATGTATTGGATATTTCACATATACAGAAAACCTGAAGTGCCTTAGGAGATTTTTGGGGGGGAATTACTCATCCTATTTTATGTACAAGGTAGAGAATTGACCGATACAGTTTTAGAAGCACCTAAAAGTAACACGGTAACGCTTTCCAAAAATATAAGACTCTTGCAGTTTTTAGATCTGAAACCTTAAGTCCTTCCAGGGGTAGGAATGATCAACATAAATTTTACTGTGATATAAATCCTAAGACTAGGTAGAAGGACTGTGAGACAGCAAACCTTGGATCTGTCACCAGTGAGAAAACCTCCACCTAAGTTCTGAGGGCAACAAGAAGCACATTTTTTGCTCTATTATAAATGAATTGGTGACTTTGTGCAAGTCACTTCACCTTTACCTCATTTTTGCCTACTTAGATTGCAAAATTTTTGAGGCAAGGGCTGTGCTTGCACTAGGGGATACCTGAAGAGGCTCCAGTTTGCTAGAACTTCTAGGTTTTATTGTAACATTACCACTGCAACTGATAAAGACTGGAGGGTGATAAACATATACTACTCTAAAGCACTTAGACATGGTGGTGTCATCTATCAGGTAAAGAAAAACAGTTGTCTTTTGTTTTCTCTATCAGATAGTGCACTCTTAAAAACTATTTAGAATTTTAATACATACTAGGAGAAAAAAAAATTTAAAACCAAAAGTTCTCAGGCTTCAAAATTTCATGGCAGTCATTGTTTAACAAGGAGAAACTTTCCCGAAAGACTTCTCCTGGAATCCACTACACAAATCTTTTGTGAAAAAGGTGGATTGAGTGCTTTTTAATATTAACACTTGTTAAAAAAGTATGCAGTTTCACAGGAAAGTATCAAAACTGACCTCAAATGTCAAGCACATTTTCTAGAATCTTTGAACAGCTCAATAATGGCATTAAGAGATGTGAAATGTGCAAATAACTTCAATAAAAGGTTATTTCCAGGACTCAGAGCTGCCCCGAGGGATGATGCACAGGAGGGCTGAAGAAAGGTACCCACCCAATGAAGGAAGGTAGGAAGTCTGCAGGAGCAGTGGGCTGCCTCTTCTCACAGAGCTGCAGTTAATCTTGGACACAGAACGTCCAGATCTTCTCAGAATCTTGTCAGGACCTTTCAGCAGTGTCCTTCCGTCCAAGTAACAATCAGACTTTGCCTCACTGACTTTACGGCATTCACAAAACTCAAAGCTGCTTGACACAGCAAAGAATATGGTGAAAACCAGTTTCTTTGTTTCTCTGCTTCCACAGAGAGTCAAGAAAGCTGTAATTTATGTACTTTCCTTTGCATCTAACAAAAAATCACAACATAGCAAGAATCTTTATCCTTCTTTTTTCTTCAATTAAATAGATGAAATCTATCTAGTATGAGAAGTGAAGATGTCATTTGATACATGCTTGATGAAGTTCATAAAAATGTAAACCAAACATTTCAGTTGTCCCATAGCAGCTCTGACTAAAAAGTTTGTTCAGCAAATGAAATTATTTGTTAATAGGCATACTTCTTTTTTTTTTTTTTTGCCCACTGTCCTATGATGTATTCCTTTTGGAGCATCTTATCATAGGGATAAATAGAATGAACTCTGGCTGCTTTGGAGATGACCGATATCCCAATTAAAATTTTAGCTTAGAAATGTCTAATGGCTTTTACTTCTTGTAAGCTGAGTATTAAGTTTAAGGTTCAACTTTGAGGATAATCATTTAGTTTTACAGCATGTTGATGTCAATTAAAGAGATTTGCTTCGCACTGAATATAGAGCTCCAAAGCGTCATAATCTACAAATGATAAAAAGATCTGTAACAGTCTTCCTAGAAGTGGAAGTTTAAAAATGCACAGTGCTTGATTAATATGATGGTTTAAAATTAATTAAACCACTCATCACACACACCAGGGCATGTATCCTGTAAAGAATTCAATTGCACTGCTTGGGTAAGTAAAAGAACTCATTTAGTTATGTCTGTGCCAGTTTCACGTTTTACAAAATTCACATCCTGCTAGTACACATCCTTGTATATTAGTTTTAAAAGGATATGGGGGTGATAAATGTTTTTTAATAAAAGCAACTGAATTATTTCTACCATTTCTCTCTTGAATTTTTTTCCATGGTGAATTTCTTTCTTGCTTGCAAATCCAGCTTAGTGCTCATAAAATATATGTTCCTGGCGGGTATACTAACCATCTGCCAGCATGTAGGCATGTCCTAGAACAAATACGTGACTTTGTGTTCCTGAATTTCATAAATGATCAAATAACATAAAAGCAATGCTATTTAACAACTTCAAACAAATTTCTCATGTGTGAGCTTTTATTAAGTGATCTGCACTGGAGTTCAGCATGGGTAGAAAGGTAATAGGACATATGGTAACTGTTACAATCACCAAAACATGAGAATAGGCTTGGCATAAGATAATAAACAGAAAAGATGTACACTAACTAACGTGCATTTGTTGCATCTTACTGTGTATAAAGTTTATGAATTTTGAAGAGACTTGCAGTCTTTTTTATTTCTTTGATCTTGAATTTGTGATCAGACCTACACTTGCGTTAAGACCTGAGTACAAATTCTCTTTCTATCTATGGCTCTGTCAATAAACACGAAACACCTTTTTACTTGCATATAACAGGTGTTTCTACTTAAATCCTTAGGACTATTTATGATGAAGACCCTGTGCAAAGACACTAAATTTCTGCAAAAGCCTTAGCTATTCACCAGACTTCACTGAGCAGTGGCTGTTAAGTAGCATTCCCTGCAATGCCTGTGAAGTGGAAACTACTTTCATGCAGAATGTGACTTAGCTGTGTGGACTGTTTGCACTCTGGTAACAGAGTTAAAAACACCTGTCTATGTCTACATCTACCAGAGAAAAGCTTGTCTACATGAAGCCATAAGTTAGTATCTTCTCATCCAAATACAGTCAGGATCTCTGGCTATTGGTGTTCTTATGCTTTCTTTGCATCTCAACGTTATTTATTATTTAACCCTCACAAGCACAGAAATTCTCCATGTAATTATTAGATGCTTCCTCCTCACTGTATCACTGTTACAGGTTTTGGCATTAAGTGCACAGAGAAGGATGACATTATTTAACAGACATTGCCCCCTAGCAGATATCAAAGAATTACAAGTGCCGCCTGTCAGAAAACAGCTTTTGCCTTAAAAAAATCTGTCACACAGAATTTAAGTTATTGCTTACTGAGACTAATAATAAGAAAAATTATCCTGTGAATAGTTTCTCTAACGATCCGAATGCATACACTCGAGAAAAGTGACATGAGTGATGTCTTTTAGAGGAATCCAAGGTCTGGTTAAACACAGGGGTACAGACACAGAGAGGTTTTGGGTGTGTGGAGAATTACATTTCAACAGATGCTGAGTGCAGCCAAACCACAGCCCTCCTGTGACTCTCTCAGGAGCTGGCAGCTCTCTGGAGGTCCCAGCTCATGGAACCACGTGAGCACGAACTGGACCAGATTTTATTGAGGTGAGGGGAAAAATAAAATATACACAAAACAAATCCGCAGTCCTTAGAACTGTATGGATAGTCCTGAAAATGTGATCCCTCGTATCTCAAACTCCAGTGTGCAAACAGAATGCACTGAAAACTTAATTTAAAAATACCTCAGGAAGTTTTAGTGTCTTTTGGGGCATGTCTCATGACTTTGTGCTCGTGGTTTTGGTACTGCTGTTGGAATCGTCAGAGCTCTGACAAGAGCCAACTGCAAGCCTGACACACTCACTGGAAGCAATGTGGCAGAAAAAGGAGGGGAAAAGTATGCCTAGGAAAGAAAGACGATGAAATGTTTAACATTTTTGAATCCTAACATGAAGGAGAGAGCAGAGGAGAATTCTCCCTTGCAGCCTTTTCAAAAGTTGTATTAGTGAATGTCTAATAACTTTATTAGGCAGTACAAAACATTTCTTCTTGAGAATTAAAGGAATACCTTGAATTTGCATATTCATACTTTTATTTTTCCATCCCCTCAACTTTAAATATCCCTTAGCTGCTGCTGCTACTTAGTTTTTATTATCATCTTTTTTAATTATTACTTAATATTATCCTGTGGCAGCATTAAGATAACCCAAATCTTCCAAAATCATTTAACTTTATAATGTGCTGCATTTATTGGAAAATATATGAAAACTCTAGGGATGAGGAGAGTGTGCACTGTTGCAGCCCTGTTTATCAGACTGTCTTTTGGAGCTCACATTGCCTCTTGCCACCAGATGTCAGTGCTACAAAACCCATGTGGCACACTGGCACACAGTGGCATTACCAAACCACAAAGAGCTGGGCAACAACCAATCTAGGCTTGAAACCTCACAATCAACACAAAAATTAGCCATGGATCACACTGAAAGCAGATCTCCTTTCATGTGTTGAAGAGGAGGTGCTATGTTTGCCCATTCTGTGGGTTTTGCTGAGTTTAGCTCACTTTTGGCTGCTTTGAACTTTCAGTTCAGAGTTGGTAGAAAATGCTACTGATCCAAGGAAATTTACTTACCTTTTAAACATTTATTGCTTATATGTTTAGATAAGAGAAATAAAACATTTGCAAAATAAAGCTGATGTAAGCTTATAGAAGATGGTTCCCTTACCTTCCCACCACCCTCCTCTTACTATCCGTTACCTTCCCACCACCCCCCCTTTCCCACCTTACAGAAGGTGAAAAATAAAAACAAATTCTATTAAGTACTTTGATGCTAGCTACTATGCCTTGGATGTGGGAATTACAGAAATCAACTTTTTTTTCAAATAGTTTTATAATCTGGTCCCAAATAGTTGTCTCCTGTGATCAGAAACATTTGTGAGATCCCCAAAGTAACAAGCTGACTTGATTGAATATGCTCCAAGCACTACCTTTTGGTGGGGAAGCACTCTGAATTCTCAACAACCACAACTGGCAGCCATAGAAATGTCAATATAAAAGAGAAGATCATATTTTCCTGAATGCTGAGCCTATTTCTCCTTCTGGGCCCGCAGCATCAAGGCAGCTTTCTTTCCAATGGTCACCATCAGGAGGAATAAGCTGATCATCACTCTACCACTGAGCAACAAGAAGCATCCTTGTGAAGAAATGCATAAAAACACTTGAACACTCAAACAACCTGCCACCTATATTTTCTGTGATACACCTTTGAAGATGGTTGTTTCCCGCTGAACCTAACTTTTCAGCAAGTTGGTATGCGATCACTAAGAAGCTCTTTTCTATGCACAGTGAATATTGAGAAATTTACACATGCTTACTTTATATCTAATAGCCTTCTCTTTTTTAACAATAAAATGTGTTGTCAATAAGTTCAATAATGCTACTTCTAATGCCTGTATTCACAGCAATGGATAGAGTCTATAAAGTACTAGTTGGAGAAATTACAGTGCTAATTTATTAAGACGCTGGACCAACCCAAAATCAGTCTGAATACGCACATATCTGAATAATTTTGAAAATCTGACTATCCCTGATTGTAAGCAAGGCAAGCTGCTGAACTTGTGGAGTTTTTTATTTATGTTTAAATTACTATGAAATTATGAAGCTCTTTCTTAACTGATAATCATCCCTCCAATCTACTAATTATTCCAACTCCACAATAGACAGAGTACTTTATAGTCTGATATTTCTAAATTGCTTTCATGTTCAATTACTTATAATTATACAAACAAGTCTAAAATTGATGATCTGTGCATATAATTATAGATTCTGCAACTCAGCATAAGCAAATAAAGGAAACTACCCTTATTGTGACAACACAGTTTCTAATAGTCAGGCACTGCAAATTTAATTGCAGCAAAGGGTGGATAGTGTTATTATGTAACTAGTAACAAAACTGTTATTTCAGGATAATTAAACGATAATGTGGGCATTGAAGCTCAGCTTTAGAGCGATCTTTTTCTAAGTTAAGGTGAAGGAGCGCAACCAAATTCAAAAGCTGAGCACATTAAGTTCAACAGTGTTTTCTTCTTTAAATATTGTTGAAAATATGACAAAATGATGTGCAGAACAGTCCTGATAAAGCTATTACTTGTGGCCTCTGCACTACACATCATAATTTCAGAAACTCATTTCAGATTCTTTCCTCTTAGATGGTCCATTTTACCATCCTGACAGAGAAAGGCTGGGTTTCCAGTAGCAAAGATCCAAAGAATGAACTAGATACTCTGCTGCTTTTCTCAGATGCCTCTTATGAGGGAAACTTGTGAAAAACAAGACTAAAGGGACTTAAAACCATGAAAAGTGAAAAAACCAGAACAGGTACTGCAAGAAGGCACATGCAGCTGACACAAGAAGGATTAAGTCACAGACTGCAATGAGAATATAAATTCAAGCTCAATACAATCTCTCATAGGCATCTTCACACTGAATGCTTTTTTAACAGAGTTCATTTTCTGGGATATAAACTGAATTACTGGACCATGACTTGCAATGTCCCAGGAAAGAAAAGGGTCAAAATAGAGAAGTTTAATAATTGTGACTTGATTAATGATACTTGGTATGAGTAATTCAGTGAGTTGTCATCAATTTGAATATCCTTTTATAATACATCCTTCTGCATTTATGTTTTAATTTGCACATCTTTAAGTCAATAGCAAAACTGTTATTTACTTTAATGGAGCAGGATCAGAGCCCATGGACAAGATAAATTGACCTGATTAAATTTCATTTTCTGGATCATTAAAGCATCAGGAAACTAATTAATCCTTTATTTTCCTGCATTATCAAGCCTTCTGATGAGAAATTAATTTTTTTTTTTAATCACAAATTACTGACTACACAATCTTGCTATAGGGAAAGGAACCCTTTTAATTTATCCAAACAAAGGTAGCAGGAATTTGTTTCTCGTTGACACTAACTCATCTGATAATGGAAAAAATTTACCACTTTGTAGCTTTACATGGCTGCCATGTACAGAATTCTTTAAAATGGAGGCTCTCTAGTTACAAGACATATTTAAATTTCAACAGTTTCTTTTTCCTGCCTTATTTCTTAACCCGTAGCTAAGTCATGAAATACTGAAGGATAGAGATAGATGTTCCCAAGTAAGTGAATGTGAGTTTCCCTCTGCCTTCAGAAACCTTTAGAAAGCTGACTGGGCCCTAAGAAGTGGAGAAGTGTGCTGGAGGAAAGCAAACACTGGACAGTGGCAACCCAAGGAGATATGGTAAGATAACGGAGACCTCGTTTAACAGTTAGCCTAGTACAATGTCTTTCTGCTACCAAAAGGCATCCATCTCCCCCCTTCTTCTCTCTGAACACAGCTCACTTGTGTTGCTTCTCTTGCATGGCTCATTAATATAGAAAAAATTTGAGCTACAATTACAAAAATAAATAGGTTGTGAATAGATAAGGCAGTGCAAAGGAAGAGGGCAGGGCTTTTTCCAAGCTGGCAACAAAAAAGAGTGGGAATGCTGTTTAGGTGAGAAAGAGTCAATAGGTTAGCTCTGCTCCAACACAACCCCCCCCTCTGAAAAAAACAAACAGAAACAAACAAACAAAAGCCCCCAAACCCCCCAGCTTTCAGGGAAGATGCTGGGACATCATACTAGGAAAAGCATCTGCCTAAAAAAAGCCCCACAGCATCACCTCTAGAAAAAGTAGGAGAAAACCAAATCGAACAATACATGTTTACAGTTTGTACAAGCCGGGTTGAAGAAGGCCTGAAAACCTGGGACTTAAGAACTGCCAAGACAGCGAGCACTTCACCTAGCATGCAATGTCTGACCTTACCACGAGATGGAAGTGAAGTTTAAAAATTAAACTAAACCTGACCATAGTGGAACTGTACTGTGCAGTCACTGCTAATGCCATCTAATCGACAAGCAAGAGTTATTATCAGCATGGGGATTTCTTAGGTCCTTGCTCTCTGCTTGGCAGCCTGGGATGCAATCAGTACAAAGCAAATATTGTACTGACATGTCGCAGTGGGATTTCATTTGGGGTGGAATAAAAGGCAGCCTTTGATTCTTGCCTTGGATTCTCAACTGATACAGCACCACAAGCTGTGATCAGTTGTTTCTCCCCTCTCCCTCCCCCCCCCGCCAGCTCCTGGGGATGATTATTCCTGAAATAATTAATTGGTAGACAAGAAAAACAAAGATCTCCTTATTCCTGAATGTTTTAAATTGTGCATAGAAACATCAAACTAGTGTAGGAGTAATTAATCAACAAGTTGCTGTGCATGGAATTGGAGTCGAACACAATGAAGATTATTGCTGTGCACAACCCCACAAAGCTGTGGATGCTGATGCACCTTTAGCAAACAGAAAGGATCTATCTGCAGGGGGAATAGTTCTCCCCTTTTTTATATCCTTTTTGTGCAAGATAAAAGCTTAATATTAGAGCAGGAACAGCCTACAGCCCTGTGGGTAGTTCTTTCAGAAACATTGCACGATTTTCTTTAGATGGAGATCTAAGAACTCCACAGTCTAAATAGTGAGGTTCCCTTACACACAGGAATGAGGTGGTAGTGCACATACTGAACAGGTAGGGAAACTGAGGAAGAGAAGGATTAAAACCCAGGTCCTCTAATGCATTGGGGTAATTTTCCAAGAGTATACAAGCCATGTCTAAAAACATACATCCTGCAAGTGGTTCCTGGGTATCAGGTTTGCACTTGCACATATGCTAATTCCATGATGAGAACTTGGCACATGCTGTGCATGATGGGGTCCTAATACACTGTTTAATGCTAGCTGCAAAGGTAAAGAACAAAGAAGAGATGATTTCAAGGCCTTTCCTAGGCATTGATCTATTCTTGGAGCACTTGGCGACCACAAGTACTAAAGTGGTATCTGGAATCTGAAAGGAAAAAAATGCTCTATTTTTCATTTTAGTATCCTTTATATTTAGCTCAGAGGTGAGGCTGAATCATACTCATTATATGTGGTGGAGACTGAAACTATCAGATTAAATTGGGAGAAGTATGGAAAATATTACATTGCCCTAATCTGTTCACAGAGGGTTCAAAGAGAATAACAATATAGTTGCAAGTTTTTGTAGATGGAGGACCACATACTGATCCATCATGTGCCTCGGCCCAGACTACTTTTCAGAGTCTACCATTTATGTGTTCTCATATTTACCTTCCTGCGAATCATCACTGAGATGAATGAATGGAAAGGTGGATTAAGTAATGGAGAAAGGTCTGAAACAGGAAATTTCTTGGGGACAAGGAAAGTCCTTCTTTAGTACTGAGATGCAGGAAACAAAGTGGAAACTCTCCCTGCACAATTCATAAAGGTCGTCTTTCACTGGTACATGTTTACAATCACCTTCTAAATCCAAGACTATTCTGGTTCACCGTATATAAATATACAAGGCTGGACACAACCCAGAGCAGAGACCCGTAAGAAGCCTGTAGCTCACACTTTAAAGTCACTTTAAAATCACACTTTCAAATCTCTGACCAAAATTGCACTATGCTTGGGAAACTGCAGAGAATCGTTTTCCTCACGGTAGATGAAACTGAGTGGCACAACGATCAGATAAAGTTGTTTTTGGACCTGCATAATATTTCCACTTGGAACAGCTGAACATTACTCTAAACACTTCTCTCAACTGTCAGGTGACCTAGATGCTAACTGAGAGTTGGTAAATAATTTCCTCATATAATTTCATTCCTGCTATAGTTGGAAATAAACATAATGAGCAAATAACTGGCAAGTCCTAAAGAGGTACAATCTTTTCTTGTATTAAATACTCAGTCTGCATTTTTACCCAGTAAACACAGGCTGAGATAGTTACAAGCACAAGAAACAGACCATATCCAGAATGCTCTGAAATAATTTTAGTTCCTGGGGGCAGAGGGGGAATGTCGTTTTATGGTACCACTGATTAAATATGTGAATTCTGAGTAGTTCTAGGAAAGAATCAGGGATCTCAGTGTTAGAAAACAGATACTAAACCCTCAGGTGGCTTAGACACATACACCCTACTACTATACTTCAGACAGCATAGGGCTTATTTTTCCTGGTGGGAGATGACAACAGCTTCCTGGTCATTTCCTTTGAGTGGGTCTTGGCTCAGTTTGAGGACCAGTTTTCAACTCAGAACAACAGGCCCTGGATCGCTCCTCAGCACCTCCTGCTGTCTCACCTTCAGGCAGGGACACTGACTCTTTCGCAACCCTTTGGGAAACACCAACCTACTCCTGCCTGTGTGCAGAGCTACACTCAAATTGTTTGCAAGCTTATCTGTCTTGTCTTCCTTATGAGAACACAGCACTTCCACCAACTGAAGTTCTTGCTAAAAGAGTCTTTTGGCTGTTATATGACACTAAAACACTAATGCATACTTCTTTTTCAGAGAGAAAAAATATTTTAAAAGCTTACAAAGCTGCATTATTTGATTAAAATCAGGCTTCTGTTACAATGCAGGTTCTCCTCTGCATTTTAAAGCAAAATAGGTTCATTTAGTTGCATACAGGTTCAGTTAATCACACAGACTGAGACACATCAATCATACTTCCCAATAACCACCTTACTTGACATGCCTGAATCTGCCATCACTCACAACAGCTGAAAAAAAGTCTTTTCTCCCTCCCCTAGACCCCAACTGAATGCCTAATTAACGCATTTTAGTCACTTGAAAACATAACTATGCCTTGACAGAAGGCTTCCAGTTTGAAAGTGTCTCAAGTAATAAAATGCAAAAATCTGAAATATTCCATGTTGAGTAAGCACCTGAGAGCTTAAGCCTGAATCATCTGAAGCTCCAATATGCAAAAAATAGGACTGCAGGCAGTTTCTTATTTCCTCTTTTTTTTTTTTTTTTGTTAAACAAAATCACAACCTTCAAATCTTGGCTAAAGCTTTTAGTCTTCTGTAACTCATTTTCCTATTCATTATGCAGGAACTAAGAGTTGATCATCATTATAGCTGTTCTGATTGTAACTTACAATCTTTAATCTGTGAGCCNGCAGAAGATAAATTTAACCTTTTTTAACCAAAATATGACTCCAAAAACCAAGACTATGAAAATCATGCTGGATTTGATCTACAAGTTTTTTTGAGAATCAGAATCATCATAAGTCTGTTTGTGTTCAGGTTATCTCCCTGTCAGAGCACAGCTCCCGTTTTGCACGGAAATTGTGTTTCTCTATGAGAGACGAGGCCAGCTCACAGCCTGTGCAACAGGCAACAGAGATACTTTCACGGCTGAAAAAGAGGTGTTAAATAGAGCCCTTCCTGATCTGAAAGACTAGGGAAAGCAAGCATGATCTTTTCCTTCAGGCAAACCAGGCGTATGTGCAATTTATGAAATTACATTAGCATCAAAAACTCTTTGGCCTTTTATTTATTTGTATAAGTAGTCAATGACTGAATGTTGGATATCATAAATACAGTAGTCCAGGTTTTACAAACAACATAAAAGTATAGAAGCTTTACACTACTAAAAGATATTGTACATCTTCAAAACTAACATGGGATCTAATTTGGTGGGCAAACTAGCCTGAGCTAGAAGGTTCCCAGCTAGCTGTGAATGTCTTCAAATTTCAAGAATTTTCATATGTAATTTCTTACTTTGATTCTTAGAAATAAAGCTTTAATTTCACGGGACAGATCATTACAAGAAGAAAACCAAAAAAACCCACTTAATGGGAAAATACTTAGTACGAAGTTAATCTGATCAAGATGTACTGTATACATTTAAACATGCAAATCAAAGTCCTATGTAGTGTAAGCTAATGCTCCTTTTATTTACCATAATCCCCTATAAATGTTTATTGTAACTCAGTAACAGGATGAACAGCGTGGCTTGATGTGACCGCTCAGTGACTGCGTATGATTACTAAAAAAATGCATATAAATCAAATCTTGATTATTTAGACCTCACTGTCTTTCTTTCCATTTCTTCCAATATATGACAAATACAGAACATTTATTAGATACAGATGTCATTGCTCATTACATTTAGTTTAGTGCCCTAGGTCTATTTGTTTTTAGGCTGCCTATCCTTGGAGCTGCAATTTCAGTCCTGGTGTAAGACCTTGTGTCAGGAAGGGCTCATATTTTTCTTTTATGACAGTATCTGAAGATAGAGATAGAATTTGTATAGTGAAGATTCGATGATGAAGCTACCCATTTTGACAAATTGTTTTACCTGGTTTTATTTCCCAGTTTTAAAAAGAAACAACACTGAGAACTGCTGTACACTGCATTTAAAATAGAAATAAAGCTCTCCTCAATGACAATATTAAATATTAGCAAATTAAGGAGGATAAAAGCATGAAGAATAGACTCACTTCTCTCACAAAATGGGTCACATCGTGGGAAAGCAGCACAATTATCATGGTATAAAATTGCAAGAGGGGGAAAATCTGGCTTTGTGTGGGAGTAATGAAGAATAGAGAACTCAGTCACATGCAAGGACTTGCAGTATGTACTGTCCACATGTTTTATGAACTTCCACTGCCAAGCCATATAAACGTGTGGGATCTGAAACAAGCCTTAAATGCTTTTTTCCCCCTCAACATTTGTATTTTGGCCCTACTTTGGCCTTTTCATGCTCGCTGGTGGTAATTTGCAAGTCCAGATTTAAATTAAAACATTTTGGATTATTAAGACTGACATCTAGTCAATCCTTCATGCTATTGATGTTTCTGAAAAAAAACTTCATGAGAGTACCCTTTGAACAAGATAACTGACTCTCCATCACTGCATACTACCCTATAGTTATAAAAAAGGCTCCAATTCTTGCACTGCAATTGCAGAAGCAAAGTACAGGACCCTGTGGAGCAAGTGAGGCTGAGGAGCACAACAAACACTGTGAAAATTGCAGAGTTTTGCAGTCAAGGATGGTGCCACCATTCAATGGGGATGAAATTAAAGGAGAGCCTGAACCAGGGGAATTCTGAGTAATCACTGATTTTCCTTGCTTGGGAAAAACTTGCTTACTTAATTTTTGCAAGATCTGTCACACAGAGAGGATAGATTTATAGAATCAACCTTCAAATGCAAAAACTGTGATATGATGGCAAGATTTCACATAATGCAGGTTCTTTTATGATGGAGAGACACGTAAACTAATGCTGAGGAAGGCATCCAGTTAAGTTGAAAATAGCACAGAATGATGGCCTAAGCAAATAATGTTCATTAGCAATTGAGGGATTTTAAAGAGATTTTCATAGCTAGGGAAAAAAACCCCACAGGGGAATTCTCATATAAAGCCCTTAAATCTCAACACACATACATCTGAAAGTCCTTCATAGGGAGGGATGAGCAGATTATTCAGTTATCCTCATTCTCTGGATTTGAGAGATGGTATGGAAGAGCCCCATTTAATGAGTGCAGGCTGAAGAGAGACTACATAGACAGTCTCTCTGACACTGTAGCATAACTTACACAGAGGGACCACCAAAATGGGCCTGAAAGTGATGAAGGGAGATCTGTGAAACTGCAGGCAGAGGAGCAGGTGTGAATGGAAGAGTTAAAATGAAGATAAACACAACAGATTAATCTCAAAAGAGCTTCTCAGCTACTCAAAACGAACAAAAAACCTCCCTCAAACTCAGAAGGCTGCAGTAAGAGAAAAGAAGGTCAAAGCATGAAGTGGGAGAAATAGAAAATAAGGAAAAGGAAAGAGAAAAAGCTGTGTAATAAAAACAGGAAAATGAGGGATTATTTGCTGCTGCAGAGAATAAACGAGCTCAATTTACACCACATAGGGATTAGCTACAGTGCGTAATATAATAGGACCATGAAAGCATTAGAAATCTTTCTTAGTTGTTTTATTGGAGACAAAAAATATACTAATTTTTATATCTTAGAGGTACAACAGTATATTAGTGCCTAAAGAGACTTTCTGATGAGCACTGCAGAGGTGCATTATAACACTGTCCATGCACACAGGTGTTCATAGGACAGCTGTAAAGCTCAGATTCAACATTCAGATACAGAAAGCAATTACAGATAACATGTCCAAGATAAACACTGTAAATTTCATGCCAAGAAGAGACCCTGCTCCTTCAAGCACACACGTGTGCGTACACATGCCCACCCCCAAAGTCCTGATAATCATCAAGAATTTTGTGGGCCCTGAGCAAAAGCTACATGAGAGAGAAATCTGAGGGAGGAGAACACAAATAGTTTTGCAAAGCTTTATGAAAAGCATTTCTATGAATAATGGAGAGAGGAGAAAGCGTGGAGGCGTTTGATAGGAGATTAGGAGTTGAGAGAGATGAGAGAGGAAGTCTGGCTGCAGATTGCAGCTTTGAGAAGTGCAGTTGAAAAAGCAGCCAGGCAGGGAGGGTGAAAATACTGAGCGCTTCCCCAGAGTTTGCCCACTTATCTCTGGTGGGTGCTGGCCCCTTCCCTCCTGCCTCCTTGTTCCTCTCCATTTCACTTCCTTCCGTTGACCCCCTTTTTTCACTTCTCCAAATCACGGGAGCTGACTACAAAGTCTAAGCAGCTTTGCTTCACACAAAATACATCAAACCCATGTCCATTACTGCCATCGTATTGTTCACGGTGTTTGCCCATTCCTCCTGTCTGCATCCATATTCCCATTTATCCTGGATACTTTTTTGGTCTATTCTGTGTTGCTACTGCTGACCACACATAAGACTATATTTCCATGGCTATTTGGCACATGTTATAAACCTGAATAAAAATGTTCAGAGAGAGGTCAATGGGTTCATGCAACATAAAAAAGTATCTCCAAAATGAGTTAAATAACTTGCCGAGTAGAAAGGATCCAAAGAGTGCAGTTAGCAGCATTGGAAACTTAATCTAGAAAAGCAGCTTAATTTCTTTGCTACAAGAAAGATGTGTGGATGGCCAATAGAGCACTTTAAAGGATGAAGGTGCCGTAGCAAAGATAGAAGACAAAACAGAATTTTATTGGTGCAAAAATTAAAAGCCCCACGGAACAAGCACTCTTGGGTCATATTCATCATGATGTAGACAAAGAAATCTATAATTAAATTCTTTCTGTGCATCTCTGTAAAAAAAAAAAAGTCTCTGGAATGAATTTATTTTTAATAGCCAAATTTTTCTCTTCTCTTTCAAAAAGAAAGCAATCTCTCTCAATATTAACTAAATTATATGAAAATTTCCTGGTTTGTTTCCCGTTTCCAGGCTGGGAAGAATATAATAGAGGGAAAAGAATTAATCAGAGACCTAAGCAGAGAAAGACAAGTTTGAGTAATTTTAAACCTGTGACATAAACCATGGTGACCTGTCAAGGTATTTGTTACAATGAGTGCCTGGCAGGCTGCCCAAGCCCGTGAGAGGCCATTACACCTGTCACAAGCCAACTTAATCCTTTTAAATACCTTTCTAAAGATGGGGTTTTTTGGTCAACATTGCAGAATTTCTGTATGATTATTGCAATTTGGTCTGAATTGGATCTACCTCTGCTACTAAACATGTTCTGTGGGATCTAATAAATTAAACATACTTTAAATCAAAATGACTACAACAAAACAACAACTGCGGGAGAAATCTGATTCAATTACTCAGAAAAAAACAGTGAATACTCTGTCTTTTGACCCACTTCTATGCCTCTATGGTTATTGGGAAGGAACAGCAGGGTGGACAAATGAGCGTTGTTATTAAAGAAAAAGAATTGGTAAGACAGAGTTCTGCAATTATCCCTGCTTTAAACCAAACACTGTGCTTCAACTTCTTCCATAA
This sequence comes from Serilophus lunatus, assembly GCA_013399895.1. Taxonomy (NCBI): domain Eukaryota; kingdom Metazoa; phylum Chordata; class Aves; order Passeriformes; family Eurylaimidae; genus Serilophus; species Serilophus lunatus. The sequence continues at coordinate 393,134 of VXBA01004440.1, read as the reverse complement.
ACTGGCATTTCTAAAAATGTGTAGTGTTTAAAGAGGAAAAAACCAATCCTAATGACTCTGTGCATAAGCCCAAAAAGCTTATGCCTGCACCCAGGATGCCCCAATGCTCCTGTGAGGCTGGTTACCATCCAGGGCATGGCAGGAAAGAAAATCAAGCAGGCTTTGAATGCCAGGCATGGGAAGTAAAAATAGCAGAGTTTCACACTTTAAGATATGACTGATTTTTACACACTTCCAGCTCTCACGAACAGTCATTCTGCCATACAGGCTTCCTAAGAAAACAAACAAGATTCAACCATTACATTTTTCAACTTTTTAAAATTTTTGCACACACAAGACACTTGATAATCTTATTAGACATAGACCAGAAATATCATGGTTGAAAGGACATTATTTTAACAGGGAAGTTTATAAGATGCTATAATCTTGCAAGGTGATAATGCTCTGAAACACAGAAGCATGGTCAGTTTCAACACTAGTTGCCAGTAATCTTGAACTCCCTATTTACTCTCCACTAGTATTTCAATTCTGGGTTTCACATCATCCTTATCTAAATCACTCATGTACCTGATGGCTATAGAAATATCAGCCCACTCTTATCCCTCTATTCATATGGATCAAAAAACCCGAACCACCATCATAACAGGCTGATAATCGTAATTTGGTAGCAGTTTCAGGAGGAAGTTAGAAGTCAGAAGAAGCAGGAAGAGTCAACCTTTAACTTCAGGAAATCCTTCATTTGAGCACCTCGGAAAACAGCCAAAGTCCTGATTTCCAGGGAGAGAGGCTTTTGATTTCCAGAGGTGGGATGCCATTAGCTTTTCCACATGCTATGTTCACTCACAAATGATTAATGATTTTGGTAAAAAACATTTTCCATTGCTAACACAGGAGAAAGTTCCACAGCCTTCAACACATTTTGAAAATTCTGTACAGGCTATATTCATTTTCTTATCAGAAAGAAACACGTCTATTTTGTTTGTCAAGGCTCAATGCAAGCTCACTATATTTCCTATTTTTATTTAATCAGGTATCCTTAAATTAGCACTGTATTTTCTAATAAGTAACAGAACAGAATGGTTGAGGGCCCCATGAATGATGAAGAGTGGGTGTAATAAGGAAGATGAAGCAAAACTTTAAATGCTACAGGTATCATACATATTAGACTCCCGACTGAAAAATAACGCGAAGTAGGAGGAAACCCCAGAAACACTACCAATGTTTTTTAGAGCTAGGAGGCCACAGAAGTCTAACAATTATGCTTTCTGTGAAAATATTACCTTCTAAGCTGTTTATGTATGCACAGACTGCTCATTCATGTTTTCCTTTGGTTGGCACAATACTTGACAGCCAAATATATGTTGAGTTGATTTCATTCTCTAGCAACTGGGTACCTACATTTATAGAAGTGCCTGAGACTGCCAGGCAAATGTGCTGAGGGTAAGCAGCAAGCTCCTGCTGTGACAATCAGTACGATGGATACTTGCACACAGCACAGCAAGAACACAGCAAGAACACTTGCACACAGCAAGAACACAGCAGCTTCTTGGATAGGAGGCTACAATGAGGTGGTGTTTCTTTCAAAGACACGAAGATTGATCGTGAGAAGAATAAATCTCTGATTACACACCATGAGGTGCCCTGTGTACCTCCTTATACCTCTCAATGTTGGTCACAGCCAACTGGATTAGATGGAGAGTAAGGACTGTTGGAGATGAAGGAAGGTAGTTAGGATGCGGATCTGGGAATCCATCACTGAGAAAGAAATTCTTAAATTCTACAAAAGCAGCTTTTACACTGAATACTAGTGTTGACGTCTCATCATTGCTCTAGTTCCTTGTGATGGCACTAAAGAGACAACACTACTAGCAAAGTATTTAATCCCTTAGTTCATGCCCTGTGCTGATGGTCTTAAACAGGCCCATATTACTAAGTGTTGAAAAGTTCTGATAAGGTGAGAGAAAGCTCTTACCTTGCTGTCTTCTGAACTTTAATACAGCTGCTAAGCCTGCACTGCCTGAGAGAAAACATACTAAACAGAGCTACATAATCTCCATACTTCAAGAGTTTTAAGAGGAATTTGAAAGAGTTCATAATACAAGGAAAACAGATCAATAGAAAGATTATTGCAATTTTTTACCAGGTAAGTCTTGGTTATGGGATGGAACTATTCAGAAAAGAATATTTTGAAAATGACAGATGTATATTCATGATTATTAAATGTGGTAAAACTAATGGTGGAGTCATTAAGCAGCGGGGAAGCAAAATCTTGAAACAATTAGCTCTTTAGGCCAGATGAGCATCAAGCAGTTTATTTCAGCCCACCCACTCTTCTTAGTGCAAGAGCATTATGCAAGAAGTAAGGAGGAGTGTGCGCACAGGGATGAGAGGGAAAGCATGGATGTGGGTGTGTGCATGTGAGAAAAGATTTGCTAGCTCCTAGTTTTACCTAGGTGTGAAGAAATGCAAAAATAGGTTTTTTTCTCTTGACATGTTCACGCATTTGCACTCCAGCTCAGAAACTTCAAAGAAAAGGGAAGAAATTAAGTACTTGGAGAACTCCAGCAATTGGTGGTTGGTAAAAAGCCTGGACTTATCATATGGAAAACAGGAAAGGAACTTTGCACTTCCAGCCATAGCACAGACACCATGGAGAATGCAGATATGGAAAGTGAAATGTAACTAATGCAACAGCCTGTGCAACTCACAACAGCCTGAGGAGTCATGATAAAACATCCAACACCTATGCATAGATGTAGTGTGTGCTATATGCACCAAATCCTTCATATGCAAACACTGGTCCAGATTGTCCCCACGTCTTAACCTGAAATTTAAAGTTGGCTTATGACCAAAACGTAAGTAAATGTTCCCAGGACAAGAGGAGAGTCACTGTCCATGTTCACATAGTTTGGCTTCTCTGGTGAAACTACCAGCAAGGAGCTAACACAGGTCTGTTGAAAGGATCTGTAAATTAACTCTGAGTGTGGCCTTGTGCCATATGGGCAAATGACAAGTACTGTTCTCAGTAACCAACATCTAAGTCAGGGGAGAGTCTTAAGCTACAGCACCATCAGTTGCGGATGATGGAGTTTCTCAGTTGAATTCTTTCTCTCTGTAATTTGCTTGACTTGTCTGGTTCTGCTATGCCCATACTTTCTTGAGTTTTACAGTGGCCTAATTCCTCCTCAGCTGTATGAGAGATGCATGCCTTGAGGGTGGAGGGGAACCAAACACAAACCCACAGATACAGTTTTCTCAGGATGTGGGAAGTTGCACATATCTCCTGGCTTTACTCTAAAAGTTTATTACATCTTTGTGGTGTTATTTTTTTAAGACTATATGAAAGATTCAGAAAGGCTGCAGTCTCAATTGAAGCTGAAACATAACCTCATAATTATGTAACTAAACCTTCCTCTTGCAGACAACAAGCTGCTAGCTGGTAACCTGTACCCTTAGATTCAGGCCTCTGGTGGCTCATTTTCTGCACATACCCTTGTGAAGGGGATATGAAGAAACCCCACACTGTAATCAAAGTCCATTTGCAGTGGGCCCCTGCAAACTGGAATTACTTATTGCCTGCTATAGGTTAATACTCCTCAACTGGAAAAAAAAAAAAAAGTCGGCAAAATTTAGACTTAAGTAAGATATCTTGTGCAACAGGAAATGCAGATTTTATATACTAAACTTAGTAGACCTGCACTGAGAGGAGCAGACTAACAGTTTTCCTATCCAAATGGTATGATCTGTGGTGAAATCACCTGGAACATGTTATCGCATTCATAATGGTCTGGAAACTGGAGTGAGAGCATTAATCAATTAAATTGTATACAGTGTTAAATTGATTTTTTTAAAATGGGAAAGATGATAAAGAAACATTTCAAATGAACTTTCAGCAGACAGAAACACTCGGACAGAGAGTACACTACAGACTGCAATAGCACTAGTGAACTGCAGTTGATACTGCTCCACTTCAATGGCCTCATTAGATACGTACTGAGAACATGGAAGGATAAGCACATCACCCAGCAGCCACAGCACTCACTTAGGCAGCTAACCTTGAAGCATATTATGTGAAAATTTAATAAAGCAAGAACTTTAGTACATCTCATTTTCAAGTGCCAAGAAGGTCCCGGTGCAGAGCAGATGGAAAAGACACCTAAGTCAGGGCTGTGATTTCTGCCTAGCAGCGTGGCACATGAAAGCTGCAGTAGCAAGTCCAGACTTCTATTAACAGAGTTTTCCTAAAAAACTTGACTGAGAGGGATCCCAATCTGCAAAGACCTGCATTTATATTCTGTACATACAAACTTCACAAGTCCTTTACGTGTACCCTGTGAGGGTCTCTCTCACTTAGCATCATCATTTCGTTTTGAAAGCCTTGAAAGTGCTAGCCAAAATTATAGATCCATAGTATTCAGCTTTCTGACAACAGTGATCATTCAAGTAGTTAATTAATGTGTTCCCTCCCTCTCATTTTTCTTTTCACTTTAAATACACAAGCTTGTTCATTAGTGACATCCTTTGTGTGGGCAAGAGTGCTGTCTCTCCAGCACTTGCCAATGATTCTTTGACTCATGTAAGGGGAAGAAAATACCAATGAAATGACTAGGAGTAGATACATCAGCTGCCCCTGTGCAACAGCTGATGACTTTACATTCAAGGAAAAGGCTGAATTAGTTCCCTCTGAGCCCAGAGGAACAGCTGGGATTAATGTGACCCACTGAGTAGCTTGGAGCATGTCACTCCTCATTTCCCATATTGTGTTATTGTATGGATTAACCTCTCAGGCTAAAACACAACCCTGATCATGGAACAGGATCCCAGGGTGTCCAGAACAGTTCCCTTTGCTTGGGAACCTGTGTGAGCATAAGTATTGTGAAACAAAACAGCCTAACTAATCTTAAAGACTTATCCATGTTCTCTATCTAGCATCCTGCTGATTATGCTTCCAAGGCTATGGCAGAACAAGAATGGGAAAAACCTAAGGAGGAAAGACAGACTGAAAAGGGAGAGGCAGTTCTGGACAATACCATAAGACAAATTTATTTGGACTACTAGGATTCATGTTACCCTTTTTATTGATCAGACCCTTATTTCAAAGGGTAGTCTTGAAATGTGGCTCATTATAACAAGTTTGATAAATCTGAGATGTTGCTGCAAGACACTTCAAAGAAAGTTTCTACAGATTTCAGAAGTGAATGGCTATAGCTCTTTTCACTTACCTTTGCCTGCCAGTCATTCTTGACAATTATAAACAGTCATACTATTAATAATATCTAACTCTATATTACTAATACCTAGTTCTCATGCCATAAGTTTCTCTAATATGCTTAAAAGATGCATCAGCTTGTTTTGAAAACGGGCAGCTTCTCTACATAATGCCCAGGGTTGTAATCATTAAGACAAGAATGGGAAATGATGGAAACAAAATCAGATATTTCATCTGTTATATCTTGCATCAGCAGCCTTTGTCCTTAAAATCTTTTCATCAGGATACAAAATACTGCATGTTCTTGTAGCAACAATTCTTAAGAAAACAACTCCAAAACATTTGACATTTATTTGCAGTCTGATTCAATAGGTTAGTGAAGTTGCTTTCTATTGTTTCCCTTGTCTATTCACCCTCCAGCTAAATGCCCTCATTACACAGGGTGACCTAGAGCTGATGAAATGTAGATCCCAGTTCACTCCACAGCTCAAATCCCCAGCTGAGGTTAACATGCACAACACAGCCTAAATAGGAAGACAGGCAAGAATTCAAAGAGAAACTGTTAAATACAGTATGGTGCAAGTTTGCCCAGAGATAAAAATTCATTGTCAGATGCTACAAAGTTTTTGCCTCAGAAATGAAATGCATCATTAAATTTTCTTTGTGAAAACATGTAAGATTTCTTGGTTGCTTATTTTTAATGTTAACCATGCCTATTGGTAGCATGGCTTATAATATGTCTTTCTGGATGAGAGTTTTGGAGCGGTAAGTTCCTATATTGATAAAGGAGATGAAAGGACTGTGGGTCTGAAAGCTCTCCTGTTTCTCCTAACTATTTCTGTTCATCTAATTAAAATATTCCTTACAGTCAAAATGAGTATTGATTTTATGCTTTCTACCGTCTGACTGTAGCAAATTCATATTTGCATTGTTGTGTTTAAAGGAACGGACATACTTGTAAGAAACCAGGGATTTGGGATGTTACCTGTGTATGATGAAACACGGCACAATGCAAAAAACCTAGAAACAATGTAAATTACACAGTTTCACTGAAATGAACTATTACATCTAGGACTTAGGTGTCAGTTAAGCCTCAGGCAGCTATCAATGACACAAAACCATCATTGAAGTGTTATGGTGCAAAAAAATTAAATCTTTATCATAGATTTATCATGGCTACCACTATCACTAAATAACCACAGAAAGAACTTGAAAGAAAATATAGCTGGCACTCTTGTTTGCCCAGATGTAGAAGCAATCACACTATCACTGCCTGCATCACTTTGAGTAAAGACAGTCTTAAGGAACCAAACCAGAAAGTGTAAGATCCAGAAGTGCTGCACCTCTCAGCATGCACGAGACCAGGTGCTGTTAGTGACAGATCATACACTGACCACAGCTCCCTCAGTTTGAAGTCCTTCATGACTTTTGTAACAAAAAAGTTGAAAGTTAAAAATGACGACATGGGACATTATGAATACTGATGTGTAGCAAATTTCAATGGTTTGAAGTACAAATTAAAAGGAGCTAAATTAATAAAGATATGCTAACACTGTTCTGTTAAGAAAGACTATAGGGACTCATCAGGGTTGAACTGGAATAAATTGTCACACTATTAACCTTGAAGTAAAATGTGTCCAAATAAGCCTGTAAGAAACCAGGAGTAAGAAAAGTCTCGTTTTATTTTGTAGTAAGATTCTTACTACCCTCTTTCCAAGGGTATTTGGCATCATTTGTTTCCCAGAAAGATCAGATGAAAAGAAGTTGATCCTAACACAAATATAATACAAATACTGATACAAATAAAACCCTGACACAAATAAAATCATACCTATCTTTACTGGTGTCAAACCAAGTCATTCTGCTTTTAATCAACCAGGATTTGAGGAAATAAAAAAAACCAAAACAAAAAACAACAAAACCCAAAACATATAAAACAAACATAGCATAGTTCTTTTCTAGAACTTTTAAAAATATGAGCAGTGCATGACCCAAACCTGTTAGTTCAATTCCCTAACTATATTCAAGTTCTTGGATAACTATATTCAAGTTCTTGGATGCATCAGTTAGTTTTGAACACAAAATACGTTTTGGTAAACTTATTTTTCCCTCTGTCTGTCAAGCACTATAATAATTCCTAGCACTCCAGTATTAAATAAAACTATCTTTAACAAGGAAAGAGAGAACCAGGGAGAATGCTTTCTGCATGAATATATGCTACACTCACATCTTGAACCACGGCCAAACTGGTTCCCTCTACACGTTAGCAGATGCAGGACAGTCAGAAAAGGTACAGAAAAAGACAAGGAGACAATCAAATCTACAGAGCAGATAACACATAAACAGCAATTAAACAGACCAGAACCTCTCAGGATCTAGAGCAATGAGTGATGACTGAAATGCTCATTAGCTTGCAGCAAGTGAATAGGAAATGACTGTTCACTGTTTCTTCTAATAGAAATAAAATGAAATCAATAAGATCAGCATGTGGCAGGATAAAATCAGCAAAAGGAGGCTTTTTCGTGTAATACACTCACTATTCAGCAGTGGAACTGCATTCTACAGGAAGATATGCTAAAAATCCTACGAGCTTCATTAAGCATTCAGACGAATAACTGTAAGGGGGAAAAAAAGTACCTATCAGGGGCCATTAAACATAGAAAAGCTTATTTAGCTCAAGCAGTCCATAAGCCATAAACCTCCAGAGACCAGTACAATGCACTGGGGAAGTATTACTGTATACTTACCTCATTATTGTGTCCCTTCCTAGGCATCAGCTATTAGGTGGTATTAAAAAGAGACTAGGCTAAATGGACTTTCTGTCTGTAGCAGAATGCATTTTATTAAGTTTATAAAATAAAATCAAGTCAAAATGTTAACATGAATCTCAATTGCACTCTCACTAGTTCACATTCACAGATTGTCTGACATGAGACAGAGGTTAAAAAAATACAAAAAAATACAGTAAATCTCATCTATTAAAAATACTAAGAATACTTAGTATGCATTCATTTGGAATTAAAGTACACAGACAATTCTATATTATGCATTTTTCCAGTTTAGCAGAGTAACCCTGAAAATCAGCATATTTTGAATGTGTGCCCAAAGAATGCATGTTGCTTCTGGAAAATAACTAGCAGGTACAAATGAAACAGAAAACAAAATAGAACGATTTATGTAAGGAATTTCTGCTGGCTGATTAAATAATCTATTTTAATCATGATTTCAAATCCATCAATTCTGATTGTAAATACGTTCTTTCTGTTTAGAAGCTATTTGCAAGAAATATCAATTCAAGAACTTCAATGTACTGTCAAAAATCATACAGTGTTTCTAGGTATTAATTAATTATAGACAAAAAATATGAGTTGTCAGCACATTTTCACCAGCAACTGTTATTGGAATTTTTAAGAGATAAATCAGAAGTATTAATTGTGCTGATTTTATCAGTGGCCTAAGGAAAGTTTACTTGATAGATTCAGTGTGTGCTTCTTTCTCCATAAGTTCCCAGTAATGTAAAAATCTGGTGGCCAAAGCTGTCACTGGGTAACAATTTTAATAGCATAGTGCTTCCAGAGGGAAGGAAAAATTACTAGGATGATTTCTTTGGCCCCAGCTCTTGATGGGCCTTGAGGCATCACTATGAGCAGCTGTCATACCTGTACTCCTGGATGATGTGGACCCAAGTGGCTGAAGTTTACTTAGCCCAGCCAGACCCCTTCCCTTCCTGCAACATCAGTGAAGTGAGCAAGGCTTGGCTCTGGTAGAGAGACACTGTGAATGGGCTCCCCAGAGCAAGACAACAGCCTACCCTCCACAAGTACCACTGATAAGACGTGCCTGTGTCTCTTCTCCGACACAGTGGGTATGGGACAGCCTCCATTTGCTCTATTCAGCTCCCTCATCCTCATAAATGATGCGCACAAGTGAGCAGCCTGGTGGGAATGATGTCTGTACTGCACTGACTCCTGGATAAGGTCCAGAGGTTGTCTGAGAGAACTTCTGTCAGCCATGGTCGTAAACACAACAGGGAATTTATATTTATAGGCTGGATATTAGGAAAAAGTTCTTCGTGGAAAGAATAATAAAGTACTGGAACAGTCTGCCCGGGGAGCTGGTAGAGTCACCATCTCTGGACGTGTTTAAAAAAAGACTGGACATGGCACTTGGTGCCATAGTCAAGTTGAGGTGTCAGGGTATGGGTTGGACTCTATGATCTTTGAGGTCTCTTCCAACCTAGTTATCCTGTGAATCTGTGAATTTCTCCAAGGACATTAGTTGTCAAGTGCTCAGAAATAAGTCCTTTGTAACTTACAGGTATAGATACAGCCAGGGAGAGCACAAGGAAAGATTCTGTTTTTATTATGCTCTCCTTTAACAGCAATGACTTCAGTGACAGGGAGCAAGTCTACAGATATCCTTTTACAGCTGTGGGACCATGTGTAATGATTAACACTGGATCCACTCTGACCCTATTCCCTGCCCTGCTCAATTGCTATCACCTGCAAGAAAATCTGGTAAAAATTATAATCTACTGAAAAGGATAAAGAGAAGATCACTTAACATGAAGGAATATTTGCAAGGACAAAAGAGGCAGCTGGGTGCTCAGCTCTTTGATGCTCCATAAGAACTGAAAAACATCAATCTCACTTGAGAACATGACCCAGCCATTAGCTACCAACTTCCTGCACCCCAGCACAGACAGTAGGAAATTCCTCTCTGGAGAATATCTGTTGACAAAAAGAGGCAAACACTGGCATTGATTACTAGATGAAGACTCGATGATGGTAAACCACTGGTGTTTTCTTGTAGCAAGGGGTTATGAGGGTGCCTCTTTGAAGGGACAGTATAGTAATGAGACTGACACTCATAGTGTTTACGAAGTGTTGCTCTGGGGAGGACACAAGGGACTGGCTTTGTATTTTTAGTCATTACCATTATCTTTCTCCTAGTCTCATTAGCACCATTATTTAGAACAGCATCTGCACACAATCACAAAAATAGAGTCAAGTGTGCCACTGTCTTTTCCCATGTGTGCTGTTAACTCCAATTTTTCAAACAAGCAGTCTGCGTGCACCAGCACGGAGAAATCTATTTTGGGACTGCTCTAATCACTGGGCACACATGGGGAGGCAGTCAGTGGCCTATGCACTTGCAGATAGCAACATTTGCACAAAGTGGGAGCACAACTAAGCAAGCACAAATATAGTCACCAAGATTTCTAACTCAAAAAAAGAAAAAAAAAGTTAGTCGTCTTCCACTGTGGGGGTTTTTTCAATCAGAGAAGAGGTGTGAGGAAGAATGTTCAGAGTAGTGTCAGACAGGTGTTAATATGATGTGGAAAGGAGAAAGGGACATGTAAGTGCGATGAGCTATTTTCTTGAACTCTAAGTGACAAGTATCCAGACAGAACAGTAAAACAGAGATGAAGGTTTGGGTTTTTTCAGTGTTTTGCAGAAACAAGCGAATCATTTGGTCACAAGCAGCCCAGAAGACAAAAACTCTGTAAGAGTGCATCTATTTTCTCAGCCTCTCAGCAGAATACATTTTTATCTGGAAGAGGTCTCTTCCATGCTATCAGGGAGATGTTCCAGTGTGTTTTGACCAGATGAGGAAACACATTTTGCAGTAAGCCACTGTCAAAAGCAACTGATAGTTTTGAGTGCAATTGCCCTCTTATGTTGATGGGATACCAGTATGGCCATCTTCTTCAGTGCAAACATACAAGTTTGCACCAGAAGAGACCTCGTTTCCTCAAACTGTTCTTTTTCTCCCATAACTGACTGCCCAGCACTCCTGTATCACTAGGAGCAGAACTGGGCTCTCATTTGGTGACTCTTTTGCTTGACTAACAGAAGGAACCTTCGGAGACAGGACTCTGAAAGTCTATTTCAGCTAGCTACAGCACAGACTCATGCCATTTATGCTTGCTGTTATTCTCAGTAGGATGTCAATCAACCTTTCAAAATCAAGTCAATACAATGCCCTGAGGAAGTTTATTTGAGCTATGTAAAAATCACTGAAATTAACTGTCTCAACAGCAAAAATTTGGAAGAGGAAAAACCAATACTAATGGCAATAAACAGATCTTTAGTATCTCCTTCAACCCTAAGTTTCCCATTGAAGTGACATCAGAAGAGTATCAAAGATCCCAAACTAGCATCATCTAAATTTCCTGGTTTTATATCTGTCTCTGACAACTGTCCGTTATGGCAGTAAATAACAATTGCTGATGTGATCTACAAAGCTCATGGAGGGAGGATGCTGAGGGGGAGGAAATCAAGTCTTGTTAGTAAATCAGTAACCACACATTTAATGAACATATAAAGCAAGCTGTTAGACTGGCATTAATTGTCCTTGCTACAGTCACTGAAGTTCCTGAAGGATAAACTATTCACCCCTGGCATCAGAAGGACTCCAGGCCAAAGCACCTCATGACTAGAGCACCTCAGGAGAAAATTAGCTAACAAGTAATGCCTCCACTTTGGTCATGATTGTTTTTGGATATACAGTTTGGGGTCATTCTAGGCATTCATTTTTACTGTTGGTTAATACAGAAGAACATGTAATGTATATTTTTTTCTGTGTATTCATAACTGAAAAGTATTTAAAAGGAACTTATTTGGGTGTGTTTTGATGAAAGAAGTTGTCACTTGGCAAGTAAATGCTTCAGTTGTACCTTCAGCTCATGCATATTGGGCCAAATACATGCCCATCTAACTACATCTGACCTTTTATGTGCAATGAGTCACAATGCAGACCATTTCACATTGGACAGCAGCAACACTCTTCTTGTTGGATAAGAGAAATGATCAGATAATGTCTATTTAAATATCCACGTGTCACAAAATTACTTTCCCTGATTAGTACAGATAAACAACTACAGAAAGTCCAACAGAAGAAACAATTCTGCTGAAAGATTGTGTCTAAAACTGACATAAGATTTCTCACTAAGCTGAACAGTTAAAGGCTGCTTTATAATTAGAAGTTTTCTGATTGACCCCTCCTGTTATCCTGGGTTTGGTATCAGCTTAAGTAAACAAAGGCAAGTGACAGTTTTAATATTGCTTAAAATTGCATCTTGGTGTGCCTTTTAGTCAACTGCATGTCCTTGTGTGTGAACTTCAGGAGAAAAAATACAGTGGAAAAAATAGTGGAACACATTGCAGTCATTGATTCTGTTAAAGCCACAGAGAATCAAGAAATTTGTCTGACATACATGACGCAGCTGAATCTCAGAACCCCTTACAGATCTGATCAGACAGGATCACTCACTCATTTGTAACTTCAAAGGTATAATGAGTTAACTTCATATTTTCCCCTCCTTGAGGAAAGTAGGAAAATAAATAATTGAGCTGGCTTTGAGTTACAGCTGAGTAATGAATACAGTGTAATACTTCACTACTCCATCATTCATTCAGACACTTCAGGATTTCTCAGTGCTGTCAAGAACCATAGAAGCTTCCATTTCAAAATCAGAAATAACAGAAGCATACCAGAGCTCATAATCTCTCTGAAATTTACTTCCGAAGTTGCTCCAGCCATTTGTTCTTTAAATATTTCATTAACTTCTATGACTTGCATTTTTGGCCGGGGAAAGGAGTTGGTTGGGCTAAAAACCTCACAAGGAAATCTTAAAATCAGGTGTTTAAATGTCACTGTTGTCATGTACCTAAAAAAAGTGTTCTGTCAAGAACACACAAGGATAAAAATCTGGTCCTACAGAACTTAGAGGAAGAAACTTAGCCTTTGATTTCCATATGTCTAGAAATTCACCCAAAATTTCTGTATCAGTCTGGCACATTTAACATGACCTGATTTGCTGCTGAGGAAAAGGTGTGAATTAATTGCTCACTATAGATGCATGCTCTGATGAGTGTGACTTCTCACAGGACTCTGCCTGCCTGCATCAGGTTTTATTGTAAGGGACGTCTCCCAGTAAAGGTCAAGCAGATTTTCACAGGAATAAACAGAGACAGTTTAAAATAGTCTTCCAAGACAGTAATTTGCTTATAAGAACAGTAATTTACTGAAGTTTCATTACAGTGAATTACAGCTTGCAGGCACCTTTTCATTTAAGAATGTAGAGGAAACAAGTTAGATGAAAATGCAAGATTCTTTCACCAGATTTTTGTATGCAAGGCATGGAATCTAGACACGCTGAACAAGCAGAGATTTGAAGAAATGATTAGTCAAGATATCATTACTTGAGTCTATTGATGAACTGGAAAATGAAGTGCGAGAAGGAGATATATGGGAGGCATAATTATTATTTACAGTGTCTGACTTTAATGCTACACAATAGCAATGTGAATAAATCCACATCTTAAGCACTGGGGTGGCTACAATGGCTATCCTGAAACCATTGTTCACATACCCAATACACGCACATCAGCAGGGACCTGCCTATACTGATTACCAGATCATTGCAGCACCTCTTCTATGCTAATCCATGTATCTTAAAGATGATTATATATTGGAACAATATTCATCCACCTTTAAGCATCATTATCTGCTCACATCATTAGAACACTGGGCTACATATAAGTATAACATTCCAAAAGAAATCCTCACCCAGCATAGTCTACAAGGAAGTGAAACTGGAAACAACAGGTACACCAATTTCTAACTGAGATGACCTTTGATGTACATCTTTGTTTCTAACACGCACAGTTGAGCATGTATTTAATTCTTACACTCTATTTACATCCAGAAAATCGTCTCTTCATATATAAACAGTTTCAGGGCTGTGCTTTAGCATTTGCTGAAGCATTTGCTGTTTCTGTGTATTTGCTCCAATTTTAGTGAAATATCTATCAAATAAGAATGACTTCAGATATTCAGGAAGACTAACAATGGCTTTTACCATCTCTTTGCTCCAAGTTGTGAACTATACTATTATTCAACTAGTGGAACGAAAGATGCTGTCACATAGTGTCTTTAGCTCTTTTTTAGATGGATCTTCCTCCATCTTTTCAGCAACCATTAGAGATCTTAAAATCACTTATCCATTTACTCAGGAAGGCTTTGACTTAGAATAACTTGCAATGATGTTTCATAGGCTCCTCTCCTGGAGTATCTGAAATGTGAGTCTTAGCAGCTGTCAGACCAAAACACCACTTCATTCGGGAAACACATTTTAAAGAATGCAATGCAACATCTTTTTATTTCCTACCTTGAAACAGACAATTGTTTTAAAACATGGTATCAAATAAACATGCACACATTTCACTGAAATAAAGCAAAACATAGGCAGCATTCACTGGGGAACAGAAGAAAAATACATTAGAAGCACTAAAGAAACAGTCCAAAGTCTAGAAGAAAAACAAAGGCATGAGAATAGTTATCCTTTTTGTTTCCCCCCCCATCTTCTGATTTTGAAGGTTCCGGGGTGAAGAAGCACCCTGTAGAACCCAGCTGAGGGCTGATAGTCTATCTTTTCATCACGGGAACATATGCAGCTGTGGGGGTGTCAGACTGAAGAAAACATGGAACTTCAATCAAGCACCTCATTAGCAGCCTGAACTCTTGACAGCCACACTTTTTTATTTTTGGACTTTTGAAATAAAATGTTATCATTTGATTTAAAAAAGAGCTCAAAAATACAAGACAGACATGCTTGAAAGCCTGTAGTTTGAACTTAAAAAGAAAGCTGTTTAATTATGTAGTCACCTAGTCTAAGTACTATAAAAAAGTATTATATAGTTTTGTTTGTTTCAAAAAAATCCAAATCCCAAAATATCGGATATATTCTATATAAAACTAGTCAGATTTTGGAAGGTTTGTTGTATTACCACTGTTGTCAGATGACTGAAGGAGCAGTGCCTCAATTCACAGGTTAGGACGGGTTTGGTATGCTCAGTAAGGACAAAAAATTCTTAAACTAGGAGTTTAGCTAGAAAACCACATTGTACTCTCACTTAAAGTGCTATGTATTCCAAATGACACAGTATCAGGAGACTTACCAAGATTAAAAAAAATAAATACTCTTTTGCATGTATTCAAGTCATCACATTAACACACTGTAGAGTATAAACATTCACATCTGAGGTAGTTGCTCTAAATTCCCTTTGAAGTCAGTGTGGAAAAAAAGATGACGGTAGCTCATCTACCCTTAAATATGGAAAAGGAATTGTTCCTTTAAGGCCTTGGAGTGTCACTTTAGGTGTCTGTGAATGGGGCCTAAGAGGATTAGCTCAGATTTAGATACCTCCCTTGAACATACTCCTTGTTAAGGGACGTGAATCCTATCCAAACTCTCCTTTTGTTATGTTTCTAGATCTGCTGGGCCTTCTCATGTTAGCCCAGTGAGCTGTTGCAAAACAAATGCAAATCCTAATAAGCAGAACCAACAGCTCTGCACTTTTGCTAGGCTATTTAACAGAAATATTTGATCCTGAGGATTTCATCCTGTCCCTATTTACGGAAACATTAAATCAGGAGTAACTCCTGGGGTTGCAAACACAACGTGTTAAAAAAAAGAAAGGGGGAAAATATACAGGCTTTAAAGTAAAAACAACTTGATCTAAAACAATGCTGCTTTACATTATCTGATTTTGATTTTTCTGACTGTTGGTTTGAGGGGAAACTGTTCTCAGCAATGAGATAGCCTCCCTTTATTTTTCTCAGGTGCTTCAGGAGGCAGGCACACTTGGCCCTTACGGTTTGCCCCCACAAGCTCGTTTTTGTTTCAGTCACTGCAGCACATTGTCCTCGTGTCCTCTGCCTGCAGTACACGGTGGCCTGAAGGGGAGAATCAGCCCATTCCTCATCAGCATACAGAAGATCCTTCAGCAGTCACCACTGAGGTGGTAAATCTACTTAAATAATGGATTTCTTGTTTGGGACAAACTAGGCAGGGATAAAACAATGTAGTGAAAGAGACATTGCAAAAAAAGTTCTCATCAATAAAAAGAGAAAGAAATTTTAAGAACTATAAGAGAGGTTTCAGTAACTGCCAAGTATTTTTAGAGCAGGAAACAAATATTTCCTATTAACTTTCTTCGCCTAATATTGCAGCAGAAAGATAATCAGGTATCCTGAGTGCCAATGGCCTACCTGATTTATAATAAAAAATAGCCTGCCTGATTTATAATAATGAGAAAGCTGTTGAACCTCCCCCCGATCTGTCTGCCTATTGGTGTAACTCTCTTCTTGCTCTCTCTATTTTATACAGTCAAAATATCCACATAGAGAAAAACATACAAAAATCCCACCAAGAGATGCTGGCCATGTGCCAGGCATGTGAATCATAGCACAAATACATACTTTTGGGGAGGAAAAGAAGCCTGGCACTGCTTTCTTTTGGGGTTTTTTTGTTGTTTTTTTTTTCATTGTGTTGAGCCCTGAGGATTAACACCATAATGTAAGCAGTGGCTTAGACCATCCTGCTTTCTCTACAATACACACAAGCCTGGAGGATTCATTGCCTAGTTTCTTTTCCACTGCAATATGTGGTATCTGAGCAAAAGTCATTGAAGGCAAACAGCTGCCCTGCAAACACTGAAGTTCAAAATGTAACCTCTGCTAAGGATGCTCCAGCATCTCAGGGAATAAAGTACTCCCAATATTTATTTTAAAAATTAAGGGCATCTTATGAGCAACTCCCAGGAGTCCTCAAGAGTTCATTCCAACCAACCCATTACTGCCGTGGTGAGAATTTGTAAAACCTGTCTCAGCAAAGCATTCACCCCTACACTGCTTTCCCATAAGGAGGAATCTTTAGAACTTTTTATTTTTTTTCCTAAGAACAATTTTATATCAGAATTCTTCATATTTTAAAAAGAAACTACTACTGTCTTTGATTCATAACACAGTTAATGTATACGGCACTAGAGAGGCCAATTTCCTGTGATTGGTTTTTGTTATAAATTTAAGAAGTAAATTTCTCTAAAGTGTTTTGGGTTTTCTCTGGCAGGATTTGACAGAAGTGAAGGTTTAAAAGATTTTGCTATTTCACCAGTGCACCACTGAAAAATTAACACCTGTTCCCTCTGAGAATTACTGAAATATTAAAAACAATATAGGATTTATATTTCAGCAATTTTTCAACTCTGATAACTACCACAGGGGTTTCTCAATAACTCATTAAACTTAAGCCAATCTGTCACACTGTTTTCTTGTTTTGGTCTGACTGATATGTCCCTGGCTTTTTTATGGCTTTATTTTTTACCACTTCAGGTGAGTTTCTGCAGAACCACTGAAATGCACACTGCATGCTTACTACACGTGCCTAGGAGACTTGAAGGTGCGTTGTGTCCACCCTATTCATCCCAAAAACTTATGCAGCCAGTTGTATAGAAAGCCCTACTCCAGGGCCCATCTATAACCTCATTTCTACATTAAAATGGGATTATTTTTCTTCTCCACAATTAACTATTCCCTGACAGTTTTCCCCAACCCTCAAGTAATTTCTAACAATGTTCTAAATGTTCCTTTTTTTTTTTTTTTTTTAAACTAAAAGCATATAAAACATCCTTAGCTTCTAATTCTTGTGACAGCCATTACATTACATTACACTTTTACAGAGATGGAGCCAGCACTCTGAGCATCTGGATATTTTAAGAAAGTGGAGTTTATGCTCCTGTTTTCCTTCATCACATGCAGTGAATGCACATGACAGAGTACTGAGAAAAAAACACTCATCTGCTCACCTAAGACCTTATGGGTCTGCTGTTAGAAAGAAGGTTTTTAAAGATAAGATATCAGAACCCCTTGCTAAGGACTTGAGTTATATAGAAGGAGTAGCAGGATGAGGGGAATGGCTGATGGGATAGCTTCTTTACATCACTTGCCTCCAAATCCGATTCCATATGTGGAAGGAGTGATAGCTCCCTCAGGACCTGGCTGCTACTTATCACTCCAGAGTGTAGAAAGGAGCACCAGGACTCTCACCTGGACTGCTGGATCAGCATTCCCAGGTGGCAGAGACCATGGCCTAAAACTTGACCCAGAAGCATGCTACTGACACAAAAGCTAAAAATGCACTAAAGAAAAGCAGCAAGAGTGCTTTAAACCATTTCTTCAAGAATGACCGGGACATTTTTTAATGTTCTATCCTGACCTGAAATTCATAGCAGCACTAGATGTTAAAGTCAGAGAACACAGCCTTACTTCCCCTACTTTTTTTGCCCAAGCAAACACCTTTCTCCTCTTCTTCAAAAGGTAAACTGTTACTCAGCTTCTTCTCAGTCTTTGAAAGACAATTAAAACCTGTGGAAGAATGCATGAGAATCTTTATATTCTCACCTGGGGATTCCTCTAGGAACCAACAGAAACCTCTTGCATTCATAAAGGCTGCATTTCAAAGGCCACCTTTGGCAACTCTGAAATCAACACAGCATGATCAAGTAGAATTGATTTTTATTAGTTTTACTTCAGATTCAGTTCCCTTGTGCTCAGAAAACCTAAGCACATGCACAGCTGGCAAGGCTAGTAGAAAGCTTATCTTCTTTGGTTTATGTTAAAATTAGGTCTTACCTTTTCAAGCATTTGTGCTGCTCTTTTTGCATACTTATTATTTAAGGCTATGATACCAGAGTTTTCCCTAAATGCAGGAAGGGTTGGAATTTAGCCTTGTATTTTCTCACACAGGGCAAGAAGATCTCTGCTTTGTTGTCTATGATGCCAAAACTATTTTACATCCAACTAGTACAACATGCTGCTGCTTCTCATATCTACAGATAAGAACCAACAAAGTTTGTCTCTTGAACAAATGCATTTCTTGCTGGTACATGAAAAGAACTCCTCTCACTTTGACAAAAAAGAATATAAATGAATAAATGGGAAAAAGTCTATATAGAAAATAAAAAAACAAATTTCATGTCCTTCTTATAAATAGGAATATTAAAAAAATCATTTCATGTTGAGACTCAGAAACGACCCCAGCAGAACAGGTTCACGTTACAATATGGACTTGGGAAATTCTTTAATACACATGATTAACTTTTAATGGTTTAGAGAAAACTAAGTGAACATTACATAAATTATAGTACAACATGAAGAAAACACCACCAAGGCTTGTGTCACTGTAATAATGTAGGAAATGAGCTCTGTGCCATACATTTGATTAATACTAAGAGACAGTCCCTTACTAAATGTCACACTGAGACCATTACTTTTCAAAAGGTTATGCTATTTCCTTCAGTATGAAAAACAAATACATTTTCTCAGTCAAAAGTCCAATTTAAGGTAATAGATACATGCTTATTCTTCTTCAAAGATTTGTCCCTCTTCAAGACATGCCTTAGCTATATGCTAGGGAAGAAGTACTCTAGAAAAGCTTCATGAAGCATGTGATGAAGACACTGCCAGGCAGGATGCTGGATGAGCTGGGTCTCTGGACTGAGACAAGTCCAAGAGTTACCCCGTTTTAAATACGAAGGTTGCTTAAAGTAGTAAGAAGGAAAAATTAAACTAAATGCTTCAGGGGTATTTTAAGTCTTTTCAGAGGCTGAGACTTCCAGGACATCTCAAAAAAACCCCAACTGGTTTTAAAAGAGTTCTTTCACTTCTCTAAAAAGGGCAATAAATGCCAAAGCCATCTGAAATGAATTCCAGCTCACTTGAGCCATGTCAGCAGAAGAACACTTTTGCATTAGACAATGATTTCCTACTAATAGAAGAATGGGGAGATAAGGCAGATCATTTATCAAGCAAAACATCAATGCAAACCAGAAATGTTTCTTTTGACTACATTCCAGATAAATTTGTTTCTCTCCCACCCCAAGGTACCATTCAATGACACTTACAGCCCTGGATATCAAAATACCAACATGATCCAGTATTTTAAACTAGTTTTTTAGGTGATTTATTTTTTAAATGGGAAACCAAAGGCTCAGCAAAGTTGTACTAATTTATATAAAAATGAATTAGTCGAACAAGTGCATCACCTCTGTAGAAACAGATTCTTTGCAGCTTTGGCGTACTCCTAATCAGTTGAACTGAAGTGGTGAGGAACAACCTGGAGTTAAGCTCAGCAGAAAGGTTGTTTAAATGGAAATGGAGCTTTTGGAGACAACAGCTACACTCATTAAATTGTTCTGTACCTACACAGTAGCAGAGCTCAAAAAAGCTCCAATTTTCAACCAAAAAGCTGTGTAAGTAAATAATAAAAGAGTGGCTTTTATGTATTTTGAAACAGAAAACAGATAATCCTTTTCTTTAATCTCATGCTTTTCTAGGCCAAGTTTGACAAGGACCATACAAACAAGTTCAACCTCCCTACCCACAATTACATGGACACGTAAAGAAGACATGAAAGCAACATTGGAGGCAGAACTAAGGTTTGGAAGACTGCACATGGTACCCATGAGATTAGGCATATATGAATATAAAATTTGTTCTAATTATGCAGGAAACTGCAGAATCTGAATTCTCTTCATTTTTTAGGCTTTGTCTCTGTATCCATTTTTGGTAGCAGTGCTGCAGATTGATGTAATGCTTTTGAGCTCAGCTCTGTACTTGGTGCAAACCCTCTCCCTGAGGAACTGAAAGTTGATGGGAATAGTTAGTGAATGCAGCATTATACAAAACTAATTTAAAACATTGGTTTTGCTGCTCCAATATTACATTATTTCCAGATACTTTGCCTCTCTAAGCTTTAACCAAGGTTAGAATTGTTCAAGTGAAAATAACATAACTCACTAATGAACCATATCTTTTGATCAAGTATTTTATTTTACTGAGCTCTGATTACTACAGGAAATATTCCAAAAAATTGTACAGGGAAATGGAAAGGCGAGCAAAATTTAAAAATTTAGTATCTTTCTAGGTAAATCTATGACTGAGCAAAATCTATACAGTAATATTTGCCTTATTTGGCATCTTATTGCTTGTCTAATCAAAGGTCTGTTTGAAAAGACATTCAAATAATATTAAATTTCAGGGAAAACATATATGCAAACGTTGTTTCCGAAGGTCCATTCATAATTAAAATGGACATATGAGAAACAGAGCCAGTCATTTCTAAATATTGACTAGCTGATCCTTAAACTATATTTCCTGCTCAACAACTGGCACCTCCAAGCTACATTCTAGTGCTTCTTGAAATCAAGTTCTGAATAAAGGAAGTTTTGGCTGGCACAGAATGCTGGAATTGTACATTTGACCAATCTGATGAGAGTTGCACAGCTCAAAACTTCCGGAGAGCTGCCCACTAGATACGGCTCTTAAACCTAACTTCAGAAAAAATAAATGGAAGATTCTGGCAGGATTCCCTCAAATCCCGCTTTTAAAATTTAGGCTTAAGAAGAATACCACTGATTTATTTATAAAGACAGACTTCATACTTTAAAGTAATTCTAGGTATAAGGATGCTTTATTCTTCTCGAGTTACTTTGTAATTCATATTTCATGACCTTTTTCTTATCACTTGTTATTTTATACTTCACAGATAAAAAATTCAAATAGGCAGAGGTAGAAACCAGTTTGGTCTGGTGCTGTTTTTTTGAGGTGTTTCTTTTTTGGTTTTGTTTTTCAATTAAATACTACAGAAAACTTTATTCATTTACTCTCTCCAGTCGTGGACGCTAGATTTTTCTTTCCTCTGTGTCATACAAGATGCTGAGAATACCTTCTCTGAGGCAGCTCTCAGCCAGGGCAGGAGCAACCTGTGGAGAGG
Organism: Serilophus lunatus; assembly: GCA_013399895.1. Taxonomy (NCBI): domain Eukaryota; kingdom Metazoa; phylum Chordata; class Aves; order Passeriformes; family Eurylaimidae; genus Serilophus; species Serilophus lunatus. The sequence continues at coordinate 371,304 of VXBA01004440.1, read as the reverse complement.
CTCCACACAGAAATTTCCACACTGGAAACACATGCCACATCACTTGACAACTTCCTTCCAGCCTGTTGAGGCAGACATATTTTCCCAGCTGTCAAGGACTTCAACCCTGCTGTTGATGCTCTTTTAAAACATTCGGGTATGTGGGAAATTGTAGCCTTTCTAAATTTTCAAAATCAGAGAGATCTAAAATCCTAGCTTTCATTATAGTACCTATTGTTTAGTATTATCAGATTTGACTTCCCAGTCCCACACAGTATCAAAATGTGAGCATTCATTTACTCTCCCATTTATTCTCGTCAGACTTGCAAATAAAACATAAGATCTGCCAGCAACTTTCTCCATGAATTGCACACAAGAAGCATACGTGTATAGAAAACTCCTTAGAAATACATAAAGAATGGATAGACTATGCTCTGATACATTGGGCCAAACAGCAGCAATACATTCACTTTGAGATGGTCATACTTCAAGACCAGCACAACTTAAAACAAAAAGCATCTTAAAATGATTATTTTCAATAACTATTATGAAAACCAAAGTGCAAAGGAAACAGTTTTCAATATTTAAAAAAATGTACCCACCTTCACCATACACAACTCAAGAGGACATGACATCATGGCTCTGATAGTTCTTAGCAATGACAGTCAACAAACAAGGGAACTAAGACAGTGTATTACTTGTCTTTCCTGTCATTTTATTGCTCAATAGGCATCTCAAACCAAGAGAAAGCAGGATATTCACTTCTGCTCATGGTAAATAATGGCTATAATACAAGTCTGCCCTGATCTGAAGCTCAGAAAATACTGCAGATATTGCAATTCCTCTACTGTTTCAGGCAAAACTGTCTTCAATGATGCTAGGCAATCCTTAGCCTTCCATGATATTCTTGGGACTAGAATACTTTCTTGGGAAGTAGAATTATTTAGCTGAAATTCCATTAATCTTCAGCTCTACTCTGAAAATGCATCTTCTCTCATTCCCACGTCATAATTTAACTCTGAACAAGGTTTTGATCTATAAGAGCAGAGACAGTAATGCAACTCATGAAACATCTTGTTTGATCCTTTTGAGTTTTTATGGGTTATCCTGTAAATCGGAAAAATTCATTGAAAAGATTATGCACTAACTCTGTTCTACTATATGAGTACACAAGTATTTCCTCCAGAGAAACCTCAACTCCTCTTTTATGTTCCATATGTGCTTAATATGGGATAGGGATGTAGAATAAATAGGAAAGAGCTGTTTTGATTTTACATGTCACAAATAATCTACTCATGTTATATGGCTATCCACACTGGAGAAACAACTCTTGGAGAAATTTCTGACACAATGACAAATCAAGCACTGGCTAATTGAGTAGGTATGGTGTATGTTTGCTAGTTTTACCAATATGCTAGCTGACTTCTGCCACACATTGAACTTGAAATCAGAAAATTAGTTATGGGCATTTTGCAAATGTACAGTTTGGAAGTAGTTCACAACTAAGGAAACATTGCATAGCTATCTAGACATTTCTACTAAAATTGTTTGGTTTTGGGCAAGTCTTTTACTTGGACAAAATTTTTTACTGAGCAACATACACATTAATTTTTGCTTTCTGCTCTTCTAGCTTTTATTTTAACATTACAAGACAGAAAGAAATGAGGGTATCAGCAAATTTTGGTATAAGAGAGAGGTATATAAGAGGCCAATTATTTTCAGAATTATACCTGCAACAAATGTTTTGAAATACCTAAGATACAATTTGCCATGACACTCTTAGTCTAGATTCCAGCCATCAAAGATATGACTATTTTGGCTAGTACTGCAGGAATGCAAGATTTGTTGTCATAATAGTTCAACTTCACACACTTTCACTCTGTAAAAAGAACAAAAATTCCTCATTGTATGACAAACATTTGTGCTCTCAGCTTTACTAAGACTGGAAAGGATATACTGACAGTGAACGTAAGAAATCACCCAAGTAACTAGAATTCTCTCCAACAGAGTCTGTATTTTTCACCTTAGTGGATTTCCATATCTAAAAGATTTTCGCATAAAATGACAGTTGTGTCATTGCAGCTTTTCTACAGACACATATCTTTATTTTCCAGAGTAATTATGCACTCATATAATCGATTTATTTATTTGTCTGTTTATTTGTTTTTAAAAAGGCCTACAGACTGACATCAGCAATGGATTACAGTGATTAAAGTCAGTGAATTATTTAATGTAATACACATTAAATGAAGGAAAATGTGCCCACTTGAGCAGGGTCATACTAAAATCAGGTAGCAAAACTGCATTTCCTTCCATTGCTTCATGTGTAAGTATTTCCTTTTCTTCACGGGCAAGTATTTTAGAATTATAGGCTAGAGACCACCAGAAAGTACAGACAAAATACTTCGGTCATTGAATCATATAGAGAAGATACTGAACAGTGAAAACTGAATAGGTTAAATTCTCCAGCTCATTTTCTTGAAGAAGGGAAAGTGACTGACATTTTTGAAAGAGACAGGAATGCTTCAAATGGATTTCACATTGCAGGAAAAAAAGTCAAATTTTCAAGTCTTACAATAGCCATAGAACAAAATTACTGTCTTCTGATCAGCTCCAGTTAAATGAAACAAACAAAAGAAACCCCAAATCCCAGAGATCCACCCCTTCCACAAACCGTCTCTAGAGGACACTACTTAAATCAATATAATCTGTGGTATTAGTGTCGAAAGATGCAATTCTCAACCTTTCAACTTTGTTAAGTCAACAAATCTTCCATCTTATTTAAATGGCCTCTTCTGTTTAAGAAGTTGGTGGCTCCAGAAACTGGGGACTACTCTATAATCCCATTTAACAGACACAAAGGGTAGTATCGGTGCAGTAACAGAGAATCTGCAAAACCAGGCAGCTTTAGAGACATCACAAAGAAGGGAATAAAAAGAGATTCAATAAGTCTTGGTTTTAAGCCTGGTATAGTGACAAGCTTCATGAGGCATTTAGATGATAACAACAGATTTTTGATTTTTTAAATGTCTTTTTTTTTTTTTGAGGCAGAGCTTAACACAGCCATGCTGCAATTTGTTTAGCACCAATGACACAGTGGCAGGCAAACGACTCCTTATAACTGTGCCAGCTGAAATTTGCGGAGGCAGGATTCCAGACTGACACCATGCTGTAAGGTGTATCGTGACAAGATTATACATAAACGACCTTTGCAGTCCTTTTCTGTGCCTGTAGTTTTTAAATGCTAAGGTATAGAAGAGTATATTCATATGAAGTGCATATCTGCATATCCTATATTTAAAACCTCAGCTATATTATGGAGCAAGATACTATTTTTAAAGAGCACTCTGCATTTTACTGAAGAAATTAAATGCTCTAAATGAGAATAATCTCCCAAGATATTAATGCATGATTATAACTTCCATGATATATATAAAAAATTACCCCACAGTATAATTTGTCAACTGCCATGCAGAAAGCCATCTCCTGTAAAAGAATTTGCTTCAAATTTCAGTCCTTTGACATTTTCTAAAATTAAGGTATTTCTTCATGACAGGAAGTTCCAGATTATTAATGAACAGTAAAATAGCTAGCAATAAAATAATAATTTGAGACAACTCTAATGGTTTCTCTTACTTGTCATAAGGAACACTGTAAAAAGACAAGTAGTATGTTAACATTATTTCCATCATCTGAAATTGATTTTAAGTGGATATCATCTACACTAAAGTATTTTCAACAGTTACTGGTTCAGGTTTGTCTTATGGGACAACATTTTCTTGTTTGTTTGTTTTTTCTTCTCTATATTTAGCTCATTTTTACCTCCTAGGCTAGCAGGACAGTGGCTAATATTCAAAAATAACATCATAACATACACAACTAACTGAAAAATTATGTTCTGAATATAGTAGAAAACTTACAGCATTTTCATTGTATTTCAAAGCAGTTTTACAAACATCGCAAAACTGCTATTATCCTAGAACAATTGCACGAAATACATATGAGGGTACAGGTAAGATGGGGCTAGGGGAAATTAACAACTACATAAAATTTAACTAAATGCAATTTAAATATGGATAGGCACTAAGTATGTTAATAGAATGATATGAAGAAACTAAAAATTGAGAGTAGATTCAGCTGCTCCCTAAACTATACAAGATCTTATATTTGTTTTTGAACCTTAAAATTCTGATGTGTTAAACTGCATGCCCAGACATACCACAGTTCTCCACTCTAACTAACCTGACAATTGATTATAAACATTTTCCCACCAAAGCTTCCCATCTGGTACATTCTTGCTGAACAAGACAGTCAAACACTGTGATATTTGACCCCTTCAAAATAAAGGAGGCAGAGCTGCCCCCCTTTCACATAGAACAGGAGTGGGAAGGGTGCTGAGAGATTTGGGCTTGTTCCCCTTGCCATTCTGAAGGATTTCAGCATCACAGCTACTGTCTATCAGGACACCACTCAACCCAGTGGACTTTAATTTGAAATACTGAAACACTGTAATAACTATACCACTCATGCATTTGTCCTGATCCTGTAGAAAGACGCCTCACTTATTTTCTGTTTTATATTCCTGAGAATAATTGCTGAGGTGCATAAGAACATGAGAACAACAATACCAGGTCAGAACAAAGAGCAATCTCAGCCAATGTCCTGGCTTTGACAGTAGACAAAGATTGAGGCCTACATGACAGCTCAAGGAAAGAGCAAGAAAGAAATAATTCTTTCCAGTCCATCCTTCTAGGCTTGAATACATGGAGGCTCAGGGGCTACCTAACTCAAAAGGAAATGTTTTTGTGGTTATAGCCTTTGGTAGATTTTCTATTAAGACCTCCAGTCTTCCTTTAAAAGACATGTATATTTTCAGCATCAGCATCCTCTGTTGAGGAATCAGAGCTTAACAGCACAGTGTGTGGAGAAACATCTCCCTTTGTTTGCTTTAACTATATACTTGAACTTCACTTGACTCCCCAGCCCTCATACTGGAAAGGGTGCTGGACAAGTGATTGCTACCTCCCCTTTGCACCCATCTTTTATATCCTCCTCTCAGCTGTATCTTTTGCAGGCTGAAGACTCCTAGTCTAAGTAGGTCATTCTCAGAATTATTTCCCTACCTTTGGCCATCCTCGCGACCCTTGTGCCATTTCCATTCTACTGTATTTCTTCCAATACGGGCCCATCAGAACCACACAGAGCATTCATAAGGCAGGTGCAATATGCAATCAGAGGCAAACTGAATTTCTCAGCATCTACAAAATGATGGGAGGCCTTGGCTGCAGAAGGTCTTCTGGACAACACTTGGGGAGGAGTAGAGGAACAGTGCAGTGCCAGAACCTGGCTTTGGAAAAGAGGCATGCTAAAGCAAAGCTAATCTTCAATTTTGCAAACAGGCAATGTAAAGGAATTCCAGACAACAAGCAATCATGCCACTATGTTATTAACAACCTTCAAAGGTTGAAGAGTCAAGAAAACATGAGTAAAACAAAGGCAAGGTTCAGTCATTGTGAGAAGAAAGTATGTGTGCAAAGTCAAAACTAGTTAAGCAAAGAGTTCAAAGTAGTAATGAAATGTAAGAGGCCTCCGTGCTAAGCTTTTCCTATCTAACCTAAATCTAGAGAGATCACAAGGTTACTTTTTTGGCAAAGCCAGAATTTTGCCTTAAAAAGCACTAAATCATTAGTGCCACTTCTGGTTTGTGACTGTAAGCTCAGATGCCCATCTAGCTGCCGAAGGAACTGCACACAGATACAGCAATAAACAGCAACTTCTGAAAGTGAGGGCACACTTCCCATAGGGAGAACAATCACTCCTGCCCAGAGGTACAATGCTACACATTAGGTGAATTTAGTAGGTGAATAGAGTATCAGGATCTGTAAAGCAATTATTCCATATGATTTCAAGGCTATAATAATGCCTTTAAAACCCAGTAAGTACCATTTGATGAAGAAAAAAAATAAAAAAAATCATATTTTGATTTGCCACTCCACAAATGAAACAGGGACAGGTGCCAGGCACAGACTGACAGTTCCCAGGAGGAGGGATGCTGAAGGAGACTGGAAACAAGCCAGAGCAAGCGACACTACGTCAGCAAACGTTCTGATGCAGGAGGGACAGTGGACATCAGCCAGAGTTGGACTTGCTTCAGACTTCAGCGATCAGAGAGAGGAGAAACTCGGCCTAGCACAGTTAAATCATGTTGGAAAAGAAAGCAACTAGCATTAAGGAGCAAGTTCCTCCCTACCTCCCTGAATTTCAAGGGAATACTGCAAATAAAAGGCTTGAAACTAACAGGTCTCATGGCTTATTTATTGACATACTATTAACTGGCTTTATTCCAAGATGCTCCATTATAAAGCACAAAGATAAACTGAATTAGCTGGACAAATAAAAGCAGTCCAGAATTTTATAAACTAGTATCAAAACAGAAAGAGATGCGAGTGGTGAATTGCAAGGCATTTTGTCTTTTGATAAAAAGCCTTCTGATGAGTATGTTTAAATGCAAAGATTTTAGAAAGCAAATAAACTCACAAGTTCAGCATATTCCTGAAAGGGTGAACTACACTCCCATTTGCTTGCTTTGCAGGAAACTATTGAGCAGGTTCAAGGAAGCCAAGAAAGAAGTGAACAAGGAAAATGACAGTATTACTACTGGGGCGACCAGAGTTGTCACTGTGATCGTGGCTAGCCACTGAATATTCCTGAGAACCTAAATTTTTTTTGTTACAAAATTAGGTTATAATCCCGCTAAGGGAGTTACATAGTTCAAACAGATATCTAGTCTTTTCAATGGATGGCACTAAGTGATAAATTTAAGTGAAGGGAAAATAAAGTGTGAAATATTAATTAGTTATCACCGTATCAAGATGCATGTTCCATCTGGCTCTACCTCGATTTTCTCATACAAATCAACTGATTAGTTTTCATTGATTCAGTTTACCCACTTGGGAACTAGAGCCTCTGAGCAGACTTCTTTCCAATTATGCATTAAATATTGAGATCAAAAATCGATTTTGCACAGTTACACAGCTGCTACATGTATTTCCTTATACTGGAAGAATTTCCTCCCCTCTCTCCGGACTCATAAAAGTCAAGAGTCAAGCCCTATCTTTGTGCCAATTCGAACTTCAGAGAGAAAAACTTTCACTACAAAGAAAAATTGTGGCAAAGAATTGTGTCAACTCAAGTTAACTTCTGTTTCTGTTAGGAGCTTTGACTGTGTACAAATAAATTCTCTGCCATACCATCTTCTCTTCCTCATGCTGATCAAGCACAATTCAAGTTGTGTAAGAGATGTAATCAATCAGGTGACCCGAATTTTCATGACATGGTAGAAAAATACTGCCTCTGGCAAAACTGGGAGGAAAGAATGCTGCCAAGAAACATTTTAGCCATACTTTTAGTCATTTTTCCCGCAGGTACTTTTAATGGATAAAATCCACAAGGAAAACTGAAAGAAAGGAACAGAGTGAAACTACTGTAGGGGAAGTGACAGAAATTACTCTAAAAATTCACTCTTTTGAATGGTAAAAGATGGCCTAATAATATAACTGAATATAAATTCAGGTTAGACCTTAAAAAAAGACCAACCAACCAAAACCACAAAATCCCACTAAAAAACCCCAAACACAAGCCCCAATAAAACAATCACTTACCTATTTTTACAATTTAACACAAAAAACTCTTTCAGTTCTGAACCTCCCACATCTGTTAGAAGGACTGCTGTTCTGCACTCACCAGTACTGGACAGTTTAAACAACAAAAATCAGAACAGCACTATAGAAATGTTTTCCCTCTCCTCCATTTTCCAAGACTTTTACTACCCAAAAACATCAGACATTTCAATTCTCATGCAGTCTCCCCTTTCAGATTGGTGGATGCCCACTTGGCCTCCAGACAGCAGTTAAATCCCACCAAAGCTCACAATTATCTTCCGGAATGCCACATCCAAAATAAGTTCATACTCAGAACTGAACTTGGTACGTAAAGACATGTGGCTGGCCGGTATTGCCCACTTGAAATGTAATTGCATGGGCTAATTTCTATTTGAACTTTGAAAGTCAAGCAAAGCATTAAAATCTGTCTTCATCAACTACCGACAAATAAAGCCGTGACTGTGCCTTTGCCGCAGTGCCGTCACGTCTGGTTGCAGGTGCCAGAGCACCTCCCTGGCACCGGCAGCCCACTCAGTCCGCTGCGATTGGAGAGGTTTGGTTAAGTAACCCCAACCCACAGCTCCCTCTTTGTACAGATAATTCTAGCTCTGAATAAACCGTCAATCATATCCGGCAATTGTTCCTGTTTCAGAAAGAGAGGAAAATTAACGGCTGCTGAACCAAGAGAGGTGCATAGCATTAACTGATGCATGTAAAGCACTTGAACACTGAAAAGCATAGCAAAGGTGCTAACCATTGTTCCCGCTGGTGATGGCTTGTCAATGCCCTGATGCCATCAAAAAGAAGCCCTTCTTCCCTTCTCAGTCCTGAAGGAATTAAAAAAACCAGTAAGTCACCAAATCCCACACCATCGTAATTAGGATAAAATTTTTTTCACCTGTAAACTGACATATCTCTACAGAGCTCAGACAGGCTGTGGCAGGACATAATTCTGGATGATGCTTGCACTCAGACAACCACCAGCTAACAGTTGCCTCCTGGCCTTTAATTCCAGAGGCCTGTTGATAAAATGAAATGGCTTTAGAAATGCCTCAGCAGCAAGTGTGCTTGTTCAACAGCCGTTCTGCTAAGGGTATCAAGCTGGATCACCCACTCCACAAAGGATTTATTTCGCATGAATGAAAAAAATCCCCTTAAAGCCTTTCTTTCCTGATATTAATTCTCAATTTAACGTCTTTAAGTCTAGAGCTGGATTTGCATTTGCAGCTTCCACATGAGGGATTAGGTGCATTCAAATAGCCCATCCAGGAGAGAAAGATTTCCACTCACACTGACATGTGGCTGATCCAGGTAACCCACTCCAGTTTTCCAATACATCACTTTATGTGCCCAGGTGGCGATAAAACCTATTAACTGGACTGGGAAACCCAGCTCTCTAAAGAGAGCTTAGAAGCCCTGGATAAATAGTGACAACAATTTATATGTTGTACTATCTTGTTTCCCTTAAAGGCAGGTTAGTGCTAAACAGTTTTTAAAAAGAAACTAGTAATGTTTGGAAAATGGGAAGATAACATTTAAATGCTCATGAGGTATAAAAAGATGTTTGTAATAGACATGGCTATGGATTAAAGAATGAAAGATATTTTTGCAGTGTTTCAATCCCTGGATTTAGTTCTAAAATATATTGTTTTTATTGAGCAACTTGAAATTACAAAGGACCTGGAGAGTGATCAGTTTCATTGTAGTTACTAAAAACATGTTATTAAGAAACATGCCTGTCACACAAGTTCTATTATACAAAGTGACATCCAATTTTGAAAAAAAAAATTGCAGAAACTTGAATATTCACTCTTCCCAACAGAAGTATTAATTTAAGGAAAATAATCTTCTGCACTGAGAACCCAATGGATAAGTTCATTTCTAATTATTTACATTAGTATCAATTTTAAGGCACAGACCCATATCCTACTCAAGACAAAAATTTTCACTTGTTACACTATTTGCAATTTTTTCTAAATGGAAAAATGGTATACATCTTGCTTGATCTAAGCTATTTGTAGAACAAGTCCATGCACCAACCTTCAGGTTAAGTCAAACTCGATATAAGGATTTTTTTTCTTTGTATTACGGCACTTAGTGTGGTTCAACTACAAAGTAAAAAAAAAAAAAAAGTGCCAAGGTAAATCACACATGCCTCAAGAAGGGATGCTCAGTTAAGTGAGACTGTGACAATATGGAGGAGGCAGAAACTACATCTCTTTGAAAAACTGAAAGAGCTGTTTATTATTAATGTGAAGAGTAGTCAGGTGTCCCAAATGAGTATTTTAAGGTCGCCTCTTTAAGCAACCTTAAAACACTCATTTGCAACATCAAGTAAACAGTATAGTTAGCAATAGGACTGACTATATGAACAGGATAACAGCTGGGATCCATGAGGTGAGAGTGTAGGATTTATATTATACATCTAATTCTTTCAAATATTAAAACTTCAATTTTAAGTGTAAGATGTAAATTTTCAGCCTATAGGGGTTGCAAAACCAAAATTCAACATCGTAACTGTAACAGAGGTACAAAAGCACACTGAATAGTCCAAAAATAAAGGATGATGGGGCAGCAATGTTTCTTAACCACCAGGATGGTACTGAATAGTAAAAAACCCCAGGTCACTACTTTAAAATACAATTTTCTTAATGATAAGTAGTGAAATTAAGAAAGGCAGTATCAGGATCCATTATAGATCCAAGTCAAGTCAGTAACATCACAGGGAAGAGAAGTACTACTGCCTCCAGAGTAATATGAGACACTTCCATGGGCCTTCTCTGAATTTGCTAGCAGAACTAGTAAGAGACAACTATTCCTGGTTAATGTTAATATTTTTCTTCATAATTTTGAGTTATTAATAATGTATTTTAAAACCAGCTGATTTTTAGTTTGAAAAAGAAAAAGTGTAATAAAAATAAAAGTGTACTAAAAATATCTTGCTCCCAAATGATTTCTGCCTGTCAGAGAGGCCACACAGAAAGTCAAGCTGACAAAAGAGAGAAGGAATAAGCAAGAGAAAGCTCCCTCTGCAGCAGAGAAATCCTCTCAAGCATCAGTGTTTCAGCTGGATGACAGTATTCCTGCTGGAAGCAAGCACAAGTTCTTCATGCCCCTGCACAGTTTTGCACAAAATTGGTTGTTTCCGAGCTTGACCTTACTACAGTACTTTTTAGCCTCTTTGTATTTCTGGTTGACAAATCATTTTGCTGTTCTGAAAATGGAACTTCAAAACCATGAAGTTTGGCACTCGCCTTCTCTGTTTCACAATTTGCAATGCAAAATCATCTCCTGTTCCTTACTTTATGCAATAAAGAATTTTGGTCTAAATACCAAATTAAGACAGAAACTCATGCTTTTTCTTAAGAATATACTTAGTCTCAGTGTTTTATGACTGTCTCATACGTGGGAAAGTCATTTGCACAGAGACCTATGAACAAGATATTAGCCCATTTAGAAGCTGTTAAGCAGTTCCCACACATTGTTATACATGATACTATAATCGGATGGCAAATAATCACTTGGACTGTATGTGCTCAGACTCAAAATTTCTTCTCGTTACATTTTAAATACAGCTATTTGTAAATTAGAAGAAAAGAACAGCTGGCAGACAGTTTTAATTGGGTATCTTACCCGTGGCTGTTTGATTTCCTTTCTTAAAGCTTTGTGAATAGCAAAAGCTCTTCTTTTAGTGACTGTGTTAATCATTTAACAGATTAAATAACTCTCTGCTACCAGACAAATGTCAGAGTTTTGCAAGTTCCCTCAAGTGCCTGAAAAAGTAGAAGACTAGGTTCTCCTTCATAAAAGAAAAACGTCACTGGAAAGCATTCATTTCACACACAAATGATTCCCTTCTACCCCTTCTGAAATCTCCTAAAACAAGTGATAGATACAGATCGAAATACAGATAAAACTCAAAGCGACCACTTGCATTTCAGATTTCAAAGTGAAAGAGCTACATTTGCTAATCTTGCTTAGGACTGTAAGTTTCCTGAAGGGGCTTAAACACTTCACTTACCCTGTCATTCCGGTCCAGCTGTTACAAACACAAAACAGAACAGTGCCACTGTTGTAGGACAACCCTCCACAGGAGGAAGTTCTTGAGCCCCCCAGATTAAGCTGGGTATGTTATAAATTCTGGCTGTTTAAAAGGAGAAAATTACAGAAACACCGACAATAAAGCTTCAGGAATACTAAGAACTCAAACAGCAATGAAGCACATTTTCCATACCTTTATATGAAGCATTTATTCACCATGAAAACCTTAGTGGCTCTCTTAAATTGTTTTCATAACAGACTAAATTTGAATAACCTCACAGAGAAACAGGATAACACTTTCTCTGTTACAGAGCCAAGGAGGGTGTAAAATAGATGTATCTAACATAGAAGTAACTTTTTTAACATGTCCTTATTGTATAATGGGAATGACTGAGGATATTAATAGATACACCAGGAAACTTGACACGTGAAACATGATTTTGACTCACGCCATGAACCCGAGAAACCACTGAACAGAGAGTCAGTTCTGCTAATATTGATCACAGATAATCTGTGCACTGTCAAGAAGCCAAGCAAAAAACAACCGTCACTTGGGGGACTTTTGCACCTTTTTTTTTTTTTTTTTTTTTTAATGCTAAAACTCCACCATAGAGGATACATATATTTCCATTGGGATTGATGAAAACAGTCTGTTCTCTAAATCAAGCTTTAGGCTTAATGAATCTTCCATTATAAACCTAAAGAAGCCCTCTTCCATTGTACAAATTGTGCTAATAAACCAAGGAGAGCAACTTGCAGTCTCATCATTTTGCAGTTTTAATAAGTAAGGAAATAAGGCAGCTTTTATTCCAATTTTTCAGGTAAAGAAGGAAAAGAAGGAAAAAAAAAAATCTGTTGCCAGAAACCTTAGCTGGCCAGGACAGCAGCCAAGCACGTGATTTAAGGAAAAGATTAAGCTCATTAGAGCCAGTAGAAAACAAGTGAGACTATAGAAAAAAAGAGGGTAAGAAAACATTCCTAAGGAAATGATCTTAAGAATATGCATAAATGGGAGCTATTCCTTGCTCTGCAAAATACTTCCTCAATGGCCTCCAAGAAGTCACTCAAGACAATAGGGTTCAAAGTATCAAATAGCCATGCTGTGAGTCAGAGGCTTGGTCTTCTTGCCCCGCCATTAACGCATCTTGGCAAGCCTTGCTGCTTCTCTAGAATTTAGTTATCTCACCACTGAAGCTAGGAGAGTGATACTTTTTTTCATTAAATATTTGGATGAAAAGTTTGTCCTTTTCTTAAAGTAGGCATCCCTTCTATTGGCTTTGATAGAGGTTTTACTCCTTTAAGACTACATTTTGTATCGATGCCCCTCTGCAGTGGAGATCGTATCTTCTGGCCAATACACAGTGTGAGAGAAAATACTAATGATGGTCTGTTGCATATAAATTTCTCAAGGAGAGATAAGGTGGGATTGTAGACCCATCTATTAGGATTCAATCAATCAACTGTTATTAACGGATGGGAGAGTAAACTTTTCAGGATAGGTGGTTGAGAAATGTCAAGATTTAGACTTGCTTACTCTTTAATAAATCCTCAAACAGTACCATGCACTTCAGGCTAACGTGATATGCTGTTGGTTCAGAACACCTACTGTGGCAAGTGGTGTGGGCTGTTCACTCATGCAACAATTAGAGCTGCAGACCTCGTTAGTTAAACTTTGAAAGCAACAAAAATCTTTAAATACAGATTTAAAACTAAAACAACCTATTTCTGAGAAAGAAGGATGACCTAAAACTTCACTGCAATATAGTCCCTAAAGTGTCTAGCTGGGTTAATATGTTCTACATGCTTGTAACTGCCTGCAGACGTGACACAACAAATACCTCTCAGTGAAAATGAAAGCCACTCACACATGCACACAACACACAAACTCCGAACGTGCAAATTTATTTCTAAAACCAGCCAACAAGTCTGTATATTAGTGTAGTCCACTGGGAGACCTGGAGCCAGATCTGGTAAGCAGCTTGCTTCCATCCAGTCCATTACCTTTGCCTCAGAAGCAGTCAACCACTCCTGAGGAGGAAACACAACCGAAATGGCTGAACGCCTACTCCTTTCTGGCATGTGCAGCTGAGCTGAAAATGGTCCTGTCTTGATGCTAATCAGGGAGTTTATTCCTCACCACTCTCTTGAAGAAACCTGGGATCTTGTCCCAGACTGCAGTAGTTGAGATGTCCATCCCTCTCCATGGAGCAAACAGGGTCTGCTCCACTCTCTGTCAGACTGCAACAAGGCCCTTCAGCAGCAACACCAACAGAAAGAGGAAGGAGAAGAAACTAGCTGCTGCTTTGGAGCAAAAGTGGGAACTGCCCATCCTGGGAAGGTTGCAAGGTGGGGCCTGTGCTATGGTTCTCCAACCACAGCTACTGATGTTTGCACATCTTGGGCAAAAAATATAACAGAAGAACATGCCTAAAGGCAATATTGAACACAAATCCACTTGCACTGTTCAAGTTATTAAACTGAGCAAAATCTGTGCAAGCCTGTGCTATCTTGCTTTCTCAACCCATCTTAAAATCTTTCTATATGCTACTATTAAGTAGTAATAATACTGTTTTCTCAGCTTTTTCCTCTAAAACAGAAGTAGTCCTCCAGGTCTATTCAGAGATCCTTGAAATGCTTGACATTTGTCAATTTGCCCTTCCCACAGCAGATGTGTTATTTCCTTTATTTATTAAATAAATGAACGAATGAATGAAGTTTACATACACACAATGAGCATGTTTCAACCTTTTTTGCAGCATGGGGGGATGTTGTGCCCTAAGTATTGAATGATTTTACATATGAAATAAGTTAAAAAATCATTAGGAAAAGATAACCCATTTATATTACAGTAGACAAAGTGGTCATATTTATGTCCAATGTTGTCAAAACAACTTTATAATGGGAAGCACTTGTGTTTCCTAAACATGTGTTTTATGACAGGTTAATATCATGTTAAGAAGATATTTCTCACTCTCTCTCTACAACTCCTTCACAATTTGAACAAAAAAAAATTATAAACCCCCTCCCATAAGGTGTGAATATGGAAGGACAACAACCAACGACTGAATTAAAAAAGGCAGCAAGTATGAGCTTTGGTGTTCACACCAAATTGAATCTTGAAGTTGAAAGAGACCGGAGAAGGGCACAGATGTACTGAGGCCATGACAACAAAAACCTTCTTACTTGCTGACTCAAGGCACTACTGTGTAATCACAAAAAGGTACAGGGCATGTGACCATATTTATCCTTCAGGTCATTGCCCAAGGAGGTCTCAACCAGCAGTTGACTGCTTCGTCCAAAACAGGCTTAAGATAACGGTAAATAAATCATGGAGATACTTGGAATGCCACAGGGCATAGCTACAAATAACTGAAGTTAGAGTAAGCCAGGAACAATGTTTTTGTTGCTAGCACTTATCAGTGAAACAGTTGCCTGCTGCTTCTCTGTCCAGCTGAAGGGATATGAAGGGAAGATGACTGCTTGTGAGACCTTTGATATGATGTCAATGATAGTGACTGGACTTGATGACCAAAAGCATCCTTTTAAGCCTCAGTTCCTGAAAAAAGTCTGACCAGTTCAGCTGAGTTTAGAATCAAACCAAGCAGGTATTTCTTAACATATTAAAATAATTTTAAAAACCCTAAATGAACAAAAAACATCATATTAAAAAAACCCCCAAAGCCAAACCACCAAACACCCAACAAAAAATTCTCATGATAAAGGAAACCCAGAACTAATCATTCAGATGGCAGTGCTCCCTATCATATTATCTCTACCCCAAATATGCCTGCTAATTTCCAAAATTGTTGTAGTTTAACCATGTATTAGTCTCTAAACCATAAAACTTCAGAAGTGTTTTCAGTGAGTGACAGTCACAGCCTTAATAGAACAAGAATGAGCCACAATCCTGGTGTGTCAAGCCATCACTTGCAGAAGGACTGAGGTTAGAAAAGACCTCTGGAGGCCATCTGGTCCAACATCCCTGCTCAAGCAGGGCCACCTAGAGCTGGTTGCCTAGGACCATGTTCAGCTGAGTTTTGAATATCTCCAAGGATGGAGAATCCACAACCTTTCTGGCCATCCTCACAGTGAAAAAATGTTTCTTGGTGTACAGAGGAGAACTCCTGTGTTTGTTTCAGTTTCTGCCATTGCCTTTGGTTTTGTCACTGGGCACCACTGAAAACAGCCAGGTTCCTTCTCTTTACATCCTCCATTCAGGTATGTATATACATTGATGAGACTTCTCGGAGGGAGCTTTCCCAGCCTTTCCTTTCTGGATGGATGCTCTAGTCCTTTAAACAGTTTCAAGACCCTTCATTGGACTATCTCCAATATGTCTGTGTCTCTTTTGTAGTCATTCACCCCATCATGCCTTTAATGCATTGTCCAGTAGGAAAATCCATCAAGTTGGTAAAGTTAGAAACCAAGTTCAATCCTAAAAGAAAGCATGAGCAGGTGCTCCAGGATTTATCAGTAAGAAAAAAAAAACAAACAAAATAAGGACAAATATATTTTTTAAAAGGGTGTAGCAAACCACCAACTACACTAATAAGGAACAACAAGATACTTTAAAGACTTAAAAAACAGGAAGAACTAATAGAAAGCATGGCGTAAAAACCACATAGCTTGCCATTCATATGAAGGGAAACCCCGGCTAAAGTCAGAAAGGTAAAGAGGCAAAATAGCTTACAACTAGTGAAGATTCTTGAAGTACACTAGGAGCAAGAGGAAGACCATTATCTCAGTTAATTAACAAGTCCATTAATCAAAGGGGAAGGAGAGTCTAAAGTATCCAAACCATCCTCATCATAAAAGGTTAGTTATAACTAAGTACTTAAATTACCATTAACAATGGAAGAAGAATACAGGTCAAAATACAGAAAGAACAGGTCAAGAAATATTTAGTTAAGTTAGTTTTATTCACATCAACAGGATGACAATATTTACCCCAGTATTATTGAGGAACAAGCTGGAAAAAAAAACCCTGTGGAAAACCTAGCAAGTGTTATTTTTGGGTAAAAAAACAAATAATGTTTGGTCTTCAAAAAAAGAGAGGAAGAAAGGCAGTTACTGTCAAGTCAACTTGATAGTCTGGAATTATATCAAATTATTAAAAAAAAAGCTGTATGCCAACTTCCTTCACCTCAATCCCCAAATGTCACAGGCTTGTCAAGAACAAGGTTAAGTTTAGTCAATTTAATTTCCTTTTTGACCTCATGAGTTGGTTGAAAGGGCAGAAAGAAAGAAGAATGGGAGCAGAAGAGGTGACGTCAATGTTGTGTTTCATTAAGTCTGTTGACATGGTTCCCTTAAATCACTGTTGGATTGATTGATTTGTTGAGAACATCTATCTAAATAAGTATCTACTAATCATGCAGCACAAAACAATATCATGTTTTAAGTAGGTTCCCTAGGGAGAAGTGTTTCCTTGGCTAGGGTGCATTCAAT
The DNA here is from genome assembly GCA_013399895.1 of Serilophus lunatus. Taxonomy (NCBI): domain Eukaryota; kingdom Metazoa; phylum Chordata; class Aves; order Passeriformes; family Eurylaimidae; genus Serilophus; species Serilophus lunatus. The sequence continues at coordinate 354,175 of VXBA01004440.1, read as the reverse complement.
ATCTTCAGCAGTTACTCTGGTGTCAGAATTGGAGAAGGTATCTGAAATTTGTGGATTGCTTTGGACTGGAAGAGCAGAAAGCAGTTTAGAGAATGAGATTAGAATTAGAAATGAGTCTTATAAATTTATAAAGCAGCCTCATAGCAGCAACACAAAATGAAGACAAGTAAAAGCATTACACCGGAGAAAGAGAAAACCAAAAGCAGTACATGAACACTGGAATAACTGGCTAAATTGTGAAAAATAAATAATAGAATTTTGAAATAATATTTATATTGGAACATGTAATATATGTGTAAGCATGAGCTAGACAACAATGGTGTTGGATAAGTTGTTAAGTCAGGTAAAAGGTTGGACTTGATGATCTCTATGGTCTTTTCCAACCTTGTTAATTCTGTGTGTAAATCAGACACAGTATTTTCCAATAGGTTTTTTAATGAAAGGAACCAGTTTCTGATGAAAGAAAAATCTCACTTTAATCACTATTTCAGTAAGGTCCCACTGATATGTAACAAATGGCCACTAATAAACAATATGTTGGTATTGAATATATAGGAAAAGCTTTAGCATTTAAATTGAAAATATTAAAGCTACATATTCAAATGATAAACAAGTCTCAGAGACTGTTTTCATGTTCCTTTTGTTTTCGATGTTCCAACATCATCAAGACTGTTTATCATTACCGAAATGATGAAGCTTTAAAATATATTAGGGAAATAAATAATTCCTGTGCATTAATTATTAAATCTGTCTCTGCTATATCTCCTCAGTAATACTCATGCATATTCCAAATAGTTTATCATCAATAGTCTTAATGGGGGAGAGACAAGGGGGTGGCATGTTAAAAGAGGTTTTTTCTCTCTCACAGCAATTCTCAGCACATATTTTGCTTTTGTTTATAAAGCGGAAGTAATTTAAAACTGAACGGCAAATGTAAGAGAAGTCTCTTGATTTTATCTTTTTATCTTAGTGTTTTATGTAAATAACTGCTGTGCTATCTTGTAGAACAAGTTGCAGTGCCTATTAATATTATGTAAAAGATTCATGCTGCAATGACATTGAAATAAAACATGTAATTTGAAGTTTATTTTAAACTGACTTGATTCAATTAAAAGCTAGAAAATTCTACAGCTTTTGTCTCTAAACACCAATAGGTGTATCAAAGGGGCTCCCTTTTGTGTGGATATTGTAATATTTTAAATTAAGATAGTCTGAACATACGTTAATGCTGACATTAAAAAACCTACAGAATGACATTACTGGTTTCACTTTCTTTTCATAGAAATACATCATCTTTGCATAGCTGTAGCAATGTCCTTATCTTTGGAGAAATACTCCTGTATTGTACCAGATCAAAGCAATCTAGTTTGCTTACAAAATATATAAATGATAAAATACAGTTTGTATAAATAAATTCTCAAGTGTTGAGTTAGATGTAAATTCAACAATTAAAACAACAAATGAAAGCAGAATGATACAACATCAACTTCTTTGTGTGTAACATTTTCTCCTGATGCTGACAATGTTCAAGATGTACTACAAGAATTCTTAAACGCAGACCAAAAAATCTGACTTTCCTATCAACCAAGCATTCTCACAGTGAACTCAGAGTGTAGTAAAAAAAGCACAACCCTGCCATCCCTCTAACCAACCTTTCAATCCAAAGCCAACTCAACAGAAACCTTCAAGCCACTTTAGTAAAACCTGGCAGGAAACAAGCCTGTGTTCTACAAATGCTCGTAGGCAGTATGGAAGCCACCTGTGAAATTTCCTTAAGCCACACAGAGACAAAGTCAAAATTTGTAAAGGCTATATCAGCGCAAAAGAAAAATAATTTAAAAAAACAGACTCCCCTCCCCACATAACAATATTTACTTCCCACTGGGACAGAGACCACAGTCTATGAAATCAGTCCTGCTCACTCAGGAGCAGCTTGAAACCTCATCTCTCTATCTCTGGTCTGTTTTTGGCACTGGAGTTTCTCCACACAAGTTAAAAGACAAAAAAAAATAAATTCATGTCTACAGATAATCCTTTCCTCTTGCACACGCTCCCTATTCCCTATTTTCCCCCACATATCTAAACAGGTTTTTCCAAATTTTCCTCAACTTTTTGCTTCCACATTTTTTCCCAAGCTTTTTTCTTTTACATTTTTATTCAATGCTTACAGATCCATGAAAGAAAATTGTCACTCATGCCTCAATGCAAATGATGCACTCAAATAAAGCACCTCAATTTCAGAAGTCTTCTTCTCTTCAAATTTAAGCTTTATGGCTAAACCTGACACATAGAAAAGTCAATTAAGCATCCTAATAACATTATCTAAAGCCACTGCATAAGAAATTGCTCACAATTTATTTAAAGTATTTGTACAGCAATTACTCATGAGATACTGCACTTAGTTGGGATTTCCTGTTCAACTTGATCTGATTACAAGAAGCATTTTGTAATCAGGGCAATTTGAAAGCATTTCATAGAAGTAATGATGTGTACATGCTAAATCTAATTTGGGAACCTGAAAAGCTAGATTTTGTTAACTGTCTCTTGGACTAGAAATCTTGTAGGGCAGCCATTTTGAGAAAACAAGAGCTTCCACCACGTTAATTTCACAACATTTGCAATGTAGTTACAAAATCTAATTCTGGTCCTCCATGAACAGCAGCAATTATTTGACTGAGCCTTCAATATATCTGCCCCAGAAAATGCTGAAGCATGGATATATTATGTGAAAAAGCCCACCAAATAACATAATTGGTCAGCAAAATGGAAAAAGCACATGACTGGAAATTCAGGTATCTATGACTCTGGGAACAAGCTTGATAATACCACATAAGACACCTCATCCAGTATAATACCTGGAAGTTTTTCTGTGACCTGTGCGAAATGCCATTCAGATGCCATAGTCAGCATGGTTTGCAGAGATGCTCTTCACTCTGAATCTTCACAATGTGACTACAAAAGGTACCAATGCAGAAACACTGAAACAAGCACCACAGAAGTCTGTAAAAAATACATGTACTAGCTCTTCCTGTAACCATTCAGACTAAAACCAGCACAAAAGCATGACAGAAATAGCATGTGCTCCTGGAAACAAACAGAAATTACATGACTATCAGGGCCCAAAAGGGAAAGGTTAGCTAAACTATGAGTAAACGTCCATGTGTTGTGAAGAACTGCTTGCAGAGAAAGTAATCCATATACCCAAGTGTTTCCAAGTAAGATAGATCATATAGGATGATGACTTTTCTAATTTTGGAGACAGGAGCCCAACATAATTATGTGGGCATGGGAAGGAAGGTGATGAAGGAACAATTTTTAAGAGTTTTATTAATCTGTGTTTGAAAACGAATGCTCAGTTTAGCAAAGTGCTGTATCCTAGCAATTCAATAGCGTCACAGGCATGAAGTGCACAGTGTCCTTCACTATGTTACACTCAGTGATCTCAATGTCTGCCTTGCACAAACAAGTCAGTATTCTATCGTGTCCTGCTCTCCATAGCCAGAAATACTTTCCATGCTCCTGTATTCCGCCCATGCTCCTCTGGCCTCTTTCAAATCAAATCTGAAGACCCCAACAGGAACAGCCCCCAGTGGGTGGTGCATGTTAGTTACTCGTAGACTACACCTTTTGATTTATTTAATCTAAGATGAGCCCAAGACTCAAGGAACACAGATGGAGGCTGCACAGCTTTTCTGGGCAGCCTGGTTCAGGCCTTACTGCAGGTATTGTAACACGTTTATGTTACAATTTTTTTTCTTCCCTTTGCCTAATTGGGCTCTTCCCTCGTCAGTCCAGGACCATTGCCACTAGTCCTGCCTCTGTGCTCCTTCACACAGAGCCTGGCTCTGCCTTCTCAACAACCTCCATTCTGGACTTTCCAGTGCTTCCATATGACACCAGCCAACCCAAGGGGAGTGGAGATCAGAAGGAGATCTGTTTTAAAAATGCCTTTGTTATCTACACCAGCATTGGCACACTTGCTAATTACAGCCTAATTATGGATGTGAATTTACATTTGTATAGACATTACATTGGAGGAAATAAATGGTATAAGTTTATATCAGGAGAATTAACCTAGCTCTAAATCCTGCAAGGATACCCAGCTGAGTTCAGATTAGTCTAGGCTTGCAAGTTTACAGGACACAGTCTGTTCTAAAATCATACATTCATGCAGGAAGCCTTAAACAGGTTTAAATATCCCTATTTTTGTGTGAAGTAAAAAGCACTCCATTGAAAAGTGGTTATCTTTGCCTCAAAGCACCACAAAGGGTGGCTGGCTCTGTACACCTCCCATCTGAGGCCAGCAGAACCTCTCCAGTGCCTGTAAGAGTTTGCTCCAGCGAAACTTCAAGAAGAAGTAGTCATCTGCTTCACATGGACCACAGACATGCACTGGAGAAAGGAATAGGATACACTGACTAATAAAAGGTGCAAAGTTCAAACTGGACAGGTGGCACCAGTTAGAAGGTGAACTATAACAGTAAGAACCATGTGATTCAAAGACCACAGACTCAATGCCCTCATATCCACTGAGTTCACCCCTCTGCCTCACATCGTACTGCTTCAAAAAAGGCCTTCTGCAATTGAAACTGGCAGAATTTGAGCAATACAGTTGCCAGACACTATTTTTCTTTCCTTTTTGGGAAGTTAAATAGAAAAAAAATTCTGTTTTCTTTGTGTTTAGATGAATACTAGATTGAACACAGGTCAAGGAAATCCTGTTATTTTTTTTAATTCCAAGGGACTACCTTTAAACCGAACAGAAACAAAAGACTGATATCTTTCCCATTTGCAGCATTTAGCTACCGCTGATTCCTGGAAAGTCTCCAGTGCTCAATGTCAACCTCTCAGATCTGGAGCATTCAATACAGTATGATTTATTATGTGGACTGAATGCACAGTGCTGCGATTTCTTGTTTTTCCAGTTTAAAGGAAATTGCTTTTATATCTTATGCTGACTTAAATACTATTCTCTCCTTTTTTTTTTTTTAAAGTTCCTCAATAGTTCCATTTACAAAACAAGCCCTAGAAGTTCTTATGTAATTAGATTACGAAGTACCATATTACATTAAATTCAGTATCTGTATCTAAATTCTAGGGCATCTTTTTACAATGCTATCTAAGAATCAGGCAGCTTTTTTCCCCCCCCCGTTTTCTTTTAGGAGTTGATTTTGCCATACTTTCTCCTTATTTAACAAAATACATATGCATGTTTGAATTAGTAATACTCTGAAAAATGCATCCAATTTAATTTCTGATATTACCAGAGGATGTGCAGCTTATCACAAAATCTAAATACAGTCTATTTTCTTCCAGTCAGATTATACAGCCATGCAGATCTGACATCCCCCTTCAGTCCAGTCAAATTTCTGTTGTATCCAGATCACATTTCTGCAGAAGAGCAACCAGGCAGAGCATCAACAGCTGTCCAAAAGATGGGCCAACACATTCAGGTCCCAACAGAGAGAAACATGGATGAAGTTATCAATGGCTTACAACTCCTGTGCTTCAGTGTCATTCATGGAGCATCAAGTAGCTGCAGAAAACAATGTAAAGAGAAGCCGACATGGTATTTTAAGTTTATTCACTCAAAATGGTAACATCTGCTAATGGCAAATATTTTGAACTAGAGAACAAGTCCTTTGCTTTTGCCTGCCAAGCCTCTGGCCCTGGGCTATGCCTGTTGTGAGAGCACTGCAACGTGGGCTTTTGCAATGATATTTTATTAATCCAAAAGCATCTGTAACTGAACTCTAGAAAAAAGGCTTATAAATTTGCTCAGATTTTTCACATTTAAGGATACTCATGAGTTGGAGAGTTGTAGGAGGGTAAAATTTAAGCACAAGAAAGTTTGTTGCTCATTAAAACCAAACAAAAAAGCTACTTGCATTGAGCAACAACAGGCTTTCAGAAGTCAAAGTGCAGAGGACTCAACCTTTGCACATATGTAACATAATCCCAACCCTATTCCAAGCCAGACCCCCTCTTCTAGCTGACTTACAGAGCAGTTTTCCACCACTGCAAATTAAGTTTAGCACATTTTTGGTTATCCATATTGGTAAAAAATTCAAGAAACTAGCAAACTAATATTGAACATAAAGTGCATGTTCCCAAGGAAGGGGTATGTAGAGAAGCAACCTTTTCTTATTTAAATACAGCATTCATTACAGCTCTTGGGCAGGCTAAGAATGAACCTCAAGCAGTAGCTGCTCACAAAAATGCTGGAAGACCCCAAATATCATAAAACCTCATAGAATCTTTTTTTCGCCCTATAAAGAAAAAAATGCTATTCATAGACAGGGAGAAAAATTAAAAAAAGTAGTTATTGGATACCAGATTCTACCTTCTGAACCTGCCTACTAGAAGACCACAGGCAGGTGACATAATTAGGCTGAAATAAAAGATATTTGTTGAAGATTCCTAGAAAAAAGAGAAAACTAAAAATCATTCCTTATTAGTCAAGTAGTAACTTGACTGCCGCAATGTGGAATTACAGAGTTAAATTTTTCTTGTTTTGACTGGAAAATGAAATAGCCAGCACATCTTACTGGCTACCTAGGCAGGAGCACAGGGACAAGCTCAGAAGAGTGCTTTCTTTCTCTCTTCTTTAACACAAGACAGAATAGGGGACACAAACTTTTCAAGCACAAACTATGTCACAATCTATACTCAGAGCGTGATACTTCCTCCACATGGCCCTTGTTTGCCTGTATCCCACACATACACGCTGCATCTTCACAGTTTTCTCCTGCTCTGACTATCCATGGCTTAAGGGGGTCCCCTTCAGCAAAAGAAAGAAGAGCACCATCATTGATGAGTCTTCCTGCTAGAAGGTGCATTTTCAGAGACAGTGCAACTATATCTCCTCTTGCACCACAGCAGCCTAAGTATCCTTCTGACACGACCTTGAATGCAAGATAATCTGCTTCTTGCTGTGCATCACCTCAGGCAGTAGCACTGAAATAAGCTCTAGTGTAAAAATTACGTTCCATTGTCCTACTCATAAGGATTGTGGTCAAATCGCAACACGATCTTGGAAAAGGTAAGCATATATAAGAAAATCTTACAGTAAGTTAAATTATGTATTGTGTTTCAGGAAAACATTCCATGCCAAATTCACAGAATTGGTTATTTCAAATGAGACTGCTGATCTTTAGCTTAGTCAAGTCTGTGTGCAACGATAGCAGCGGCACACAAAAATGCTATTATGTGACTGACAATCACACATCTCAATCAACAGCAATAACACCAGTGCTATCAAGAAACTGACAGTTCCCTTGAATTGTTCAAGAATGGGTTTTATGATAAGGACGCTTAAGCTTTTCTAACATGAGTGGAAGAACTACGTAATATTTATTATAGTAGTGCTTAAGTACGGGGGCACATTAAAATTCCAACTTGGATATAAAATGCTGGAACTAAAAAGATCTACACAGAATTCAGTTGCCACTTGCTACTGTAATCAAATTAATGTTCCAAATTATTCACATTATTATCCTGATTACAATTTCATGCACATTCTTATTGTTCCCATGGGGATTGCTGTTTTTACAGTTGTAGCAGAGGAGAAACATGGTAAACCATGACAGCAGAGAAAACCATTAAACTATGCGGCCCCAACCATTTCTTCAGCACCTCCTGCAGCTTTTTGCTTAGGCTGCCTTCAGGCCAGTTAGTAGCTCTGTGTGAATAATGTTCTTGTCCACTCATCTATACAACGAGTCCGAGATTCAGGTATGAGGACTCCTGTTCAAAGCAGATTGCATGAAGCATCCATTTGCAAAGATATCAGGAAGAGCTTCAATATCTGTGCAGTAGTAAATAGGTTTATTAATATGCATTTTTACTCTTATTTCTGTGAACTTTCCCCTATACAGTTTAAAACTTGAAGTCTACAAGTTTTTGTCTTTCATACTAAATGCTTCAAAGTTTATCTGGGAGCAGACTGTAACTTTTTGTAGGCCTGACCTAGATGCTTTCCAGGTCACTCTAAACTGAATCTCTATACAAGGTTATCTTGGGACTTGAAACTTTTGAACCGCTTCAGGAATTGAGCCAGTTGTCCTCCTGCCTATGCTCCAAGGTAGTTGAAAGATACTTAGGATGAAGAAGAGAAAGAAGGTTCAAAGACGAATCTGTCAGCTCTTGCTGACGCAGGATATACTCATTTTAGCAATAAAATTATTAAAAAAGTTTTCATGAGTATGTTTAAAGACATTTGGGAAACCCTTACCAAGTCCTGCCATGAGGCAATTTACCTAAAAGTTCACTCTAAATACACCCTTATGCCTCTCTCTCAAAAGACAAGGCTTACTTAAACACAATGCCTTCACAGCATTCAGCACTCTCATTTTGTTTTGCTTGTTTTATGAGGAGTTAGTACTTAACTCATGTGGATCCCCCCAGTCTTGCTAAGTACATGCTAGATAATGACATCAGGAATACAACACCCCTCCTGGGTAGGGTCCCCCAGCATCACAGCCTAAAAGCATTGCCTGGTAAATGGGCCCCTCACCCACCCTTTCCATATATAAAGTCAGATTAGAGAAAAGAAAAAAACAAAAAAAAAGTAGGAGAATATGCCCCAAACTTCAAGACAAGTTAAAAAAAAGCCCAAGTAACTGACACAGTAATAGGAATAAATGAAGACAACTGCCAGCAATAGAAATAGTCTGTCAAAAGACTGCAGTTATGCTTTACAGCACCTCAGAGGGCTCAGTGTGCTATTATGTCTCTATAGAGGCTGAGAGATGTCAGAACAACAAGTGCAGAGAATAAAGTGCTTTCTCTCTCTTCACCTTCCATAAATACCATAGGGAGATATCTCTAAATCCACAGCAACAGGCCCAGCTCATGCACCCTAAAGAGAAGTACTGCTAGGAGGGGAGCACTCACTTGATGGCTTATCTGTGTACCCTGCTTCGGATGATGGTTGCTTCCTGAGCAGATGCAGTTAAGGGAAAAAAGGGTTTTATTCTGTCCTCCTACACCCGCCTATAAACCTGAATGACCTGCCACTTGGCCTGTCCTGGCTCAATGATGCTAGCCTTTGCACACCTTTCTTCCAAACATCTGTACCATCTGTATGGTGTTACACTAAACAAAGAAGATAAGTAATGGTCTCATTCTACCTAAAAGCCCAAACAAACAAACTCCACAAACAAAAACCACCCCAAATCAAGCAAAAAAGAGATAAATATTTACTTCCATAGATTATCATATCTTTATGAAAACCTGAAAAGAATGTTAATTGCGGGGGAAGGGTACTTGTGATAACAGCTTGAGGCTGATTTTTTTACTTTCACTTGAAAAGATTCTTATAAATCTAGAACAAATTCAGAAAAAGGGGGAAAAAAGTGGTCGGTTCCTCTCAATCTGTGTAATTATAAATGGCATAAATTACAAGTTTTCATAAGTGAAGGTTCATATTCAAAGATGTACCCTATCAAAATTAGACGTAATTAAACAGCATTTTTTTCATATGCCAGAGAGAAATAAATTAAAATTTGCCATAAAATTAAAACTTCCCTCATGAAAAAAAATGACAGTGTTTGAGCCTGCAACCTTTCCCTAATGAAAGCTGTATTACATCATCCTCAAATCTAGATAGAGACAATCACATTATTTCCCTGGCACTTTTAATGTGATTGATATTATGTTTCCCTTCCACAGTATTATTTAAGACATGCAGAGAATGCTTCAGTCTCTGAGAAGAGCCAGGCTGGTATTTCTTTCCTGGTATTTTGGCTCAAGTGATCACTTACCTTTTGATAATTCTCATGGTCCCTTCCATACTTGTGGCAGATCTTAAGGTAGTAAAGGACTGATTCCAGCAGAGATATGTTAGTGTCCAAATATGGTTATTAACCTTCCACTACAAGGACAGCCCTTTGGGCAGCTCTTGAGGTCTTCAGCAAAGGCAGCACAACTATGACATGACATCCAGAGAAAACTGCCCAACCCATGGACAAGGGGTGCATGGAAATTTCTTCTCAACTATGCATCTGTATGCAACATCTATCAAAGAACCCCATGCTAATGAAGAAGTGGAGACAGTATTTCTAAAGAGACAGTGGGGACAGGTGTAGAAATTCTGAGTGACAGAAACAACAGCTGTGTGATAGGATGTCCTGCTAGAGGGCAGCACATACACATACTCCTGAAAGCCTGCAAGGAAATGCCATGGAAAAGGTAAAAAACCTTGGTTATTAAGTATCATCTGAGCCAGTTTTTAAACACCTCTGTTGTAGATTGCACCAGGAATACGAACTGTTTCTTCATGATACATCTTATGTTGACGGACGGTACTAAGACCCTGATATGATAGATCAGGATAAGAATCCAGTATGAGCAGATGAGTGCTGAAAGGAAGACAGATGATAGCAGCCAGTCCTCTCAGAACATCACATTACAACGACCAAGTAATTTTTGTCACAGGTAGCAAGAACATTAACTCTCAGGAGTAGGGGAAAGGAAAAGGAAAATATTAAGTTCCAAAAATAAACCCAGCATGAAATAAACTACGGACATATTGCCAAGAAATGCCTAGCTGCTTTTTGGCTCTACACTGATTTTTCCTTATTTGCTTAAGTTTATCTTGAACAAACAACTTTCATCATATAAATTGTCCAAAAGCTGCTTGCCTATGTGATTTAGTTTTTGGTCTTTCTCTGCTCCCTTGCTGAAACGTTTTATAAAATCAGAAAATAAATCTAAAGATTTATTTATATTATAAATTGGTTTTGTATTGCAAAGACTACTGAAAAATTGCCAGTGAGGTGGAATTCTGTAAAACACTCTTGCCGAGAAAACATCACTTCAGTTACTGCTCATGAAAGATGAAAGAGTTCATGAATACCATCAAAGTGTTCTGGCTCCTGTTTTCAAAACAATTTTTCACATGTTCCATTCCAGATTCAACTCTGTTTCCCAAAATCTTTTCTGACTGGTAGCGATACATACAGTTTTGCATACATAATTTTTTTCTCAAAACCAAGAATACATGTAAAGACAACTGCTGGAAAGCAAACCTTACACTTCCAGAAAGTCCAGGTTACCCAAGGGAATAATAAATGCTTCACATTTTATGCAATAACACACTTCAAGTTATTTACTTGAAATAATTAGAACTATTAGTATAGTCTGTTTGGTCTTCTAATAAAAGTCATAGAACAGATATTGTGAAGTGTGAAATATCAAGAAAACAGTTTCTGAAATAATTTTAATCTCTTTTTTTGGTGCATGAATAATGTGAATAATTAGATTAAGAATGACAACAGAGCTTTGAGAGCACAAGCGGAAAACATAAGAGTTCAAGGAACGACCACATTGATCCTACAGGGACAGAAAAAGCTTGGATAGGTGTGGATGCACATTGAGAATTAACAATGAACCCTGCAGCTCATGTTGCAAGCTGTGCTTTGGCTTTCAAAGACCAGTATCCCTCTTTGAGGAAGAAGAGCTGAGGGGTAGGATCCATTTGACAAAGTAGGGTAGAAGCACTCTGTTGAAAGGCTTGCAGATCCACTGTAGAGGATTTCAAGCTAGGTACACGTGAGGACAACGAAAATAGCTTGCAGTCAGAGACTAGAAGTAAAGGGGAGTTAAATACACAGGTCAGGGTGATGAGAGCAGAAGAGATCTCAGTTGGGATAAAACTGGTTGAAAGGGGGTCATCTGACATGCCAGTACACAACTGCACACATCCTGTGTGCCACAGCTCTGCAAAGGATGCGTGTAGGTAAATGAATACAGCAAATGAATCCAAACCTCCAGCAGTCTTATTGCATGTTCAAAGACAAAACCTCCATTTTTAAGTATCAAAATGCATAAGTGAGAAAGTGCACCTAGGTTGTAACTTGGCAATATATTCAAGTTTGCACCCAGATATCTTGATAGAGGCTCTTTCAAGATACAGATATTTGCAGTCAAACATTTCTTCAAATATTTCCCCTATCTAACTTACCCTAGAAGTCAATAAACCTCATCCCTAAACTTGACTTCATGCTGAACAGTTCTTTTCTCCATTACTCATTAGATTTTTGCCTTGAAGAAGAGTGGGCTAACATATATGAATTTGCAAAGGCATGCTATCCTCAGCTTCTGATTCAGACTAAGGAGGTGTTACTTCTGTGTTCATTAAGCCACTTTGCCACTTTTTTTTTCCTTAAATAAATTTTAATTGATGTACACATGGTCTTCTGCTTTGGAATCCAAATGCCAGAATACAAATTTATCAGAATTTTGTTACAAGTGCTACTGGTAATGAAACAGAAACAAAATCTAATGCCACAAGAAAAATATATCTGACACTTTACCCAAGCAAAGCAAGACCTTAATGAAAGAACTCTGTATTCTTTCTTCTTGGAGAATACAATTATCTGCACACTTTGATGAATTAGTGAGAGTTTATACATGGTGAATATATAGAAAACAGTGTGGAAATGGGATCAATAAATCCTCTGCAAAGGCAAAAGCTCAGAGATCCTGAAAGTTTTACCATGTCAGTCAGGGAAGACACGCACTATCACAATGTACCTGTAATTCACACCCTTTTTGCTCAAACCCATGCTGGCAGTTGCAGCAGTAGGCTTTCTGGCAGGTAATGTATGAGCTCTGAGATGGCACTTGAGATTCTTTAGAGACCTCTGTTCTCCTGTACAGAAATACAAGACCCTTTTTTTTTAACCCAAAGGAATACTGGAAGCATGAGAGCAAGGATCACTCCCAATGACCACAGGAGATAATTCCAAAGCATTAGGAAATGATTTATTTTTCAAGGTGCTTTTTGGGGGAAACAAGAGAACAAAGGGAACGAGGAATATGCTTACGTTTCAAGCTTAAAATTTACTGATTCAATCAAATATCTAAATTTGGGGATTCTGAAACATACTGTATGGACATATGCGCTGTCAGCTGCAAACTACTCCTACAGCACTAGGAGTTGAATGCAGCACCATATGTTATGCCAAGATTACTGATTTTTCATTAGATACAAAGAAGATACCAAATTTTAATCTTAATTTTCAATCATTATTCTATTTGGCAGTCTAAACACAGTGATGACAGACAGTATCTTGATTCAATCTGCACCTACTGCAGGTACATTCCCTCTTACTTTCTCCTTCTTCAAGTCTAAGGGGGAAAAAGAGAAACCTTGAGACTGGGTAAACTCTAAGGATTTTGCTAGGCAAGAACACTGAGCTGAAGAATACCTCTGCTTCTCTAGAAGAAAGCTATGATAGATAGTAGACTGTAACTTGGGGCCTTCAAAGAAAGAAGTCAGTCTTTAAAGTAAAGTCTGGACTGTGTTAGCACAGGCTATTTCCCATACAAAGCAGGGCAATCCTATTGAGGAGCTGGCTTCCTCATCTCTTCTCACATTCTGACTCTGGCAACAGGATGAAAGAGGAATGGGAAATCTGTGAACATTCATTATCCTTCTTGTATCTGCCCAGGGACAAGAAAACAGGCAAGGTGAAACATGTAACAGAAGATTGTAATTTACCAACTCCATGTCTGCCAATCCCATGAAACGTGTCAAAAATTAGTTAATGTGATCCTTGAACAAAAGGCAGAGGATATGGAACAATGGTTGTAGAAGTTTCCTTTGCTCCGTTGGAGCAGTGTGAGAAGTTGCCACGGCAGAAGGGTTCCCTTTCAGAAAGTGTGTAGAGTGTCTGTGTAGAGACTAAGCAGCAACAGTATACCAATTGAAACAGTGCAAGCAAGTGATGGTTCCACTAAGAAACAAATGTGAAACACAGCTGTAAAAAATGAACAAGGGTTTTCCTGGGAGGTAGAGGCAGATGCTCAACTTCTGGTTGCCTAGACCTGTATAGAGAAAGAGGATATCGTTCTCCAGGGATGGCTGTACAGCAACTTTATGATCATTACACCTTTTCCCCCAGCAAAATGCCAAGCTACATATTCTGTACTTGCATAAATCATTTTGGATCTACTTCCACATCTTCTGTGAGTGTTTCACACTAATTTCTTTTCCCTAAGAGAAAGACTCCAGAAGTTTTTAGTTTGCATTACAAATAACAACTCCTAGATGAATAGAAAACAGCTAAGAATGGCTATGCACACAGTAGAGCAGCCAGCAGCACAGGGCACGGAATGCCAAGGCAATGGTAATGTAGGGGCAGGGTCTGATAAAGCTCTTCCCTACCCCTATTTCAGTAAGCACTCTGTCCTCCCCATTTCCCTTGTCTTTGATGTCTAAAGCAACCAACCATACCTAATTACATTTTGGTTTGCAACCAGCCCAGATAATTCATGTAGTCTACTAATGCTACCAGATCAATGGCATTCATTTCAAGGTGAATAGCTTCTGCAGTTGGATGATCTGTCTCCCTAATACAGTTTTTGCTTCATTTAGCAGAAGATTTAGTACATTCTACATCTAAAATTTCTTATGATATGTTCTTTCAATTTACATATAATAGTCTGCATTTCAGAATGTCAAGATCAGCAGCAAAAGAGTATGTTTTCCTAATGAAAATTACATAACACCTGCTAGTTATAGTGAAGGCAATAGGACATATGTATCTATGGACTTCTTATTTCTTTATTTTCTTTCCAACTCCTCAGGATTCCTCAGGTAATAATAACCTGACAGAGCAGCCCCAGGTTATGAACAATCACTGTACATGCCAGCCTACCATTCTAATAAAAATTCACTTTTTAATGTGGCTGGGACATAACTCTACCGCAACTGGGATCACTATCAGGCTCCTGTTAAGTAGCCAGGGTACTGTTAGCCAACATAGAATAGCTGGCAGTGCAAGGTCAAATACTGTGAGCGCTGGGCTGTGAAGAGCCATTTATTCCATTTGCTTAACATCATGCTGAGCTTCTGGTACCTACTGGAAAGTGGCATCTCCTTTTCAGTATAGCTTGTGCTGGCTCTACCACTGTGCAACTTAATTAGAGAGGAACTTTGCATGAAATAGTTCTTTTGGCTTAGGCAAAGCTGGAGCACAGGTAGGTCAGTAGCTGCTGTGGCACTTGGAACACTAAACGCACACCTGCCATCAATCCAAAAATAACACTGCTGGGGCAGCACCACACCTTCTGGTGGTAGTTGAATTATTCCACACTCTTATTTTACTTGTAATCAAGCAAAGCAGGGCAAGTATTTCTACTGAGTGTGTCTCTGACTGTCAGATCATTAAGGTGCCTGCACACATGATGTCTCAGACAGATGTCATTTCTAAGACAGGTGCCATTTTACACATAAATATATGACATCTGTGTGCATGTTTGTACATAGGCAAAATACAACTTCAAGACACACAGGGCCACCGTACTAAAGCTCCTCCTGCTTTCTCAGTGCACTTAGAAAACTCCATGTTTTTTCAAAGCCTGATTAGCCCAGAGCAAAGAACCAGGAGACTGTTCAATATTAAAAATGATAACCTAGGTGGACTGTTTGGTTGGGTTCTTGATGACAACTTGTGTGAAGACATGAACGGCTTGCTCAGTGGCATGGAAACACCGTACAGAGCCTTTGAGCTCGACTGCTCAAGTCAGATACTGGCCACTTTGGTGGTGAAGACTAAAAGGTATTACTTTGCTTGACCAACAGTGAATCATTAAATACGCAAGAGAGATGCCTCAAACTGAATGAGAGAAGGAATTAAACAAACTTACAGGCAATTTCTTCTGGTCAGAACTGACCCATCCCAGTGAGGAACGGCACCATCACTTCCCTGGTCTACTGAGAAAGCAAGTCTCCTTTTCTAGGTCTGTTGTTTTTGAACAATCACTAGGGTTTGGGTTGTTGGATTTTTGTTACTTTTGTTTTAAATAAAACACATGCTGTATGCTACTTCCTGATTTCTTTCAGACATAAAAGCAGTCCAGTGGGAGCAGATGCAGTAATTTTAGGTGTAAGAAAATTTCTGATAAGATCATGACTGGAATATTCATTTTAAGTAACAATTATATGCACATTTTCTAGCAGAGGTGACTGTAGGTGCAGACAACAAAAGCATTCCTGATTCCCTGAAGTCTCTGTTTGTTAAGTCACATATAGAGGGGGAAGACTCTCAGATGTATTTTTAAGTAAACTATCAGTGTCATATTCCCTGTGAAAAGTATGATAATAATAATAATAAAGACAATAATAGCAACAAAGGATGGGCTGACCCACAGCTTTTTACGCCCAGCTGTAGTCACAAGTTCTGAAGAGTCTGGTAGGTGATATGCTAAATATTTGTGCAGTACAGATGTGATGTTTCTATATATGATGGCTTCTATACTGAAGAATTCAGTACTTTGATTTTAGCAGCTGGAGACAAATCACTAAGCGCATTGACACGAACTGTATCTCTGTAGTAAGACCTTCAAAGGACTCCAGCAGGTTAGTCTGTCTTTTCTCCACTCAGTTTAATTCTAGCATTTTTGTAATCAGTCTGTGCTTTTCTGCATGGTTTCCCAGCACATCAGTTAAAGACAGATGCAAAGATGCTTTTCAAAAAAGCTGACCTACATGCAGTATGCAGGCTATGGCGCTAGACAGGGCCCCTCAGTTAAGCTTTATACCACTTTAAGAAGAACAGAGACTTATCCCAGACTTTCAACTATCCCTCCAAACTGGAGCAGTATGTTGAATAAATCCAAAGGACGAATCTGTTCCCCTTCCACCAATGCATTTCACTCATTTTGTACTATCTGTCTCAGACTATAGTTATCCAGCTGAAAGGCCTCTGCTCCGCACACAATTGAACTTTTTTATTATCAGCTGGGCTATTATCCTACCAGTAATCTCATTTTCACAGACTGTGTTTACTCTGTAGCATCAGATGGATAACACCCACATTTTCTCATTCCTATTTTTAATCATATTTACTGACACTTGAAGGTAAAACCAGGGAGAAACACTTAGGCTGTCAGAAGAACAGCAGATGTTATGCTTGTACCTGGTGTTTTCTGTGCAATGCTTTGCAAAAAGTCAGAATCCATAGAATCATAAAATATCCTGAGTTGGAAGGGACTAAAAGATCAATCAAGTCCACAGCAACAACTTTTCTATGGGCTCTCAGTTAGTCCCTGCAATCTGCTGGTGTTCTTGCCTAATTAGTTTTCAACTGAAGTAGGTGATTCTCACTTAGCTTTCTCCCTTCACTTTGAGTTCCAAGATGATTGTTCCTCTCTTGAGTCAGGCAAGCACAGCGTCAGGACTACCCTGACCTGTCTGTTTGTAGTCATGTATGATCACGGATGAACCCTCCACCTAGAAGTCATTTCAGAAATTTCTGCTTTGCTCCTGCAGGGAGGGACTTTGCTTAAATACCTTCACAACAGGCACTAACTGGGACTTGGCACAGCAATATTGTGTTTTCTGCAGGTGAACATTTTCTCTAAGCAATTGCAATCAAAGATTGGCTGCATTGGCTGCTGCTCTGCACTATTCCAGTGGCAATGAATTAGAATAGTCTGATTTGGAAGGGACCTTTAAAGGTCAAGAAAGAACCTTTAAAGGCACCAAGGTCAGCACATATTTACAAACTGATCCTTCAATATGTTATAGCTATACTACTATTTGTTAGTGAGAGAGAGGAAGATAAAAAGAGAGTGGAAGAAACTGTACATCTTCTGGAAATAGTCAGCTCCTTGACATACATGATGCATTGAACTACCACCATTTCTGTCCCCATACAAAAAATCTTCTCTGATTTGTCCTCCTGAGTAGCCAATATTACTTCTTAAAAGTTAAAAAAAATTTCTACTGTTGCAAAAAGTAAAATAAAAGCATATGAAGTGATTCCTTCCTCAGGGTGTCTGTGGTATTCTGTAGCTACTATTCAAATCACAAGCCCTTTACAACTTTTTCAGTAATGAACATACATGAACCAATAATAAATGTCATTGTACCCTCTTTGGATCTGCTCTTGATGCTAAGGAAAGGGAACTTGGCAGCCAGCAGCACTTCTTTCATTCAGGCAGGATCAAATTCCCTGGGGTTCCCTTGTTCAACTCTGCTTCTTTCATCTGCTCATACATGCAGCCTGTTTTTTGTCCTACACTGGATCACTCTATGCTAGTATCTTTTATGAGTACAATCACAAGTTATGACAAAAAACAAACAGCATTTATTAAATGAGCAAAGTTCATTTCCTTAAACAGCATGTTTCTTACTCTGCAATCTGCTCAGTTTATTCACATGTTCATTGATGAATATTTTATTACTTTAGAACAGGCTTCCTAGCCATTGTTTCAGACTAAGCTCCAGGCCAGTAAAACATTTAAGCTAGTGCAGGACAGAATTTTAGGAGTGTGGATAATCCAACTAAAAGAACTGAAGCAGAATCTTCTGCATCAGCAATGCCAGCTCTCAGAGCAGAATAAGAACAAAACAGGAAAGAGTTCTTTTCTCTACCCTCAAACATCTGCGAAACAGGGTCTATTTTTCCCAGTACTTAACAAAAACACTTCTCCCCAGGAAAGGAGGTTGCACATTAATTGCCAGGCACTGTATGCCTAAAAATAAAGGCACAAAAAAGGAGTCTTACGATACCAATGAAGTGAGAAGAATCTCAGAGCTTTGAGCTAGATTCTTGACGGCAATAGAGAGTGCACTAAGAATAGCGAATGAGTAGGAGTAGCCAAGGCTGAAAAGTTTCTAAAGTGTTTGGATTGCCAATTTCTTCATGTAGTTCTTAATCAGGCTACCTGTTATGTGAGAAGGTTAAATCTTTAGTGGAGCTTCAGTGCCTTGAAAAGTAGTCAGGAAACATCTAGCTTTGGCTTGCACACCATTCAGTGGAGTAGCCAAAGCATTGGTGCAAACAGAGATGGTCTTGGATTTGTTGACAGATTAAGCTCTGGCTTAAAAATTATTTTAACAAAATGGTGACACGTTAGAGCCAAGGCACCTGTGAAGTGTCTATCTCCCCATGCACAGTTAGAGAGGTGTGTAACAGAAGGATTAAAAAACCCCACAAAACCCCCCAAAACAGAACCGTTACTAGGCAGGTGGAAAAAGAATGCTTGGTTTGATGAGTCACTATTCTGGCACAGCTCAAACTGAATCTCTGCTCTCCAGAATATACATATTATTCCAGAAATTGCATTAGCATAGTCACTCAAATCCCTGATATCAGAAAGTCACCAATAAACTTTTTAATGAAAATCTGGAGTGTGGAAATCTGGAACAGGCCCTAAGAACTTAGTAGGTCAGAAAGAACTATATCAGAGCTTCAAACTCTTGGTCTTTTTAATAACAAGCCAACACTAACACCATGGGCACCAGGACTCTGACATTATGTAAAGACCAGTGTCTCACTCTCTTTGGAGAAGGCACATTTTTACCCAACCTGTGCATAAGACTTCTTTTTGGACATATAAAAAGGACTTGGGATTCCAGGAGGCTTGGGGGAGAAAACAAACAAAATGGACTTGCCATAAAGACCATGGCAATGGCATAGGTAAGAATACTAAGGAATCACTTGCAAAAATAAGCTTGGAATGGCAGGTTACATGGCTCTATTAACAGTGTCACCAACAGGTCATCAATAGGTGAGTGGGAGTAATCACTTGATAGTCAATAACTTTGAAAAGTAGTAAAATTGTTTTATTTTAAGACTATACCAATGCTCTAAACACCACCAAATTTCCACCTGGAAAACATATCCTCCTCTTATATTATTTTCTGTGGCTGAAATTTGCACTTGAGGCTAAATATGTTATAATGTCATGGCTACAACTTGAAGACATTTGTGAAGCTTTAGCACCTTAGGACTGTCACACATCAACATCACCCTGAAGGCAAGCGAGTACATTTTCTACATTATCCTGTTTCACCCGTGATCCCATATTAAGGAACTCAGAGCCTGCATGCCATACAGCTGACTGCTGAACAGAGCCTGTTCACCTGTTCAGAAATGTCAATAGAATACAAGAAAGGTAATTTTGTGAGGATTATTATTTTAGATTGCCAGTATCAACAAAAGGCGGAGTAGGTTGGGATTTCACTTTCTTTTCATTCTGGGTCACTAGTTCACAGCATTCTGCAGCTTTGCATTTGTACACTAATCCAAATTGCCTTCTAGTACTCTATTGAAAATGTTCAGTCAGAGGAGCTGTTTTCTTTCTCTTTCATGCCCTCACTTTTCCTTTATTTAAACAACTGACACTCCTGTCCATGATAAAGGAAATACTGCAAGAACTCAACAGGCTTGTAAACTTCTCAGCTGTCTTTTGTCTTGGAACGGTGGTTACTTGAGAGCATGACGGTACCGCGGATAATGGTCAGACCTTCAGCGCCCAAAACATAAAATGATTTTTGGGTGCAGGAACCATGATGCTCAACTGACCAGCTCTCGTTTCATGCACAGGACAGCCTGAGTTCCAGATCAGTTCTCCTGTAAATTTATAGAAGTCTTCATTGTAGAAAGGCTGATGTTTGAAGAGAGTTAAATGATTTATATAAACAACTAAGTACAATCAGAAGTACTGTGTTAAACATCACGCTCCTTACTCTTATCCTTACTGACATGAGAAGATTTAATAACATTCCTAGATGATGTTCCAAGGCAGTGAAACCGGACAACTGGCAAAAGTCTTATTTGTTCCCAGTGTATTCCAATATAATCTTAAATTTAATTTCATCCTGCTGCTAATATTTAAGTTCCTCTTGTCACCTAAAGATTTGCAGCACTGCCACTGTGGGAGCCCATCATTTCACATTCCTCACTGAATTCATAGCAACAACTTGAGTCATCCCCATTTCAGTGACTCACTCCTGCCACTCGATATACATCACTAATTTTAAGTCACACAAAACCATCTGAGTGACAGCCAGCAGCAGCCCTATGATTTTCTGGCTTCTGCATCATTACATTTCTCTTCTTAGCACTTCTTAGTGCTCACATGTCTTCACTTTGAGAAAAAATGTAATTTAAAAAAGTAATATATATTAACATAACAAAAAATACAGATCCTCTACATGCATACAGAAAAAAAACACTTTCCACCTGATTGTATCGAAGCACTGCAGAAATGGTCATGAAAAGTTCTCATTGTCTTCATAAGGGATCTAAAGACAATCCTTGCAATCAATTTTCAAAGACCGACAATGTCAGTAAGCTCCACAAGGGCACTTTAAAATATTCCAGAGGAGCACTGTAAGCTCTCCACTTACTACAAGTCCTACTGGATCCTTGTTTGATGTGTTCAGGGCAAAAGAGGGAAAGAAGTAAATATGCGGAACTGATTTCTAAGCTCCTTTGCTTTCATGCCAAGGAGATGCTAGTCCCTTTGCAAAATTTCAGCACATACCAAAGGTTTGTCTTTGGTGACATTATCCTATCACAGATGAAAATAAGAAAATTAAGTTATCTTTCTCCAATGGCTGAGAGGTTTTTTCAATAAGAAGTGGCTGAAAGATGCATCAAAGTAGTTGGGAGGTAGAGCCAGGTGTCCTTCTGCCTCCATCTGCCTCTGCATGAGGAAGGCACAAGTACAAATGCCTGATGTAATGGCAGGAGTTGGGGCTTAGATCCACTCAGATGGGCTGGCTTTGGGAGCTAGCTGCCAGGCTCAAGGTAGCCACACAGAAAGATGAACTAGGTGAAGGGGCAGATACGAACCTTCAGGAAATGCATGTGCTTTTAGCACCCTGAAACCTACTCTCATGCATCTTTGTGGTCCCTTGATACACATCCACAAGAGGCTGTGGAGTCTCTATTCACAGAGATGTTCAAAACCCAACTGGACACAGCCCTGAGCAACCTGCTGTAGCTGATTCTCTTCTGAACAAGGTTAGATGATCTCCAGAGGGCCTTTCCTACCTCAACTTTTTCTATGAATGACTTATTTACTACATAGAAGTAGATCATCACCCCCTTGCCTATAATGCCTGGAGAATATATCATACAAATGCTTTACACAGCCTTCAGAAGTGGTACTTAGCTGTCAAAGACATCATTAACTGCTGTCAACCCCTCAGCAGGAGTCTTTGAGCTCCTGACAAATGACCAGTGTCACTCCTCAGTTGGGCAGTCCCTACTGAATCATAATTTTCAGCTTTTACAATCTCATGGTTTGACTCAGGATTTCTCAAATTTCAGAAATAAACACAGTAATACTTACATGAAACACAGAGGATTCACTTGCTTTGGTTTGTTAGCTAGCATTACAGATTGCATTTGAGTACTATTGGGCATTTTGTGATACATTTCAAACCACGGTGGCAAGACAAGACTTTCAGTAGATGGTTGACGCTGCTCAAGTCTAAATAGTGATGGTGATGACTTGGAACTGGGGGGCCTTTTTTTTTTTTTCCTCTTCTGCTTTTTCCCCCTATGTAGTTCTGGAAGGTCTTACGGTTCTAAAATTTTCATAAATTTTAATCAAGCTGTGAAAGAGCAAAGCAGTATTTTCCCAGATTTAAAAGCAGTATGGGAAACCAACTTCAAAGAAGGCAATTTTCTACAAGTACAGTAAAATAATTTTTAAAGCTAGCCAACTTTGAGCTTTCCATGTCAACTAAAATAGTAGATTTCTCACGTCCAGTGGTCGAGTGCAGCGAAATACTTGCATAACACCATAATGAAAAAAGACATCAAGAGTAGCGGCTTCCACCACCAAAAAACTTTCAAAATATCTGGAATTCAGACAATTGGTTGAGAGAGAAGAGATCATGTCCAGAAACTGATAACACTGGAGTGAAAAGCATGTTGTTTTGAGGAATCCAGAACTGTCCAAGGCCTGCAAAACACAAGTTGACTGAAGAGTTAACAGCTTTAACTGTCTAAGCAAACTTCTTTGACCAAGGACATTTCCACAGCATGAAATCCTTGTCACTTCAACAGAAGATTAAGGAATTTCTCTGCACAAAGGCTGGGACTCTGCAGGAAGAAGTCCAATGAACCACTTGGGAAAATGTGACCTCGTCATTGACCACAGAGGCAGCCTCAGCATTATTTTTTAGCTTGCATTGCTGGATCTTTTCCTTAGACATCAGGAACACTACTTTATTTACATTTGTACATTTAAAAAATAATTAATTTAACTTTTGCATCTAGATTTATGTTTGCAGTTCTGCCAACAGTAAGTAGGAAAACTACATGAACCAAGAAAAGTTTCTTAAAGGGATACTGGGGTAAATCAATATGTGGGAACTGTTTCCCACTCCAGAATGTTCTTCCTGACAGATAACGCATGAATGCACATAGTGGTAGATCCAAATTTGTAAACAAACAAACAAACAAACTGTGAGTCAGCTCAAATTTTCTGTCTAGAGAATTAAGGCCTTTTCAAAGGTTGCTTCTCTGGCTTTGCTTAAAAATGTACACTAAAATTATAAAAGTATGCTGTATTTGCTTGCAAATGCAAATCAAACTCCTTGGTTTGTTCGGAAAATAAAATCTTGATTTTAAAGAAAGAAAAAACTCATTAAACTAAGACTTTCAACATAGCATGTGAAATAGTTTCAAAATTTATTGTTTTAGGAAGAAAGGAACAGATTTAAATGCGTTCTCTTAGGCAAGAGGGAACCCATCTAATAGGAAGAGACTCAAATATAAATAAGGCACAGCTGATGTGTAGTAATTAAAATATCAGGCAAAATGTAAACTGTTCACATTTGAATACTTTTTATTTGAGATTCCACAAAAAAAGAATTTGAGCTGAAAGAGTGGTGAGTATTTCTTAGGGGTTTTTTGTGGTAGTGGGATTTTTTTGTTTTATGTGTTAGTTGGTATCATCTCCTTTTCCCTCCATCAACCTCCGTTATCCCTCTACTTGGCCCTAGTGAGGCCACATCTGGGATGCTGTGTCCAGTTCTGGGCTCCTTGTTACAAGAAAGATAAGGAGCTACTGGAGAGGATCCAGCAGAGGCCACAGATGATGACAAACTCAGCACATCTCTCTTATGAGGAGAGACTGCACAAGGCTGGGACTGTTCAGTTTGGAGAAGACAAGATTGAAGAGGGGGTCTCATAAATGCATATAAATATCTCAGAGGTGGGTGCCAGGAGGATGGTGCCAGGCTCTTCAGTGGTACCCAGTGACAGGACAAGGAGCAATGGATATAAACTAAAACACAATACGAGGAAGAATTTCTTTATATTGAGGGTGGCAGAGCACTGGAACAGGCTACCCAGGGAGGTCATGGGGCCTCCCTGTCTGGAGACATTCCAAATACACCTGGACATGTTCCTGTGTCACTTGGTCTAGGTGACCCTGCCTGGGCAGTGGGTTGGACAAGGTAATCTCCAGAGGTCCCTTCCAATCCTAAGAATTCTGTGATTCTGTAGTCTACCTCAGAATGACCTATAGATAGAACTAGCTTGAAAACTAAACTCTAAAAAACACCTGAAAGGAGAAAAGTGGAAACTATCTCTATTGTATATTCTTATAGATCAAGAAAAATTTAAATAGAGGGATTCAGAGGCATCCTCAGAGGTCCAACAAGAACTAAAAAATTTGTATATAAAGGAATGTAAGTATATGCAAGACATTCAACACTCATTTCACAAGAGATGCATCTATTTTTCCTTTAGATGACTGGCTCATAAAACAGCACTATGCCTCAGGAAATCACACAAGGACAGCACATCCATTTTTTAGTGACTATAGGAAAATGTATGTTTTGCTACATGAAAAATTTTGTCACAAAATATTCAGGTTATACTTTCAGAGCTTACTGTCACTATGAATTATCAGCAACACAAATTATCACAAACGTTCAATTACACTAGATATATGACTAATTTCTTTTTTGACTGAATGGCCACACAGGCATTCCTTAATATTGGGTCTGCTACACTTAGAGTAGATGGTGGTATCTAACTTGTTTGTATTTAACAGAAAAGTAGAAAGTATGTCTTTTCTAAAAAGAGGTTTTGAGAAGAGAAAGATGTTTTCCCTTCCAATCTCTAGGACAGTTTTCCAAAAATGACACTCTTTTCCCCTGCAGACACATCCAGGTCTGATTAAGTCTATGCAATCTAAATAACAAAATAGAGGGTACCTGGTTTAGTACTAATTTCCAGAATCTGGCCATCAGAAAGAAAAAGAATTTCCTGAAAGTTCATGTCCTTGTGGGACCCTCAATATAATGAACCAAATCCCAGAATAACAAAAAGGGAGGAAATCTCTCCCCATTCCACACAGATAACTCAAGCTTCAGCTGCAATACAAGGCTGAAACACTGCACGAAGCTGAAATGAAACCTTATCTAGCAAGGGCGTTTCAGCAGATACCCTGACTAGCCGGAGTAATGTCTCAATGGCTCTATCTCTCTTAAAAACTACAATCAAGCATAGAAATGGCATTTCAGGAATAGGATCATAAATTGGGAAGAATTTGGATGTGTGGATGAATGCATGAATGAGAGCATGTTTTCCCACATATCCAAGATACATTTGTACAGCAAAAAAGATTAAATCTCAATTTTAAGACATTCTTTCTGTTTCTTTTGTCTGGCTGAATACTACTTTCCCATAGCAATGGAGTGGAATCCAACATTAGCTATCTTATGAAGCAGCGTCAAAAGAAAAGCATGACATTAATAAAGTACAGGGATGGCTAGATGATACTTTATGAAGTAGTAAAGATACAATGACTAAAAAAGAGCATAATGTTTTTGTTTTAGATGAACCATACACCGTCAAAAAAAAAAAACACCAAAAGAAACCCCAAAAGTCAACAATGCCTTACCTACAAATGACTACAGCATACCTCTTACCTTTTGAGGATTTGTTAAGTTCATCCTTAGGGTAAATGCTCATATTTCATTCACAAGGCTGTTGAAATATACATAAAGGTAGCAAAGTGGCAAAAGGTAGCATAAGTGGCAAAAGTGGCAACTCTACTGGCCTCAGACAGGGTAAACTATGATTGGTTTGAAACTCCATCTTCATTCACTTCAGATTATCCTTGACTAAATTATCAAAACTTAATTCTACACTTAATACATACTAGAAGGTCATCAATTTCTGCAGTAAGGAGAATCAAGACATTGTTCTGACCCTGTTGTTACACTGACCTCTTCTAGCAAAGCAGCAGCTGAATGGCTCTGGTTGGGATCTTCACAGCTTCATCTTTCATGCCTTAGTCTCCAGGCAAAGGAGTTGAAAGGTGGCAGAGCAACATGAAACTATGTATGCACTAGCTGAGAACTAGAATGTAGAAAGAGCAGCACAGGGCTGGCCAGGGATTAGCATTCAAATATAATACAGAGAATTTAAATGATGCTCATAAAGATCACTTACTGGATTTTCAGATGCTTCATTTGCCAAGAGGAAACACAACTCCCTGAAGACAGCTTAAGAATTGCAGAAGAAAGTCAGAGCAGGATCCTGCTGATGCCCAAGTCTGTGGGGCTCAGAAGGAACACTGATAGTTGCTGGAAAGTACTTACACCAGGCTGAAACCCGCATGAACTTCATTCTCTTTCAGCTTTGAGTACAACCGATGGATTGCTACCCCTCATTCTGCATTACTCAGTAAAAGCCCAAACAGATCTATTAAACACCTCACCCACTAAGAAATCTTACCTACAGGACAGCAAAGCAGAGAGTGGGGAAAAAAACAGATAATTTTAACAAGAGGGCTTGCATTATCTACATCTCCTTCTCCCTGGGTCTACAGTAGCTTCACTCACAGGCTTTCCTTTCCATTGACACAGATCTAAACAAGAAAGGAAGTATTAGTCCATTTCTGACAAATAATAAGGGACAAATATTCTTGTGTCTTCAAGGGATAACTCCACATTGGCAGCAGCACAGAATGGTATCACAGCAGGGAAGCCCTGAAGGGCAGATTTCTCCCCTGACATGACTAGAGCATGGCTGGCACTGAGACACATAACTGACCTTAATGATCCTTGGGTTTAGGCATCTTCCCCAGCCAGACACACATCCCAGCAGGAGGACAACTGCTCAGTGGGGTCCAGACTGACCACACAGGGAAAAGACCAAACAGGTCTCCTTATCCCATGAAGCAGAAAGATGAGACAGTGGCCTTTTGCTCTGGGAGGCACATTGCTGAGTGCCTTTCCCTCCCAAATTCCCGAAGAGATGACAGCAGCGCATCAGAGTTTGGTTTCAAGGCAAAGTTCCGTTCTGCAGCCCCTTATCAGCTGTGTAGTCTCACTGAAATAAACAGGAGTGCTCCAGACAGTAGCTGCTACTCAGAGCATGTTACCTTTGGCCTCAGGATAAAGCTTCAAATTTTGAGGATTATCAGTTTTGTGATGATTCACATAATGAGCCAGTCTGTGCAGCAGTGATACAAAAATTCCTTCTCTCTCTTTTTTAATGAAAACAGCACTAAAGCAAGCAAAATGCCCTCAGTGTACATTCTCAGTTCAAGGTGAGAGCTTTCTTCCCTCTCTTCCTCCCCATAAGATTTTTTTTCAAGTGTTCACATTGCATTAAATGAAGGTAACTGTACATTACAAATCTGATGTTCATAGGTGGTTATTTTTTAGTTCTTTTCAATACAGTTCTGGGTCTTTAGAAGTTAAGTTGTTCTATGAACATCAGAGGAGGAGCACATTAAAAATTTAAAAGGTAGACAAAAAGAAACATAGAACAAAAAAAACCCCACCTTGTAATTTCTTGATTACTGATAATTACTTAAGTTTAGAATATGTCATATTTCTTTAGATGGAACATTATCCTTTACATTCCACCATTAAGTCTGTTCTCTCTGTGGAAAAGGAGTTCCCAAGTACAAAGGCAAAGCCTGGACCTCCAGTTTCACCTTCATGTTTTTCCAGAGTGCAGAGTATTTGTGACATTTGGCTTTTTAATTTCTTGACATTTAAGATTCTAGTACTAGGCCCCCTGCTACTCCATTAACTGCCAGATAAGGTATCATCTGACACTCATTACTATTGTAAAGGAAACCTGCTGCAATTCTGCCCGCTATTTTTTTTTTAATAGTAAATGTAATTTTGAAAGTGTGTTAATATTTGGAACTTAAAGGCATATTCTCAAAGCTTTTAACAGTGCAGAGGCCTAAGACAGAAGATATTCCATATTTCATAGCCTGTTTTTTAATTAAATTCTTCAGTGACAAACCATTTGTGCTAGATTCCTCTCTCATTCCTCCAAATCCTTCTACCACAAAGTCCACTTCCCAGTAGCCACTTCAGTTCAGATCCACAGCAGCAGACAAGAAGTAAATGTGAAAAAGCATGAGTGTCATACTTCCTGCTGATTTTCTATCTAAATCTGCCAAACAAACCAACAGTGGCCATGCCAAAAATCCCAAGACATTAGTATGCTTCCATGAAAGCATGCAATTAATAAAACTACATGCAGGTCACACAGTGAAGAGCAATGCTGAATTAGGGAGTACGATGGGCTCTTTCATAAGATTTTGAAAGGCCATACATCAAAGTAAGCTCTCTGCCACACTAAGGCTACAATGGAGTTTCTAAGTATTGGGTACCAAGCCCAAATTGAAGTAATCAACCATCTATCAGGACAAGAATTCACCAGCTTTGCATGTATTTCAAATAAGCTTCTTGCCAGGAGCTTTTTGAATTTTGCACATCATGTGGTCAAATTATTCTAAAGAAGTACAGAAGCAGTGAAAACGGAATCTGTCACTACTACCTCTCACTGATAAGCTGGGTCTAGGGGAATCCAAAATCTGTTTTTACTGCTGTACAGGTTTAAGCTTCCAGGGTTTTGATTGGCTCAATGAAATGGACCCACCTGCTAGCTGTTACTTCCACTTCTTTTTCTCCCCTTCACAAATTGAAAGGACTCAGCATTTTAAAGTTGTAGAACAGAAAATGAAGTAATCACCCTGCACTCCAAATGACCAATGTGAAACTGTTTCCATGACCCAAAGAGATTATATTGGTCTATCACTTCGCTGACCTTCCAATGAGCATGACCAACATTTTTCTGCAATGACTAAGAACTGCCACAATAACAACCGTTGGACACTACAGAGACCAAGAGCTCAGGGCCACAGAACTCAGTGCAGCAATTCCTTGGTTTCAATCAAGGATCCATCTAACTCAGTAGTGTCCACTAATATTTCATTACAGTTAATTAATACTCGTCTGCTAGCACCTCTAGGATTAAAAACACTAGAAAGTGATTTTTTTTCACATCACTGGTACACTACTGTGCTAATACAATGACGTATATAGCATATCGGCATCTTCATGAGGCCAGAAGTCTCCTTCTCCATGTACGCACCATGAATTCTGAAGAGGTGTGCCAGCATGTCAGGGTCTTTGCTGTGCCTCCCTAAACAATGCAAAAATCCCAATGGGAATGTACAAAAAGAACCTCATCTGTTCAGCATCCTGCCAACACTTTCGCTGAGACTGGAGCTGGTTTACTGTTTCCTGTAACATATAGACAAAACAAGAAGGTGCTGAAATGATCAGCCAACGGGACAAGCTTGATAATTGGGCCCATGGAAACCTCACGAGGTTGAACAAGGCCCAGTGCAAGGTGCTGCATCTGCGTCAGGGAAATCCCAAGTATCAATACAGGCTGGGGAATGCAGAAGAAGCACTTGGGGGTAAGGGTGGATGAACAGCTGGACATGACATGGCAATGTGTACTTGCAGTCTAGAAAGTTAACAGCATCAAAAGCAGTGTGACCAGCAGGGTGAGGGAGGTGATTCTGCCCTGGTGAGACCCTACCTGGAGTAATGCTCTGGGGTCCTCATCACAGGAGACTCATGGACCTGTTGGAGTGGGTCCAGTGACGGCCACAAAAGTGGTCAGAGGGATGGAATGCCTGTCCTGTGAGGAAAGGTTGAGAGATTTGGGATTCTTCAGCCTGAAGAAAAGAAGGCTCGAGGGAGACCTTATTTTGGCCTTTCACTACATAAAGGAGGCTTTTAAGAAAGATGAGGGCATACATTTTAATAGGGCCTGTTGTCATAGGACAAGGGGAAAATGGTTTTGTATTAAAAGACAGTTGATTCAGACTAGATATAAGGAAGAAATTTTTTTATGAGGGTGGTGAAACCTTGGAACAGTTTGCTCAGAGATGCAGTAGATACACCATTGCTGGAAACACTCAAGGTAAGACTGCAGGGGACCCTGAGCAACCTGACACAGTTAAAGATGTTCCTGCTCGTTGCAGAGGGCTTAGAGTAGCTGATGTTTAAAGGTCCCTTCCAACCCAAACCATTCTGTGATTCTGTGACAATTTCCACAGAGCAGATTTTCCTTTGCATTTTAGAGACTAATTCAGGTACACGCTCCTGATGTTTGTTAATGATGGATCTTTATGCTTCAGTGCTTTCCTGAACTAGGTCCTTCCTAAGTCATAATAAGCTATTTGTGAGGTAACAGTTCTTTCCCATGGCTAATTACAGAACTGTGATAGAATATGTATGATATGAACAAGGATGCTGTAACGTTGATCTATCAGAAGCTGTTATCTTTGTAATAGAAGCTCAATTTGCAGAAAATTTAAATACTAACCACACTGATCATCAAGCTAAAGTTCCTATAAGACATATTCCATTAATATCATTAAAGAGTATTTTAAATATGATGCAGCAATTCTACTTTACAGAGAGACTAATTAAGTATAGAAACTAGTTACTGTTGTACCAGTAAAGCTTAATTACCCTGCAACCATTTAAGGGTTGTTTTGGGAGACTCATTATGACAGAGTGTAAAAAGTAAGCAGAGCTACAGATAACTCTCACCCATTTAAGACTACAAATTGTATTATATAAGAGTGCGATAGGATAGACATATTATTTAAATGAGCAGAAAATCAGTCCAATCTATTTTTCTGAACATTTATCGTCTGTTTTCAAGCCACTGTGAACTACTCCAGAACTTCATTAAAAGGAAACTTACCTGCTCATATTTTGTGTCCTTTTCCTGAGGGGAGAGGGAACAGAAAGAGGACTGAAAAAAAATTACAAAGACCCTCCTTTTACTGAATATTGAAGATATCAGAAAAGGCTTCTAAGGTGAGGTGCATGTAACAGCAAACACATTGTAATCCTCACAGGATAAATTATGTAAGTGCAGCAACAAGATATTGCAATGACCTAAAAAACTTCTCTGCACTGGATGTGTGCGTAATCCTTTGCTTTGAGGACCATGTAGCTTCAGGGTACTTTGTACCTTGACTCAGTATGTAAAGCGTCAAAAAAGAGCCTTTACTGGCTTTGTAGTCACTTCTTTAGCCAATGTGAAGACCAATACAGAGAAACTGTGTTACAGATAACTCATTTCTTCCCATCTCAAAAGAAAGATGACTGTGATGCAGACTTCAGAAGGGAAGATAAGTCCTTTGGAGAGACCATCCCCCTTATAACACAGAATGGCATAGAATTAAGGAAGGAGATTTCTAGGGGGAAAGCATCAGAAACTTCATCAGAAGAAAGAGATTAGCACTCTAGGTTTTCATTTATGAATGAGAATAAAAACCTTTAAGGATATATCCTGTGCAGTTTATAGAGCAAGGTGCAAAAGATCTAGAAAAAATACCTTTTGCTTACATAAAAAAATTCTGTTCACAGCGATTTACAGAAACTGGTTTGGTGATGTTCTATGGAAAGCAATGTGAGATACTACATTTAAAAAATACAGTCCTTCAAAGCCCAGTAAGCAGAAAAGAAACCCCCAGACAACTCGGCACACTCAATTCTAATGCAGAGGAACATTTTTCTTAAGTCCAAAAGTCTTTTTTTTCAGAGAAACAAATACATCTTAATGACTGAAATCACTTTAGCCACACTCTCTCCCTCATTCTGTAAATACCAGATCTTCCCAGAGATGTTTTGATCTCTCAAAATTTGGAAAACAAAAGCTGCTGGCAAAAACAATTATTAAGCTTACTTATAAAGGCCACCGTGATTGAAGAAAGACATAATACAGGTTCTCCTCTCCACCATTCTAATAGTTTTCCTCTGTATCATTTCCAGATCTTCTGAGCTTTCTCCTCATGGAATAAACATACATGGAGGTTGGAGATTACGTATCTTAAAAGCTTCAGGGCACATTTGAAGACAGGGGAAGAACAACAGGTATCTTCTTGTGTTCACTGAATGATGTATTAGTTAAGGGGTCACACCCTGAGCAACAGAGGTATTACCTCTCCCACACAATAAAACACATAGATGAGAGGCACCTTTAGATACAGCCCTAGATCTTTTTCTATGACAACAATTCAGCTAAACCAAAATATGAAAGTTGGTCTAAGTTACTGAAAATACCTTCTTCAAGATCCAGCCATAAAATTCTATAAGGGACAAAACAGTCAGATCCCACAGGCAAACCATGCACAACGTGCCATTCAACAAGGGAAGCTGGATGCACACTAGTGGATGTGGTACATTCAAATTCTATTGCATACATAAACCTAACCCCATAGTTTCATGTAAGTGAACCCAAAAGACTAAGTGTGTTCTAACCAAGTTAACAAAAAGTTACACTGGAGGTCAGATGTTTGGAATGATGTTTTGCGAAAACAGCCCTGGATTTTATGTATGGCTAATATTGTCACTATGTTCACTCCCTCAGTATACCCCTCTATGTCCTGATGATAATTATTTTTATCTTTCTGTTGCGAGCTTTAGTGAAAGCCAGGTGCCTCGTTGTTCACCACACTGACGTATAGTTGATAAAATATCTTATTTTAACAACAGAGGGAAGAAACAAGTTTAAAAGCAGGATGTATCTCCAAAATGATTATTCTCCCTCTCAACATGAGGTGCTACTTAAAATCACAACTGCCTACAAATGTCAGCAAGTGTTGCCAAAAGCCAGGGAAGAAAAAAATCCTGAAACAGCCATGATAAAGGAACACTTTCCACTGCTCCTGACCCGCCTACCTGCCACTGACTTGAGTAATTGAAAGAACAAGTTGCACATCTGCTAGAGCAACCCCTCTGCTGCCACTTCAAGCCTTTTAAACTCATGCTGGTTAACAGATGGTCCCTGCAGGCTCCTCACACATACCTCCAGGTATATATACAGCCACTTAGGTGGGTACCTGCTAAGACCACATTTCCTAGGGCAGCATTAACTGCGAGCAGTTAAGTTTACTAAGTCCTGCCATGTTTAATGACACCACATGCCCTACGTTGTCTTAATTTCAGTGATTCTTTCCCCTGGTTTCCTATCATTATGCCATGAAGCCTGTCGACAAAAGACTGTATTCCATCTGTATAATGATACATCAGAACAAAACATTCTTGCCACTCTCCCCCTGGGTCCTGTTTAGCACTGGCAGAGCTGTTACATGCACTGCTTGCAGGGGGGAAAGCTTGCAAGGTTAGACCCTGAGGTTATTCAGTGATGCCTACCTTGTTTTCTTTAAAAAATAAATATACTTTTTCAACTAATTTGTTCCAAAAATTATTATTTGAAGCAATCTTATCAACTTCATCTCACAGAATAGTTTGTTCTTCTGAGCCTTGAGATAAGACTTAAATATAAATCGAGCTTTATTGATTTCTTCTTGCTTATAATTGTAGGCTCTTATTTTACATGTTATTAGCGAGCCTCATTTAATTTTTTATTATTAGCTTTGAAATGCTCCAAGATTTTGCCATGCATCCACAGAGTAAAAATTAAAATGATCAATTGCTTTTCATTTATTTTTGGCTACTTCGACCTAGTAAATGAAAAAAATTAATTTTGAAAAAAAAAAAAATTTGGAAAAAAACTTTTTAAGGTTTTTGGAAAAAACGTTCAGCACAACCATGAAACCTATGTGTAGTGTAAGTCATAAGGAATGATGAACAAAGAAAGTTGTAAGACAAAATTAAATTGTTCATGACCAGCTGAACATGCCAAATTGTTTGAAATGTAAGTAATGACTACTCATTAGCAGCTTAATGCAGTTTATTCCTAACTCTCCACCTCAGTATTTTCAATAAGCCACCTTTACCCACAATGACCTGAAGAGCTCTCTCTAGGCAGAGAGCAGAAGTGATCATTGCTCTAGGGAATGATTGCCCTAACTGACTTCATGGAAGCACCACTTATCAGAGGTCCTAAGGATGCAGGATGACCATTTAAAGTCCAGTTTCCAACTTAGTTTCAAATGCTGGAATGGCAACTCTCCCAAGACAGCAGGGGCAGCCTCCAAGAAACTGTAGGCCAACATATTGCTGCTGCCTATTGCTGTAGCCCCGATAAACATCAGGGAATGGAGAAGGCAGCAGAAAAGGAATGATTCCAACACAGAAGGCAGAAATTGAGATCACATATGAGATAGTCAGCTACACTTCAGCAGCAGACTGCACAACGTGACCTTTGTGCCCACATGCTCCCAACAACTGAAGGTGAGCATGGGGAAGAGCCATTCTCCTCCAAACATTACAGATGCCTCATGCATCATGTCCACACTGAGGACAACTTCTCTAGTGCCAGAAAACAGAGAATTAAACAGAAGAAAAAGTTATATATGAAAACTGTAATAGGGTGAGCTCAGCAAGGAAAATGAAGGACCATTATAGATGTCAGCTGGGAGTAATCTCTTTCTCAAGGAATACTGCAATATGACAATTAATTTCATCCTAACTGGAGGCACATTTTCTGTTCCAAGAGAGATTCCCAAGGCTTAGTGCAAAGCTCTAGCAAAATGGGACTAGTTTGAAAGAGAGTCTTTTAACGCCATTTCTGATGGCTTAACAGTGTTGTAACACTTGACTGACTAAGGGAACATAAGAACATTTTTCCCAAGTGCATGCACCCTGATCAGTTCTCAACTCTGTCAGTAGACTCCTTACCCTTTATCCACAGAACAGAAATAAGCACACACAAGGCAGGCCACAGTCAAAACAGGTCCTCCCTTTGATGTATCAAGTTTGAGTCAGGCTTTAACTGACTTTTCAACATTCTAGCAAGAAATTAGATTTAGCCCTGACGAAATTTCTCTTTCATTTTAATAATACATCAAGTATTTAATTTGCTTGTAAACTATTAACCAGATGTCTGTCTGTCCAAGTACTGTAAGCATTAACCGTAAAAACGATATTGCACCATAAATTATGCATAACAAGAATTTTCTGATTAACTAAAGTATGCGCTGCAGTTTTTATCCGCCGTAGTTAAAATGGCATGTGTCCATACAGTACATAAAAACTTAAGTATATGCAAATGCTTGTCACATACTTCCCCTGTCTTATGTATTCTACAACCAGAACGAAACCACAGTGAATCTGGAGGGCAGAAGAAACACAGGCACTGTCTCCCTATTTTCTTGTTGAATTTGATGCTCATTAAATTCTTCTTTGGACATCATATTCACATTCATATAGATTGAACTGGGATTTCAAGATATGAAAATTATTTTGAAGTCTGCAGTAAAGGTAATAATTATTAAGTATTCAATAACATTGGTTCTGCAACAAAACCTAGGGAAGGCAGCCATAGGGTCAAGCTATAGCCTCAGCATATCAATATAACACAAGACCACCAATACATTATAAATGAAGGCAAGAGAATTGCATGATTAAAAATAGTTATTTCTTGATTAGAAATAATTTTACCCTAATAGTATTCTGAAGGAAGAAAACATTTTTAGTGGACTATATCAACAAATTGTATTACCATGTAAAATACATCACATTAATACAATGAAAATGTTAAAACGGACATTTTATGCACCTTATCCACTAGATATACATTGTCACAAATATTTATCACTAAGAAAGCACGAAGGCAGCCAAGGTTTATTTCACTACAGAAATATAATATTCCACAATGATTCTATGGTCCAAAGTATAAGTAGTAACTGATAATAACACAGTATTTCATTAACATTGACATTTTATATTTGAGAACAGACAGCCCAGGACATTCTTTCTGCACTAATGACTTTTGTCATATTGCAAAAACTTACAAACTTTAAGACTGATTCCGAAGGTACTTACACATCTAGCTCTGAGTATTACTGTGAGTAGTCCCAATGAAACCAATTAGTTGACTCAGAGTAATTAAGCATTAAAGCTAATTATACCTGTTACTGAGAATTAGGCCCTGTCTTGTTACTAGAAGTTACAGCTAATAATTCTGAACTGGGTTGCTAATTCTGACATTATATCTGAAATTTTGGAAAAATGTATTTTCCTCAAAGACCTTATTCCAAGAAAAAAAACTCTGGTTCCAAATGAAACAAGAAAAACAAAAGAATTTTTCAGCATAGCAGCTTGGAGAAATAAACTTGGTTGCACTAATACAACGAGCCCATTGAGCAAAATGCAAACGTAAAGATAAATTCTTATTCAGGCAAATTCTGCAGCATCAACTTTCTTAAAGAGCCAGGTTAATCAGAAAGCACTAGAGCAGCCTTAGAATCAGATATACTGCAGACAGTTTTAAAAGGCACCAGGTCTGCACATTCTGATCCCAAACCAAGGACACACCTTCTTCCTTCCTTCTATCTCCTGTCACAGTTGTTCCACAGCAATGCCATTGACTGCACTGGTATCAGATGCCCCCTGACACAGAAAAGTGATGCATACATGCAATGCTAAAGAATGTTAAGAATGTTAAGAATGTTAAAACATCAAAACTTTTAGCATTCAGAGAAATGGATCTTACATAATTTTTCTCTTGTCAGTTCTATCACTTTGACTAACTATACTTTTCCCTTCAAATTGTCTTCAGTTATGTTAGTTAACTAAAGGCTGCATCAACAATTGCTTTCGCAGCAACGACAATTGCAATGCCAGCTGGTGAAGCAGGGGCATCTTTCCCCTTTAACAGAGGAACTTACTCATATCTGGCACTTAGCGAAGGTCATAGTCTTAAACCAGATGTCTCCAAACTCACATATAAGAGCTAAAACCTCAGTTGCTGTTAAGATCTCTTCTCTCAAAACACATTGTTTGCCCTGCTGATACAGAGGTGCTTTCAGCCATTCCACTTAGTGCTGGGAAGGGCCGTTTATTTCAAATGGCCTATTCTTGCCACATGGTGAGTAGCTTTCAGTTTAGATGTTCATTTTTTCCTAGTGTGTGTACTCATGCTCCCAGGACTGGAGAACAGCCAGGAAATGATTGACAGGTGCACATCCAATCTCCAGCTATACTCCAGATTAAGCAGCATTAAGACTAACAGTCATCATTTAGTTGAACTGCAGGCACAAAGTTTGGTAAGGCAACACCTGATGGCAAAGGAGGACAGTTCTTCAGGCCCCTTTATAAAGGTACTTAGAAATGCTTTGCCAAAACCCATGATTTGGCTTCCTAAATATGATGGGATCTCCATGACAATAATGTGAAGGAGTGACTAGAGCACAGCAAGAACATGGAAATTTTCCAAGCATGAGTTTTTATTAATCTTTCTCCAGAAAGAAATAAAACCTCCCACACATATTGGAAAGCCTACTACTGCAATTTATCTCTCCCTTGTTTCTCTCAAACCCTATCTTTTCTACCTGAAATCTTAAATTTGAAAGCTTTTTAAAAATACAAATATGCTCTTCAGATTATCCTTTCAACATTATTTCTAATCTGTGAGGCCCATAAAACCAAAGTAGTTGAAATTCTTTTATCATTTCAGAGATCATTTATTCATATATCATGAAACCATGCAGAATGCTTTATTATGGATATACTCAAACATACACTGGATAAACAGGAAAGAAACAACACAATTTCAAATGTGATAACATTTCAAAAGACTGCAGTGATGATTTACTGGGTTAGTGCACTAAATCATATGTAAGATTGACCAGGGGCAAACTCAAAAACTTCAAAACAGACTTTTAAATCAAATGATGGGTTTTAGAGAAAATTAATGTGATGGAGATTTCCCGCAGAAAATCCAGTCAAGTCATTTCTCTTTATTTTCACTTATTTACAATTTACCCACCTCAGTGAGCCGTATAAATATTCTTTCTTATTTTACACAGTGGCAACGTAAACGTCAAGAAGTCCTCCCTTGATCACTGCAGAAGAATGTATCATATCCTTCCAGACAAATCAACATGTATGGGGCTAATGCACTAATAACATTATCTTTCCATCAGAAAGGAAAATCATACGTCATTTTACTCTCTGAAAAGAGCTACATAACGGAGTGGACACAATACAAATAGTAAAGCAGCCTACCATGACAGCTGTAAGAAGCACTAGGGTACAGAGTGTGGAGGGTGCCAGGACAGTGAAAACCTAAGAAGCTTTCAACTTTTTGCCTGGTTCAGATCAGGAAAGTTTTCCATGTATAAAATCAGCAGTCACCTTTTGTGTCCCGGCTTTCCCCTCACCAGCTCTGCATGACAGAAACAGCCGACCATGAACATTTCCCAGCTCGCAAACATTTGTCTCAGCCATTCAGCAGTTTCTGCCAGGATCCTCCTCCCTCTTTACACCCTGTGAATTAATTCTGCTTGCAGCAGCACTAACAGAGACTGACGTAGATTTTTTCCTCTCCCCAGCGTGATTTATTTGTCACTGCTTAAGAACAGTAAATGGTACTAAGATCACCTGCCTTTCTAGACACAAGGACTTTCTTCTGTACACACGGCAAAATTAGGTAGAGCTACTCTGTCCTTTCCCTCTCAGCCTTGCTTTCCCAGAACACATTCCAGGAGAACATGTGGCTCCATAGCACAGAGAGATAAAACAGATATTTCATCACTGAAGGAGAGCAGAGATTTGTATTTCTACAGTCTGACTCAGATCCCTGGCTGAAATAAACAAATGACAAGGGACTTAAATCACTTGATGATCCAGCTACTTCAGTGAGATTACTGAGTGATTTCAGTACAGTAAAATTCTGTGCAATACTTCAGGGCCGAACAAGCCAACTGGGCTCTATAGCTAGCACAGGCTGCACCACCTCTACTCAAGTCCTACCTGTCATCACCTTTCTTCTCCCTCTCTCTTCATAGCCCAGCTCCTGTACTCCTCTGGCCACTCCTCTGGCTTCTGTTCACCACTGACTGGTACACACTTTTAAGTCAGGATAGGAGAGATTTATTCACATTCAGAAGGTCCCCTCATTTCACAGAATGGAAGCTAAATATATTCTTTCTGAAAGAACACCCCCTCCTTGCTGACTCCTGGTACAGCTACTG
This sequence comes from Serilophus lunatus, assembly GCA_013399895.1. NCBI lineage: Eukaryota > Metazoa > Chordata > Aves > Passeriformes > Eurylaimidae > Serilophus > Serilophus lunatus. The sequence continues at coordinate 315,172 of VXBA01004440.1, read as the reverse complement.
CAGTCATTCTGGATTTACACCTTTTCCAAGGCATTGGCTGGCTTTCTCCGAGTCTCTATTCCCAGGTTAAATAAGTAGTCAATCACCCTTGTTCAAACAAAGGCTGACATTTGGTGACCTCCCTGAACCATTGTGGAGATGAGATAAAGACAACTTCTTGCATCACTTAGTAAGAAGCCAGTCTGCTAGATTCAGTTTTGCTAAGGATTGCAGTGCAAAGCTAACTCTTTTTCAGCTAGGAAGATGTAGGAGTATCCGCCTCTATATAGAAATATCTTCAATAATGACTAACACTTGAAGGGCTAAAAGAGAGCCTGACTTGATCAACTCAGTGTTGTAGACCACCCTCCCCTAACAAACATCAGTAAAATTTTGACAGGGATTCTCCAAACAGCTGCATGAAGGGGGAGGCAGAAGAAAAGCTCACAGATCTTGGATCATTTAGTGAGTTTTTAAGTGGTCTATTTCCTTATCAGGAATTATCTCTGCCAATTTATTAAGCTTGAAAGCCATGTTCCATGTGTTACCATTTTAAAAGCACAGTATTTTGCAAGAGGAAGAACAGAAATCAGTCCAAACCCATAATAGGTCAAAACCCACAAAAAAAACCCACTTGAACTTGTCGGCTGGCACAGGACCAGGACAGGGATTATGCTATTGGACAACTGTCACACATGGATGTCCAAGTTTTTAGAAGTAATTTTGGATTAGCTTTTAGACTCAGAAAGTCAGAGAAACAATTTGAAAACTGCTTTTAAGAAGATGTGTATGAAAAGCCAAAGATGGATGTTAAGAGATGGAGTAATGCCAGACTGCTGATCATAATAAAGAAAACAAAAGATAACCACACAAAAGAGCACATTCCGCATTCCTGAAGGAACTGAAGGAAGTTGTTCAGAAAATTAAAAATTAATTCCTATATGCAGACTGATTTAGTATCAAATAAGAAAAAAGGATTTATACTGGTCTATAGCTTTATGCTGTTATGTAGCTACATTAATTTTTGCTGAAGAGGTAATTTTAATCCTTTGGGAAGCATTATCCTCTTGATATGAGCATACAACTCAGATTAACAGGATCTGCATATGTAAAATAGAAGGGAGAACAACCGGAGTTTGAAAAACAACTTGGTATTTTAATCAGTTTGGGAACACCAGCAGAAAAAAAACATATCAGGAACAACTAATCGAACAGCATTTGTAAACTCATGATAGGTAATAAATGTGAGTTAATTGATCAATATTGGAAACAAACAGAATAAACTGGTATGTTTTGGAAAATCAAACAAAGCAGAACTGTTAATATAATCGAAATACAAGGGGAGGTAAAGCTACACTGTTAATCACTTATAAATTCTTGGTTTTTAAAGACCCAGACCAAATACGTGCTACATCCAAATTGTATAATTGACTCTGTGTATGCAATCTCTCAGTTGTTCAACAATACAGATAACAGCACTAATGGTATAATTATAACTTACAGCTGAAGTAGATAAAAATCTGATAGTTCGTAACTAGTGGTTGTAATTAAGAGTGGAGAGGAGCAGTATTCACTGCATCTGGTTATGGTTCAGTAACAGAAGTGGGTTTGATGTTCCAATACAGCAGAACAGCTGCATGTGCAGCCAAGCTCTGACCATGTCCTGACACAAGTCAGTCGTCGTAGCAGGTGCAGGAAAAACAGCTCTGTAAGCAGTGGTTGAGCAGCAGCTGTGGATATGAGACGCACTAAATGGAAGGCAAGTGATAAGCACATAAGGAAGAGCTTCTTTCCTGTGCCCCAAGCGTCCCCTTAGCTCCGACTGCATCTGTGGGTTGAAGAAACAGCTCTCCTTCCTTCCTAACACCCTCCCCCCGCGCAGGCAAAGAGACACCCGCACGCCTGGGCACACACGTGCGCTGCCAACCCACGGGCAGCGCGGGGGAGCAAGAAAAGGCGGGCCACGCGTCCCATCCACCCCACCGGGAGCGGCTTCAGCACCGCGGGAGGCGGACAGCGCCCGCGGGCTGCCGGGACACCGGGAGGGAGCCGGCACCCGCCGAGGCGCAGCAGCAGCAACACCACCAAGCTGCACATGGAAACCTGGTCGGTTTAGAAACAGGGTGGTATTTTCTCCCACACGCACAGCTAGAAAAATAAATGCGAGAACACCGCACCTCCCAAACAGCAAGTTCCAAAAGGAAAAACCCTGAGCTGCGCGGCGTTTTCAACTATGAGCAAAAGTGGCCAAACACATTTTCGAATGGCTTTTTCCTCAGACTAGAGAGTTCTCAAACCCAGGCGGCTTGGTTTGTGCTTTCTGAGCAAACAGAAGCGTAAACCCAGCAGCTCAGAAATGAAGTGGGTACCAGCGGCACGTTTCACTTGCTTTTTGGCTCACTCACTCAATACTGGTTGCTAAGCAATCTTTTTTTTTTTTTTAGAGCTCCAAACTACTCATGCCAGATGGATTAATGAAAACACACACTTGCACTACTTACAATATTTTTCATTTATATTTCTTGATACACCAGTACTGTTTCTTTTCATTATTTCTTTTTAAGGAATTCCATTCCCAGGTTAAGTAAAGATACAAATTATAGAGAGCCACGGGGAGGGGAGGAACAGAAAGGAGCTAAGTGTAATTATCAAATTCTTTGGTGGATTGCAGGAAAAAGGTACCTAGAGACTTGCACATCCTCTGAGGCTTGTAGCAAAGGCAGCATGTCTAGCTCAGCATAGAGATGTGAGGCACCAGGTGACCCGAAGATGCCTTGCTCTTAACTGGTTTATCTATTTATAACTACATGTCATAACAATACCTGTGAGAACACAAGTCAACGCAGGGTTATTTCAACACTCAAACAACTATACACAGCCTTTTCTTATTTACACCTGGAGTACCATGGTGCTCTTTCCATTTTCACTCCCAGCTCTTTATAGAGCTGAAACCTGGCCTCTGGCACGGTCTTTCAGCCTGTGCCCTGAAATGTCACCCAACTTACCGATGATTTTTAGGTAATTTTTTAGAAGCCGTGATCAGAGAGCTGTAACAGCTCACCATACAATAAAACCAACCATTCTGTCAATGGTAAAACCAAATGGCACATCAGCCATTACCAAGGGTGTAATTGCAGCAGGGAGGGAGGGAAATCCGTTCCATCCCCAAACAGAAAAGAAAATGCATCTCTGCCACCTCCAACTTTCTGCCAGCTGAAAGGGGGGAGGAGGGATAGGGGAGACTGCAGCATGGCAAGGAGCAACTTGGAGGCAGCTCTTTTCCCTTTACAGCTGGCAGTGATCTGACAGACTCAGCATCAAAGAATGTTACACAGTTGGGTCATTTTGTGTGCTACTGCTGGGACATGAAGGAGGCTGCAGTACTGCTGGCTACAGATCCTTCCTCACATTCCCCCCCTTCCCTAAGAGAGGAAGCCTGGGGTTTTTTTGCAAAGAACCAACAGAAAGAACTTTATTTTCCTTTGTTTTTGAGTGCAAGTAACCTCTGGTGTAATTTGCTGTTGACAGAGACCATAAGGTCACGGAAGGAGGGAAAAACCACAGGCCTAGTGTGAAAGAAACAGGATGGTTTCATCATGTGCAGGATGGACTGAAGGAGACAGCTGAAATCTCAAGGGAGCCATGAGGAAGAGGTGGCAGAGAGGAAGGTGCAGGAGCGGAGAAAGGTGATGGGAAGGTCAGTTGGAAAATTGCAGGAGGGTTATCCCAGTAAAAGGCAGGAGGATGTGAATGTGCGGAGCTGGAGGTGTGTCGGTAGAAAGGATCAGGCTGTACACCCATTGGGAATCACAAAAGGCAATGCTGAGACAACGGGGGACCTCATGAGACTGAGAAAAAGTGGACAACGCAGGTGCAAGCTTCCTTGCACTTTGGAGGCACAAACCCATCAGGGGAACAAGGCGAAGGGCGAGACAGGGGAGAGACTTGTAAAACGCCAAGGGGAGCTCTCCAGGAGGGACGCCAGAAGAACCTGGCGAGGAGGGACAGAGCAGAAGCCTTGCGGGGATGCGGCAGGACGCTCTGCAGGGCGAGAGGGCGGCGCACTGGGACAGGGGAGGCTTGGAGGGGCTGAACAGCGAAGGGCAGCCGGCACTCGGCTCCCCCAGCGAGAAGCGCGGGGCAGGGCCGGGGGAGGCCGGCGAGGTGCGAAGGCGCGGGCACCTGGGCAGGGCCGGGCGGCGGCACCCGGGGAGCCCGCGGGCGCTGGCGGGGGAGGAGGGCGGGGGCGGCCCCTTCCCTCCCTCGCTGCCTCGCCTTC